>VMOF01000369.1:30882444-30999414 GCA_011764245.1 Trialeurodes vaporariorum | reverse complement strand
CCTGTATATTAAATATATAGAGGATATTAAATACTAAATATACTAAATATAATATATTAAATATATAACTCATTAAATATTCCTGCACAGGGACTCTAGGTTAGCTGGCTTATTTTGAATTGCAAGTGGCTGGCTTATTTTGAATCGCGCGGTGGCTGGCTTATTTTGAATCGCGCGGTGGCTGGCTTATTTTGAATCGCGCGGTGGCTGGCTTATTTCAAGGTCAACGAAAGGAGTTTATACAGAGCCTTATGGAAGTGACGCTTCTATTACGAAGTAATCTTTATTCTATGGTTGGAGTTGGTCTGTTATGGCATGGCTGTCAACTGTTGTCGGCGACCCAAGAGGATCAGATAACTCAGTATCTCAATGGAAGATCGAAAGCAAGGGAAATTCAGAATCAACTTTGGACAAGGTAACAGAAATCATCAGCAAATTAAAAGAGTCGCCTGATCTCTACTAATAAAACAAATGTCTATGTACTCTTTCTTGTTTGATTCCGTTTTGAGGTTAACTGTGATGTATAGTATTTCAGGCCTTGATTAATCATTTTCGACAATTCAGGAATCTTTCAAGAAATACTCCAGCCGTTTGCTTTTTAGCGGATTTTGCTTCCTTTTAATTCGCTGATCATTTGTTCCCTTCGTTCAATCGTGATTCAAATTACCTACACGGTATACATTTGCGGGAAGGCATGGGAGAAAGGGAGCCGGAGCGGCCACCGCTGCAGCGGTTCGCTTTTAGTTGACCCTTACTGCTGCTTGGAGCGCTGCGGTCGCGCTCAAAAACCCGCTAACAGGTTTTAACACGGGGGGAGATAGGAAGTCGGCAGTTCTTAGTTATATCTTCGTCCATGGCTCGGAATGGTCTTAAAATTTTCCTTAGGATTTGATCTAGAACGCAACGTTCTTACATTTTCGAAAAGTTAACTCTAGCTCTCGCAATTAACGATTATAGGGGGAAAAAAGCATGGTTTCAGGACCGCGGAACAGTGGCGTTATCTAGCGGATGAGAATCTTACTACAGGTCGCTGAGGATTCACCTTAAAACGCAACGCCGATCGCGTTCCCCAAACGAACTCTTTTAGCGGACCGAAACATCAACAATAACAGGATTGGACATTTGAAATCATCTAAATGCATTTTAAATCGCAGAATACACGAAACATGGACACAATCCTCTGATATAAAACCTCAATATCTCATACAGAAAATTTCGTTGAAGTCTGATCCAAATTAGTAACGTAATTACATTCCCAAAAATGCTTAACCTCAATCTTGGCCAAAAACTCCCGCCACAAAGAAAAAGCGAAAAATTGGGAGGACACCGGATTGGCGGAATCACATGGGTCAATCGGTCCTCGAGGACCCGTTCTCGATACTGAAACCAAGCGATCCCCCGAGCGGACCCCCGAACCATGCCGTTCCTATAAAAAAAGCATTATTGACCTTGTAGAAACGATTTCAATAGAGCATGACACTCATGCTCTAAAAAACATAAAGGGGCATTCCATTTTAAATCAACCAAAATTAATGAAATATGTTGCTGCCTAGTCATGGATTTTGGTAAATTTTGTGGGGTGATTGTAACTACTTTTAGTAGCTTAAAACGTATTTTTTCATATTTTTTTAGCTTACGGCCCCTGAGATATAGGCAACCGGAAAATTTAAAAATTGCGATTTTAGGCTTATCTTTGAACGCGTGCCACAGCCTTAATTCTCAGCGGAAAGATACGGTTGGGGGCTCATTTTGATGCATTTTGTGTCCTCTTTTCATTGCTTTAGGTCGTTTTTCATTAATTGAAGGTTTAGCAGGTTGCATACCTATTTGAACTTTAGTGACCTTATTGCAATTTTTCCGATCTTTGATAATTTTTTTTAATAGGATAGCGTCGGTAGAAAAAATTCATACTTTCCAAGCTTTAAGTACACTACTAAGAGTACCTGCTCAAAAAAAAATTTGGGTCTCCTGAGCAATTTTTCTGGTTGAAAAAATTGCTTAAAGTCGGCTGAAATTAAGAAAGACCCTACTTTGTGGTTAAAAAAGTCGATGTGGGGATTCATGAAAAAATCTTAAAAATAACTAAAATCACCACTTTTATGTCTACTTTCAATATCTGAAGTCGAAAGTTTGTGTATTTGATCGCTACAGTCGATTTTTTTTTTTCAAAATTGGTAAAAATACAAGTTGCTCGAACACACGCGATTGAAGCGAATAGAAGAGCCAATTATTTGAGGTTTAAAAATCTCGCAAAATCTCTAGAATGATCGCTTTTAAGTCCTTTTTCAACGCCTGAAGTCGAACATTTGATTACTGAAGCGCTTCAGTTGAAAAACAAGTTAGTAAAATCGGTAAAAACACAATTAGCACGGCCACAATCTGAGCTCAGTTCAGGGCATAGGGGCGTCGCGTGTGTTCGAGCAAATTGTATTTTTACCAATTTTGAAAAAAAAAAAATCGACTGTAGCGATCAAATACACAAACTTTCGACTTCAGATATTGAAAGTAGACATAAAAGTGGTGATTTTAGTTATTTTTTAAGATTTTTTCATGAATCCCCACATCGACTTTTTTTAACCTCAAAGTAGGGTCTTTCTTAATTTCAGCCGACTTTAAGCAATTTTTTCAACCAGAAAAAATTGCTCAGGAGATCCAATTTTTTTTGAGCAGGTACTCTTAGTAGTGTACTTAAAGCTTGGAAAGTATGAATTTTTTCTACCGACGCTATCCTATTAAAAAAAATTATCAAAGATCGGAAAAATTGCAATAAGGTCACTAAAGTTCAAATAGGTATGCAACCTGCTAAACCTTCAATTAATGAAAAACGACCTAAAGCAATGAAAAGAGGACACAAAATGCATCAAAATGAGACCCCAACCGTATCTTTCCGCTGAGAATTAAGGCTGTGGCACGCGTTCAAAGATAAGCCTAAAATCGCAATTTTTGAATTTCCGGTTGCCTATATCTCAGGGGCCGTAAGCTAAAAAAATTTGAAAAAATACGTTTTGAGCTACTAAAAGTAGTTACAATCACCCCACAAAATATTACCAAAATCCATGACTAGGCAGCACAGACTCTGGTTGATTTAAAATGGAATGACCCAAAATGAACTCTCAGAATTGGGCTTAATGGTGGAGCTACGCAGGTATCATGGGAGAGATTCATATCTAATTTGAGACATAACTCTGTGTTTCTGTAGAGTTACTGACAAATTGGACAAAAATCTCCCGTGATACTTGCGATGCTCCGCCATTGCGACCTTTCCGTTACAGCTGTTTTCTATCTAACTCTCACTTAACATCCATGCAATCTCACATATGTCCCTAACATCGTATACAGAAACATTTTTTGTGGAATTGTTTGTCAATATTAAATTTCTTGAGTCGTTAAAATGTGATTTTGATGGTAAAATGTCTTAAAACAACTCTCCGCATTTATTTCCCATGATAGTTCCGAAGCTCCACTTTTACGATTTTGCCATTACAGCTGTTTTCTGAGTTTATCACTGAATTTTAGACCTTTTTTAGTGTGACTTTCGCTGGTTTTTACATCAAATTTTACTCTTTATTTGCTTAAAGCAAAAGTTTGCAAGAGCCCCATTATAATTTTTGATTTAAGGTTAAAAAGTAAACAATCGTTCCATGCCTTACTTTGGAATAGGACTTTAAACAAGTTGTCACCGTTGTCCTCCTATTGTTAAAGCTCGTTGTTTGCAAGAGATGGTATCGCCCCCTTAACTCACTTTTTGTTGTGCTTTTTGTTCCGCAGGTATGGTCAGAATGCGACGAAGTTCAAGACTATGTGACCGTGTACGACGGCTACACCACTCGGGATCCCGTTTTGCTCAAATTCTGCGGCGAAGGCTCCATCGTACCTGAAGCAATATCCAGCGGACCCGAGCTCCTTGTAGAATTCTCCACTTCACCCTACGGCACCCTCCTCTACCCGCCACCCCTTCAACCTCTTCACGGATTCCAGCTCCAAGTTCAAGTAAGATACTCTCGTCTTTCCCGCGCTTGCTTTCCGTTTCCATAACGACGAGAAGGGGGAAAAAAAAAAAAAAAAAAAAAAAAAAAAAAAAAAAAAAACTCAAGAACCCTAAAATATGAGGAGAAACCCTTCTCTTTAAGAGCTTGATGTGCCATATGAATCAGCGCTGCCATTTTGCGTATATATTTAATGCAAAATTGAACAATGTACTAGTACCCGGTTGAATCAAAGATTATATTAATCAGTTGAGAAGTATAACAAGGACATATATAAATGCCCGGATCAATAATCTTTGCTTTTAATCAGTTGAATCACTGGTGGAATGTAGAATGCCAATGTGTTTGCAAAATGGCAGCACTGCATATTATACCCACAGTCTTATCGCCGCTTTTGAGTATGCATTTAGTCAAGAGTGAAGAAAGAACGTTTTGAGAAAACCATGACTTTCAGTATACGTACGTGACGCTCTGCATATAAATTTATATCCACTCTGGGGAAGAATTCTAAAATCTTTTCGAGAATCTAACCCTCACGGACGCAAAGTGGCGCGTGCAAGGGAGGTTTGGTTTTCCGATTTTAACGAACTGCAGCAGACATTCGCTAACAGACTCGCCTTATGGATGAAGAAAGTTTGAACTATTATCCTAAAACCATTTAGCACACAAGCTGGTTTCTGTCCAAACCTTGAGCCGCAGAATTCGAAATCTTAATCAGTTTTCCCTCAGCCTCTAAGGTTTTCCAAAATTTTCTTATTTTTCACTAGCTCGTGAATTTAAGGTTAGGTGTTGATTGTTTCTGTTTATCAAAATTTAACCCCTTATGGACCAAGCCGAGTTTACTCGTTTTTCTCCAAAACCCTATTTCACATTGTTTCAGTCTTCATTCCGGATAAACACGATTGTCAATGGAAATACATACAATCTCAGGTAGATAGCCTTCAATTTGCCGTATAGGCAATTCCAGCTCCTCCGAGTACGAACAGTTAACTACCTTCCCTATGCATATAAACGAAAGGAGTGGCGTTCTTTAAAACTAACTCGGTCCTTAAAGGGTTAATTGAGTTTAATGTAAAACAGAGACTAACTTCATATTCAGCAAGCTGAAGTCCACTCTTTAATGCTGAATTTCATTATAATTTGTCCAACAATTAAGATTTATTGAAGAATTAGAAGTGTGGTTTATTGTGAAATTTTGTTAGCGAATGTCTACAGAGCCGTTGGCTTATATGTAGTTTCCCGCTCCGAGGGATTTAGAAGAGGTCAAGAGAAACAATTAAAGGGGGAGGGAGGTAGAGAGAGAGAGAGAGAAACAAATAGAGAGGGAGAGAGGAAGAAAGAGAGAGAAAGAGGGAGAGGGGGAGAGCGAAGGTTGAGGAAAGAACAGGTGAAGAGTAAAAGAAAGAAAGTAGTTGCGAATAATTCCATTTATTTCCTTGCTCCTCGGCATCTCAAGCCATTTGCACTTATAGAAAGTTGATATTAACGATTTGAGATGAAAGGACGTAGATCGTACAATGTCTGGTTATGTAAAAAGGAAATAGATTGATTCGAATGAAAGGAAAAGGGGTGAAATTTTATTTTGAAGTAACAATGAATTTTACTCAAAAAAGAATAAAACGGAGGAGAATGGAAAAAAGGGAGAAAGAAGAAAATAAATAAAGAACGAAAGAAAGGCAGGAATGCCCAAGTGTTTTTGCCGTGTTAAATTGTCCCCTTCCGAGACTGGGAAAAAGTCATTACTGTTTCTCCATCCCTCTCACTTCCCTTGAAAAATTTTCGCCTTTGCAAATAATTCAATTGATGGATACAAAAAAAAAAAAAAAGATTGTACAAAATGAGTGCATAATTTTTGGCTCTTTTTTGGTATTTTCCTCTTCTCTTTCAAAAATGCAATAGGTAAATTAATTCAATGCTCGCCGGTCTTTCATTACAAGACTAAACCAGAAAATCTGAAGAGAGATCAGATAGGGTAGAAAAAGATCCCAGCTAAGCCCCCCGTAAGATATCGAAACTTTCATCTAGGATCAAAATGGGGCAGTTGCAAGGGTCTAAAATGTTGTGTTTTCTGAAATGAAAGTACTTGATGAGTTGAGAACAAAGATGCCTTTGGTTTCTAATTAAGCCTTATTGTTCCGGGAGATGAGATTTTGACCCGAAATACATTGTTTTAAATGGGAATTCGGCGTAGTGACGTCACTACACTCACGATTTATTACAACTTTACAAGAGTGTATCACCGAAACTCGTGGGACGGTTGGGAAAAAACACCAAGGGTACCATTGTTCTCAGCTCATCGAGTACTATTATTTTCTTTATAAAAAACACACAATTTCAGACCCTTGAACTGTCCCATTAGAGGAAAGCAATAATCGAATGTTTGCATTGAAAAAAGTGGAAAAATATCAGTAAGAAAAAGTGACATGTCTAGGTTTAAATTACTCGCTAATAGTGTTTCCAGTTATTGAAATTTATTTTAAAGTTTATAAATGATAAATTGATGAGATTACTTTCTAATTTTTGGCCACTTCTTGACGATCTCAAACAGTGGCAAAGCGTGCTATTTGGCAACATGACATTTTGTCCATTTGAAACCACAGAAAAGGTCGAATACGCTGGTCATCGGCGATTCCTTGGTAATTCGATTTTTTTCACGGGCTCTAATGAGCCAAATGCAACGGTGCTAGATTGCACGCTTTGCCACTGATCTCAGACAATAGGGCACTTGCTGAAGTGCCAAGATGTAATTTTCTCTGAGATTTTTATGCTTCCATTTTTTATCGATCCATAAAAGTCGAAAAAAAAATACTCAAGAGACTTTTTTGAAATGACATAATTTTATTGTTGTAGGTGCATTTTGTGGAGCAGGACTCGTCAAAATATACAAGGAACAAACGTTGTGAGTTTTGGATCCGCGGTTCGGGAAAAGGAGTATTAGAAAGTCCTCGACATTCTTTGTCTCCAAACACAACTTGTCTCTATCATCTAATAGGTAATAATCAATGTTTTTCATATCTATCCATTCATGAATTTATTTTCAATTCTACTTGGCTGCTAACTCTTTATTTTTGAAAATACCAATCATGATGCTTTGCGGGTGCTGAATTTGAACTTTGATAGTCAACCTTTGCAAAACATAAATTTACTTTTTTCATTGGACACTCAACATTTCGATGTATTTCATGGGTTTGAAAGCTCCGTTTAGTAGCATAGAATGAAATTTAGCAACGTCCTATTTTGTACATCCAAACCCATTCTCTGAAAAAATATAGTTGAAAAAACTATATATGTATATAGTTCAAAGTCGTCTGTAGAAGAATATATAGTTATCAGACACGTCTGTAGTAGAAGTTACCATACCTCTTGGTCGGAGCCAAAAACATTAATCACTGAAAAAACAAAGTTTAGGCATACAGCCAAAGCAGCCTTTTGAAGCACCTTGTCAGAGTAAAAGTTTTAGTTCTACCGGAGTAAGTTTCAGTTGTGCCGAAGCACTGCTTAGGTAGAGTAACAACACTATTTCTTCTATGCTTTTTCTCTACGAAAGTAGCGCTTCGGTACAATCGCAACTTATTCCGGTAGAGCTAGAGCTTTTGCTCTGAGAAGCTATTTTATACAAGGCTGCTTCGCCTGTACTAGAACTTTGTTTTTTCAGCGTGCTTAACGTCTAATTCTCACGAGTTCACTGCACATCCAATAGTTCGATTTATTACAAAGGTTTGAATAGAATAAGTACAACGAAGCCAGATTGCACGCTACGCCGACTATATAGATAAAGCTTGACGTTCTAGGAACGACTTTATGAATCCGGTACTATGTGTTGGGTAAACATTGGCGAGTTCGTGGCATGCTTTGGCTTACAACACGGTCAATCGTGAAAATCGAAATCGGAGCACGCCATTGGCTCGTCGCCAATTACTCGGGCCGGGCGCGTGAACTATAGCCGGTGTAAATGCCTTTTAATATTGATAGCGGGCGTTGAGCGGATCCTCTTCTAGCCACGGCAACGTTGGTTCATGGTTGCCAGATTGCACACACAAAAAATCTTCATATTTTTACACTAGTTCAAAGCAGGTCTGCCGTTTTGCTGATCTTAGGAGGAATCTTTTAACTTACCGGATGATTCCAATCATTGATGGATCCAGCAATGGGGCAACACTGTATTCTTCCCATTTAATTGCATGAGAAATAATCGATTACACTCAAGAATCGATTGTTTATCATACATTCAAGGGGAAGAATGCGCAGATGCCAGATTGCTGGATCCGCCAATGATTCCAATAATTGTTAACAAAAATACGATACACCGTTCAGTTAAGCAGTGCGTGACTATAACCCACAAAAATATATATTCTGATTTGTAATCATTTCGGCCACCAATGTCTAAGACATCAACCAATGGGATTACCGTTGACTTTCAAATTTGATGGAATTTTGATATTCTACAAAAATTGTATTCGTTGCAAGCAGATTACAGCGCAAACTACTACAATCATATAATGTAAACTCCCTTATGAGAGCTAATAGATTCACATTTCGAATTTAACAAAATAAACTGGCAACCGTGCCTGCTCAGTTTTCAAGAACAGGGCCGTACTTTTTGAGGTTATGTTTATAAGCAAAGGTGATGCAAATCCAATCACAGACCGGCCAGTTGCCGTATATTGCCGGAAAAAATGCTAGTTTTCCAACATGGCCGATCCGACGAACAAAAAATGTTTTAAAATGAATGAAAGTATTGATATTCTGACAGTAATAGGTATGCTGTGTGATTTCAAATCAGAGTATCTAAATGGGTCAACCATACTGCTTAACCGAAGAGCGGTGGAATCTTCCCGTCAACCGATATAGTCATCGGTGAATTATTTTATTTTTTTTTTTTTAAAAAAAAAGAGGAATTAAGACTTGAAAACGGCAGACCATATTTAAGAGAGCAATTTTAATATTTCCTGCACATTCTGGCAATCGTGCTTTGGTTCTTTTAGCGCGGTGCGGCGCTCTGTGCATCCGAAGGGGGTGAGTTGAGGGTAGGGGGGGGATCTGTGGGGAATAAGGGTGACGGGGGCGGTGGACAGATGTCGGTGTTCCTTTTCATGTCTAACCAGGAGCTCGAGCAATGTATTGGAAGCGGTTGAGGAGGGAGGGAGGATAAGGGTGTCAGAGGGGGTGGGAGGTGGTGGGGGGGAGGGGGGGGGGTTTGGAGGGGTGGGGGGTTGGAAGGGTAAAGAAAGGGGAGGGGGAGGAGGGGAGGTCGCTCACGATTAGCATTCGCGCAAAATCCGTGCCGCTCGTGGGCTCGAGCTTATGCCGCGCCGCGGCCGCTCCATTCAAGCCAATACACTCTCTCCTCGCGCCTTTTTAACGTACACCCGCAACCCGCGTTGCCTGGCAAGCATTAACGCGGGAAACGGGTGGCATTCAACTACTCTGAAGGCGCAAATTTTTCAAAGGCAAGCTCCTCTCTAGCGGAATGAGTGGTGCATTGAGCGTAACGCGGCAAAGACGCAATGAAAAGGAATTGGCTGATTGCACGTTGCACTGGCATTGACATGCTTTTAGACAACCCTGTGATAATGACTTGCCGATAACCGTATGTGCCGTTTAGAATGGGACGCAGTGTCGCGCCACGCTCCAAAGCAGCGGCGTCAACCCTACGCCAACTTAAACGAAGAAAATCAAACTTTCTTTAAATGAGTCGTATATGCGACGTATATAGAACTCTATAGAGCATCGTTGCACATGTGTTATTCAGGAGGCGTCCTGTGAATTTTGGCTAAATTCGAGGGTTTGCTTTTATTCGGAACACAATAAATCAGCATCAGGACTTGAGGGCTAATGGGCCAATTTCACACTATTTTTTTATTGTATTATCATAAAGTACTACATGAGCTGAGTACGAGGTATTTTTTACAATTTTTTCTGGTACTGGATCATGGAGGAAAACACGTTTAAAGTTGTGGAAAGCAGGTCCCATGACGTCATCGGATAGGTATCCCCATTTAAACACAATACATGTATTCTCGTCGATTTGAATAAAATGCCGTTTCTTAGGAACCGCTTGTCCAAAAAGAAAACCAAAATATCCCTGTTCTCAGTTCAAAGCAGGGCTGCCATTTTGCGTATAATCAATGCTATTTTTCAATTCACCGATGATTCCACCGGTTGAGAAAAGATTACACAGTTCATTTCAGTGCATGACTGTAATAAACTAAAATTTTCGTATCTGTAATCTTTTCTCAACCGGTGGAGTCGTCGATGACTTTATAAAACTTGCGGATATTTTAATTAATCAACGGAGTTTCCACCGATTAAGGAAAAATTACAGATCAGAGTATTTTCGTGCATTACAGTCATACACTGAACTGAACTGTGTAATCTTTTCTCAACCGGTGGAATCATCGGTGAATAGAAAAATAGCATTGATTATACGCAAAACGGCAGCCCTGGTTCAAAGGGTACTTTCATTTTTCCAACTAAATCAATCTATTTTCAGACATATACAATTGGTCCATTCTGCTCTTTCGGACGAGACGAGACTAAGTAGCGGGAATCAGCCCTCGTTGATTCAACTGGTTACAGTAGAGATAATTTGCTTTGAGTATATCTAATATGATTTCTATATTAATTAATAATTGTTATACTTTCCAACCGAGACATGAGTAATCTTTGCTTCAACCTGTTGAACAAAACTGATGGATTTTAGAATACCTTTACGGACCCGCAAAACGGCAGCTCTGAATAGCAAGTATTTTCTCTCTCTAGTTCAGTGTTCAGTCGGTAAATTATTTTTTATTTTTTATTTTTTTTTCAAAGCGGGATGTAAAAATCTAAAATTCTGACTTTCCCACCAACCCATTCTCGCAAGCTGCTCGCTTTTTTATGATTTTTTTTTTTTTTTTTTTTTTTTTTTTTTTTTTTTTTGGGGTTTCAAGTTACACAGCTTTCGACCAATCTCATCGTCCTAACAGTCGGTCGATCGCTATCACTGCGAGGAAAACTTCGCGGGGCCTTGGGAACACGTGAGGTCGCGCTGGCGGTCGGGTTAGCGAGCTTGGCGGGTTACCGCGCTGCATGCATACATATGTACTGTATAGTGTATATGTATATGTTATTCTCTACGCGCGGGGTTAAACGTGTATATCAGTATATCGTATCTCAGAGCCGCGGAGTATCCTGCAGGCGCGCGTACGTACAGCTGTGAACCGGTCGAACCCCCCTTTCTATTCCCCCTACCCTAACCCCCCCCCATCCCAGCCCCCCAAATCCAGCATCCCGATCTCCGCATCCCTTTGAGCCGCGTACGCCCGTTTTTACCCTCATTACGTATACGTAACGGAGGCTGGAGGGCTCGAGGTGTAAGATTTACGGCGGGCGCCAACACCACTACCACTCTCAACCCCCCTCCCAATCCCCCCGCTTTACCCCAACCCCATAACCACCCAACCCCCCCCCCCCCCAAACCCCGTCCGCAATTCACATTCAATGTTTCACTTCTCCGTTCGAGAGCGAGAGGCAAGTGTTGAGTCGCTCAACGACCCCCCCCCCCCCCTCACGGCCCATGGCCCACCCTCCACAGGTCGTGTCATGTAGCTGGCTCGATGCATGGAGGTCACCCACCGTCGCCGCTGCAGCCGCACCGTTCGATCCGAAACAAAAACTAACTTCTTCTGCACGCATTTTAATTATGGAGCCAAGCGTGGGTTTTCTGATGGGGGCTTTTCCGTGAGGGTAAGAGAGAGAGGGGGGGGTGACGGAGAAAGTTGGAATGAGAATTGTTGATGAGCTGTGGGACAATTTATCGAACTGGGGCCGATAACTTCTTCCGATACATCCGTTAAAAAAAAAAAAAAACAAAAAACAAAAAACAAAAAACAAAAAACAAAAAAAAAAAACAAAAACAAAAAAAGAAACAAGAACAAAGAAACAAAAAATGTGCTAAATTTCAAAAATTATAAAAGCCACACTGCAGCAAACACAGCTCATTGCTCAATACTTCTGTAAATTTTTGGGTATGTAGATTCAGAAATGAGACATTCATTTTACCTGTGTTTGCTGATGAAGAAGCGCAAATGCTTATACATTCATGCCTTTTCACCGGGGGAGAGCCCCTAAACCTTTTTGAGAAGTTAATGACTGAAATCAACAACCGCCCACTTAAATAAAGTGGATAGATAAATATTCCTACTCTACGGTAATTGGTTTTGCCTACATTATCCATTGAACGCACTCAACAATTCATTATTTTGAAAATATCCGCCGACCACAGTTTAATTATATTATCTTTTAATAACAATTAAACGTTAATGACGTATAAAACAAAACATTTATTGCAAACGATTGCAAACATGCATATCGTTTGTATGTGTAATGTGTATGGAGTCGATAGTCACCAATTCAAATTGTATTCGACTGTTATGAATCATTCCGATTTAATCAAAGGTCCAGCAAAATCAATGATGTGACCGGTGGTAGCTATAATACCTGAAATAAGCGGTTATACGGATAATCCCGCAGGAATGCGGATGAAATAGAAATCTGATGCTTCCCTCGCTGACGGATCCAGTGGATTACCCTTCACTCTCTCTCTCTCTCTCTCTCTCTCTCTCTCTCTCTCTCTCTCTCTCTCTCTCTCTCTCTCTCTCCTCTCTCTCTCTTCTCTTCTCCTCTCTCTCTTCTCTTTCTCTCTCTCTCTCTCTCTCTCTCTCTCTCTCTCTCTCTCTCTCTCTTCTCTTCTCTCTCCTCTCTTCTCTCTCTCTCTCTCCCTCTCTCCCCCCCCCCTCTCTCTCTCTCTCTCTCTCTCTCTCTCTCTCTCCTGTCTGAACGCATGTGTTAAAGAATGATAGAAGAGGGGGTAAAAGTCACGTGACTGCCCCTAATCTGTCCTTCTCTAACTCACGCGATCAAATGGGTATAGAGTGAGAAGGAAAAAATCTTGGATCCACTGATGCCGACCCTGGCTGACTAGTTGTGGTATGCTCAAAG
Organism: Trialeurodes vaporariorum; assembly: GCA_011764245.1. Classification (NCBI taxonomy): domain Eukaryota; kingdom Metazoa; phylum Arthropoda; class Insecta; order Hemiptera; family Aleyrodidae; genus Trialeurodes; species Trialeurodes vaporariorum. The sequence goes on along the minus strand of VMOF01000369.1, from coordinate 30,986,446 downwards.
TTTTACAGAGTAAACCTCGAAACAATCTGATAATTCGACATTCAGCCGGGCAAATTGCATTGCGCTTTAAAAAGATTTTAACTCGCATGCCTCAAAGGACCTAAACTTGGGCGTAACTATTGCGAAATATGCACTTTTGGGAAACGCATTCATTATACTATTGTGAGAATTTGCCTTCAGGAAAAATATTCTGCGCGTATTGCTCCGTATTTTCAATCATTCACGCCACAAAGGGCCATTTTTGAGTTCAGAAAACTAGTATTTAGGCGGACAACCTTGATATATCTTTCTCGAGAGAAATAAAAAATTAAGCAAAACGGGCAGAATTTTTGTTTGTTTAGGGTCATAACTCTGTAAATTCTAGTTGGATTCAAGTATCAAACTCCCTAAAACACATACTTTAGATTAGACCACCAATGTAAACTTTATAGGATCTTTGAGGCACGGGTTGAAATGATTTTTTTTTTTTTTGTTTGTTTTTGTTTTTTCGTTTTTTTTTCCAATCAAAAGTCTTGAAATGAGCGCTTCTCTGTGCCACAAGGAACATTTTCAGGCAGGGGTGGACTGTCTCTAAATTTTCTAGGCGGGTAAGCTCACTATGGGACCCGCCCCCTGTCATGATGTGCCCCTCATGTACATTTGTACTAATTCAGGGCCTGAACGTACCGATAAGGTAGCCTCATCGCACTGATCTACGGGGCAGTACGGGGGCCACTACTTACCATAAATGGGGCAAATCTTACTGATATAGAACAGATCATCTATTTATACTTTTCTCTTTTATTTTTAGTACTTTCCGTCGATTTTTCCCGCTTTCATTTACACTGTAGCGTAATTTGGGGGTCTCCCTACAAGTTCGACCGGATAAAGTTAGGCGGGAATACCCCTCGCCAGTCCCGCCTTGTGCCATCCTCGGTGAAACTCCTCGAACTTTGCAGTTTTTAAAAATAAAAAATAAAATCCTTCGCGACACCCAAACAGTCAGGCTACAAACTGCACATAAAGTGCCCCGAAATGGAATATTACTCGAGTAACACTTATTCTGAGATTATTGTTTTTCTCCCTTTACTCCGCGTGTATAACAAATCACAAAAGAGGGGCTCTTCAAGTTTGAGTCCACCTGCGCGTTTCTCTGAAGCTTTTGATATATATCAAAGAAACTCATATACCCAAAGGTCAATTTCCATTCCCTTGCCGAGTCTCCGCTCCTGAATATGAAAAAGGATAAATTTGCATGTTAACAGGCGAGGATACGGGGAGTCTGCCTCCGAGATACCAGGAATTGATGCCGCGAAGACACCGCGTTCCGAGATTCAAAGTTTGGCTGTCTGTTCTGAAATTTCATCTCGCCACTCCGAGCTCACACACGACGGTCGATTGCAGCGCCAGACTACAAATATGGGACGGAAACTTCCATTCCTCCAGGTAAATAACAAAATGTCCTACTTACCCGTATACCTTCCACTTTTTCTACCGACCAATTCATCTCACGATAAAGCGCCATTAAATAATCCTTTGTGATATTTTACCTCTAAAATCTGAGCAGTACAATGACGGAAGAGAACATCCATCAGAAATATACGTCTCTCTCTCTCTCTCTCTCTCTCACTCCCTCTCCCGCACACCCTCTCTCTGCCTCCCATCCTCTGTATTTGCATCATTTTTACTTTCAATCTATCTCATCTTCATTTAAATCTTCATTTTATCTTTATTTATCTATTTATCTATCTATTAATTTGTTTTATTAACCCGCCGTCACTCGCGCCCTAAAAACTTCCGCGAGTAGTCGCGCGGGGTCGTTTTCGACCCCAAAGTTCTTTCGTCCCATTTTACCATTGTCATTCAAAATTTTGATTTCAACCATGCAGAATAGTAATAAGTATGTCTTTGAAAAGCTTTTCACGTGAAAACTGGGTTTGAAAAAAGAATTTTACGTTCAGTAATTGCTATATTGTAATCTGTGTCGGAAAAACCATAAAAAAGTGATATTTTCCAGATTTTTATCGGTCAGCTGCCTTTAACTAGTTTTGAAACTCCTAAACCGAGGTTTTTTTACTTCTAGGCACTACTGAAGATAATTTCATGAAAAAAAAGTATGGGGTTATGGGGGCAAGTTTTCGAGATATACCCCCCTCAATACCCCTCCTATATTTAGTCCTAAAATTTTGGAGATAAAACAACTAACCATCTGAAAAACTTTATTTTTTACCGAATGAGATGGAATACACGCCAATTAAGGTAAGCAAGATTCTATCAACCAACAAACGGAATCGAAATTGAGGATTCAGGGGAGGGCTGGAGGGGAAAAGGGGGTTGGGGGGTTAGCAAAGTGGAGATCCTTGAAATTTTTTTTGCTGTGATCTTTTTGCTTTTCGTACATGATTCCAGATACCCTTTTTCACCTCCCTTCCGCTTTTCCCCTACCATCCACCTTCATTTCCCCTCTCATTCCCTTTTTTCCCTCCCCACTCCCCGCCCCATGTGATATAATCAAACTTTCGCAGAAAAAACAAAAACATTTATGATAAGTGGCGTCGCGTGTAATCTGGCAACGCCGCATTTCGTGGATTCAAATGCATGAAAAAAGTCAAACTAATGGAGGTGCGCAGTGCATTCCCTCGAATCGACACTTTGCACGGGTTTGAATGGACAAAACGCAGTGCTGCCAGATCGCAAGCGGCACCGCACTGATTCAGGTAAAAATGGATACGTAAGAAATTGGGATAAACGAGTAATTTAGAAAAAAACAGTGAGAGCAAACATTAGATTTGCTGAAAGTATTGTAGTAAGTATAGAAAAGTAAAAAACCAACGGCAATCACATCCCGCAAGTGTAAACAAGACACAGAATCCACGTTTACGTTATGTTCACTCGGTCACATTTTATGAACGTGAGTAGTCGCGCGGGGTCGAAAACGACCCCAAGCAACTTTGACGCGTCCGTGCTTCAAAACGAATGATTGAATTAAGTTCATACTAACAGAGTGGGTAGTCCAAACCCTTGAAGGAAGGTACTGAAACGGACGAGCTAAAACTTTAAAATTTTCATGGACAAAATTGCATTTTTCTGACACCTGGGGTCGTTTTCGACCCCGCGCGAGTGATGGCGGGTTAATAATGAGGTTTAATATGAGGTTTTATTTGTTTTATCATAATAATGATCATTCCTTTTATTATTTATCTGCTTATTTACTTGTTTATTAATTCATTGTTTTTTACTTTATCATTTTTCAAACTCCAAGATTTGTACACGTCTTACAAGGGGAGGCTCAGAAGTCGCCGCCTCCGATTTAGAAAACGATTGCACGAAAATGTTGCTAAAGTAAAACTATTAGACCCGTGTTTCTCACTTTTTGCCAATGGGCCTTCCTAAGCGTCAGGAATTTTTTGAAAGTTGCTGAAATTCACGTAAAAAACCCGAGCGGAGAGCGTTCCGAATATTTACGTGGATTTCAGCAACTTTCAAAAAATTCCTGACGCTTTAGGAAGGCCCATTGACAAAAAGTGAGAAACACGGGTCTAATAGTTTTACTTTAGCTACATTTTCGTGCGATCGTTTTCAAAATCGGAGGCGGCTACTTCTGAGCCTCCCCTTGTTAGTCACGTAGCTCGTCAATTTGTTTAATTTTGTGTTTTTAAATATGTATCGACGAAAACAAAATGTTTGATGTATAATATAAGAAATGTCCATGGACGCTACCTTCTTGCGGGAGATTTTTGATTTGGCCTGGTGGCTACCGCCACTTATGATCCTGGTCCTAGGGAAGAGGACTACTTTAAGTCCTATTAGGACCAGTATGAAGAAAATCGAATCAAACCAGCCCAATTCCCCTCTCTCTCTCCCCCCTCTCTCTCTCTCTCTCTCTCTCTCTCTCTCTTTCTCCCACACTCTCTCCTATTTTTTCTCCCTCTCTGTCTCTCTCTTTCTTTAATCTTTCTTCCGTTTAAAGTGTGTTAGAAAAGGACAGGGATATAGGGATTGTAGTAACGCGGGCCTCTTTCTATGTATCCTTTTCTAACTCATGTGTTCAAAAGGGAGAAGAGAGGGTGAGAGAGAGAGAGAGAGAGAGAGAGAGAGAGAGAGAGAGGGGAGAGAGAGAGAGAGAGAGAGAGAGAGAGAAATGAGTACATGAATCCACCTCTCGAGTTGCATGGGATGGCAACGCAGCCTCACCCTTCATTCCCTCCTGTTCATAGGAGAAATTTGATGTAACTGGGTCGAATATTTTTGTAAGTTCACATGCTAGTCGCATCAAACATGCATTATTTTGATTAAAAATAAGAATGGAAAATTTAAATAAACCAAAGCACGCATGATGAAACAATTGATTCTTTTTTTTGTTATGGCGTTCATCCACACTATGGAGTACCCTTCTGCCACGCGTGTCGATTTGATTTAAAAATAAACACGTGAATTTTGGAGGTAATGCGAGCTCCGTCATCGGTTTTAATGCTTAGAGAGAAAATTAGGTAATAATAATTGAGTAGGTGTTAATAACGTGATAAAGAAGTAATGAAAACGACCATCAAAAAATCAGTAAAGGATTAACAAGAAAATAATATGAAAAATAAAAAAATACAGCGGGAAATCAATTCTACAAATCTACGAAACATTTAAACTACAAACAATAAAAGAGTAAAGTAAAATTAGAATCTTACAAGATAAATATAAGTAATAATTTTAAATGTGTCTGTTAAAGTGTTAATATATATTATCATATTAGAGTAAAACAGTCCAAACGAAATGATTCTTTTAATGATTTTGTCTGGTCTCTTTTTCGTGCTGTAGGGACTTTTCGTTTTGCGTTGGACCAAATGCTTTAATTTTACTGTCAAAAAGTACTCGCAATTTGCATTTAAACTCTCATTACCTACTTTTTGTTTGTTTGGAAAAAATAAACAGCAACACAAAACCACATTTTGAATGGGTCAAATTAAACAAGAAAACTAATCCTCATAGATAGCAATTTCCCATTGGATTAGATAGATCGAAAAGTCAATGTCGAGGGTAACTTTGTACTATCGACGAATTAAAGATTGTCACAAGATTTTCACGAGCTAAGTTGTGCCTTCAAGGTTCCGGTTCGGCCACTCTTCATACTCCTCACACCTTCCAGGCGAGAGGCCAGTGCGGTTGGGGCGGGAAAGCCGTATAGCAGATCAGTCCCACACTCCCACCCATAAGTAACTGAATATGTGTGAAAATCTCGCGACAGTCTTTAATTCGTCGATAGTACGAGTTTTAGCAGATCGGCCTAAGTCTACATTTTCTGCCTTAAAATCAACTAGCTATAGATATATAAATAGAGAGGATTCGCGGCACGTGCCTTTTGAAGGCAGCACGGAGGCAGCCATGATGGAAATCTCTCAGTGGCGTCGCGTGCAGTCTGGCAACACAGCAGGCTATCCATTTAAACTCATATAAAAGGTCGAATTCAGGGGGTGCACAGTGCACAAGGAAAATTCGATATATTTAATGAGTTTAAATGGATGAGTAGCATTGTTGCCAGATGGCACGCGACGCCACTGAAATCTCTTATGGACATTTTCACATAGGCTCGGTTTGTTTGCCTTATAATTTTTAACCTTTAAATAAATAAATAAATAAATAAATAAATAAATAAATAAATAAATAAATAAATAAATAAATAAATAAATAAATAAATAAATAAATAATAAATAAATAAATAAATAAATAAATAAATAAATAAATAAATAAATAAATAAATAAATAAATAAATAAATAAATAAATAAATAAATAAATAAATAAATAAATAATAAATAAATAAATAAATAAATAAATAAATAAATAAATAAATAAATAAATAAATAATAAATAAATAATAAATAAATAAATAAATAAATAAATAAATAAATAAATAAATAAAAAAATAAATAATAAATATAAATAAATAAATAAATAAATAAATAAATAAATAATAAATAAATAAATAAATAAATAAATAAATAAAAAAAATAAAAAAAAAGTTGCGTCAAATCTATTTGAAATTGATTTTAAACGAAAGTGGAAAATTTTTTAGAATGTCTATGTGGGCACAGAAATCGACACGACTGTTTCTTTTGGAAGGATTTGCGCGATAAAGGAACGGACATGTGATAGAAAAAAAAACAAAATTTTCTGTACTGGATAAAACTGTATTGAAATTCTGTGTCCAGATAGCCGCTCTACAACATTTGCACTTTCATTTAAAACCAATTTCCACAGAATTAATTACAATTTTTGATTTAAGGTTTAAAAAATATGAAGCCAACAAACCAGAATCAGATCATCTGTGCTTTCACCCTTAAGTATAGGACTTATAACATGTATTAGTCCCTATACAGGTGTAGCTTGTTATATCCAAAACACTCTTCCGAAGTGCCATTTATAATAATTACTCATACTTTTAAACTTAATTACGTAACGCATTATTTGCTTTGAATAATGTGATCTGAGTTTCTTAATCAGAGGTACGTTTCGTTGGAACCGTGTTTGATGTCACTCTGATGACATTCTGCATCCATTATTGACGCAATTTCACAGTTGTCGGATTCGATGCTCCATTTCGTAGTTGGTTCACAATGTGGGGTGCACGATTGAGGTGAAGGAAGCTTCACCGTCATCCGATTACATTCAGCACGGCGGCGGCTCTGCTTTGCATTGCAAATTCTCGCCTGTCAGAAAAAAAGGAGTCATTTTCGCGACACAATGTATAACAACAGACAAATCATGGGAATGTAAGCCAATTTGTTACCTTTGTCGCTTCTGTTTCTATATTACGATATTCTAAACTTTGCATTCTATCAACGCTTACCTTGTTCTATTTTAGAGCAGGGATAGATTTTACGTTCAGAAAAAAAGCTTTCCTGACGGTCATTCAGGTGAAGTCACCGAAATGACGTATATTTTTCTGACTGTAGGGTTAATTTTTCCCGGAACGTTTTCCACTTTTTCAGGAAAAGGCTTCGTATTAAATCGTCACTCACTTTGGATGCACCTTAAAAAGAGTTCCCGGAGCGTTTATTAGTTCTCAGGAAAAGGCTTCACATTAAACTGTCACACTCTCTAGCTAGATGCACCTTAAAAAGAGGCATTATTCCTATAAGCCTATATGCATGGAATATCAGCAAATTGACAACTGTCGTCATCAAAGTTAGTGACAACGTGAAAGTGAAACTTAGTGACGCACGGTTTAAAGCACATCAGGCGTGAAAATTCATCAGCTCGTAAATGCCATCAGACGGCGTTGCAAAGAATTTGCAGCTTTTCAAACTTTTTTAGAGTAACACCGAAAGTGATCTCTGTTTGAGCTTCCCCTCCCCCCAAAAAACCCTGTCTAATTCGAGAGAAGTATTCGGCAAAATGTTCATTATTTTTGGAGCATCCGATTTTTTTTTTACGGAAAGAAAAAAATGCACAATATTTTTTTACGTCTAATAGCACTTGCAACGAAAAGAATCTTCTAGCCTCAAAAATGAACCTGACTTTAAAATACGAAGAAGACTGCGAGAACGTGTATATTTTAAGCATCTCAACCAAAATATCTGAATTCGCGAACTGAATACGACGCTATATTCAGTGCCAGCAGTTTCCATCTGTTCATAAGTCGTTTGACAAAAGAACGTTGTCATTCTCGGGAATTGTTCATCTAAGTTTTCGGTTTCTGAGCCTCGCTAATATATGACCTTTGAACTGGAAACTTGGGTTAACTTTTCATGTTCCTTGCGAGTTCGTACGCATTTCTGATTATGATACTCAAAAGATGATCCCTGTTTCTGAAAAAAAAGAGAGAGAAAAAAAATTAAACCAATATTAATTCAAATACAAAAGGAGAAGAAAAAGAAATAAATAATTAACATTTGCCGACAAAACAAGCCCATGAATAAAACTACTGTCGGTCTTTCTTCTTATTATCTAGAGAACTCATTAAATTATCGACTTATGCATTTCACGATAAACGTAATACGGAGGCGACGATAATAACCTTTGTACCCCGTGGCTCAGGGAGTACGTCCAATGGGCTTCGAGTCTAACCTGCAGCTGCGTGACATGATTGATATGCGTTAACCAAGGCAAAATTAATTTTGGGGGCTTCGTTTAAGTGCTTTCACGAGGACAGGTTACCCAGGAAAATTTCGCCGTTGTGGGATCGACAAAGGTTTGATTATAGTGCACCGACAGAGGAATTCCATACATCGAGGTGTAAGTGAACTGATATCTTGATAATTGAATACTCCATCAGGAAAGACCAGGAACTGAAATTTCCGCTTGTTAGACATGAACGAAAATTACTAAGTTAATTTTCTCACTTCTTCGGAAACCGATCTCAGCACCAATAAGAGCAGCTTTAGAGAGTTTTTTTTCCAAACTGTTCAAGCGCGCGGGGGCGTACAAATGAGCTTTGTTGGAAACTTCGCAGGAATCAAAATACATGTATATGATTAAAAACAAGTTTCAAGTAATCTTCGGAAAATATCTAAGAAGCAAAGAAACCTTCAGGAAAAAGGAAATTCAGATTCAGGAGGAAGTGAGAACAATTTAACTTACTGCCTCGAGACCCGAGCGGCACTCTCTGGGGGCGGCAAAATCAGGGTGAACAAGCAAAAAAAAGTTACCAAACTGATGCTTTTGAAGGGTGGCGATTTGCGGAAGACGGCAAAATTGCAATCTTGCCTACCTTCTCTTACGATACCTCGAAATGTCCCTGTTTCATGGATTATTCAGAAAAAAAATCTGGGGATTTGTCTTTCTGGCTCTTTCTTTGCTCATTACTAGACACAACTTTGCCTTAATTGATTAATTGATGTGATATATTCAAACGCCTGCATGACTTTTGAAGTACATTCATTCAACTTCCATACATTGATAAAACAGTTAACTTTTACATCGTAAGTGAAGGCATCATAATGGAACAAGGAGGAATAAAACCTAATGGGTCCATTTGTTTCACAGGAGAGAGAATATTTCATCGTTTAGAACTTCATTTCGCCTAGTGACACTTACAATTCAAAAAAAGTACCTCGCGCAAACACTGACCTCTTTCCTCTTTGTTTCCTTTATTTCCTCCCTGTGCTTTCTACTTTCATTACTTATTTATTACCTCATTTACTAGAATCACTCTCGCGTTCCTTGAATATCACTGACTTAATAGGCTCTAGTTCCTTGCTGTACAAAGCGGACTCATCTGCTGAAAGCTCACAAAAATAACTCAGCGCCTAAAGAGACTCGAGAAATATGTTCGTTAATCATAATGGTTTAATCGTCCATCACACTTATTGTTAGAATAAGTAAATCTTTGCGGGTCAAAAAATCTCTTTTTTAACAAAACATTGATTTTAAACTGGGGGAGGAGGGAAGAAAAACATAAAAAACTAAATTTAATAACTAAAAAGTAAGGAGCTTTAGACAGTTTGCAATGGTTCCGCCGCTATTTCCGCTGCATTTTGTCCACATCAGAATTGAGGTCATCTCCAGAAAAATAGCATATGGGTTTTGCACCCATTTCCCGGAATGCTTGGTTTGCTTTTTTAGCACCATCGAGAACGTGCATTTAAATTTTCATGACAAAATATTAAGAATGCAGATAATTACGGACATTTAATCTAGGAGAGGTACATTAAAGTCATAGGATATCTGGATTTTCAACCCCGGTAATCATCAAAATGTCAATAAAAATAATCAATGAAATATGCTTTAGTAATTCCAAATAGTTAAATTGTTGAAACGTAAACAAATGTGAAGATAAGTTAAGATGCTCAAAAACTGACTGCAGCAGTGCAGTTTCTCGCGGCCGGCGGCGGCCGCCTGATACCTTTGTCGCACCAATTGAGATTGTGTATCAGAATTAATATGTATGAGCCTAGCCTAACGCAAGCATATGAAGATTCTAAGATTATTTCAGAATGTATATCTGAGTCATATGGAATGGTAATAGTTAATAAATTATTCATTTTGGCCTGGCATTCAGTGCGTCTGCGGAAAAGGGCAAATAAGACACTTTTAAAGCCTTAACATGTACCTTAACATGTACCTTAACAAGTAATATGTGGTTTGTCGTGGTAAGCACCTTTAAACTCAGGACCTTATGTAATTATAAGCTTTTGATTTGGGTATTAAAATTCACGGACATTTTTTCTTGTTTTTCTCATTCCGTTTCATTTCCATTAATTTCGCGTCCAAATAATTTTTTTGTCAATTTTTTTTTTTTTTTTTTTTTAATGCGTACTGTTAAGGGCTAAAAAAGTAATTTTTCTTATCATGATTAAAAAGCAACCCGGCATTTTGTAGATTATAGGATGCAGAGTTGGGGAAATGGGGGTAATAATCGATTAAACGATTACCGAGTAATCGTAATCATCGTTTTTTCGGAGGGTGCTTTCATGGTGATGCAGGTCTGATTTTCTACAAGCCACCCATCATATTAAATGCAGAAGAATTAGGACTAATCAAAAAGACCCTTAAGTTTACTATTCATCCGTGAAAAATACATTTAATTACCATCCAAAGGTTTGACGATTATCGATTACCCAGTATAATCGTGTAATCAATTACACTCCTATTTGTCCAACTCTGATAGAATGCATATAGTTTACTGTTGAGACTTTGAATGCGATTTTCCAAAATCGACCATTTGACAGATGTGTCATTTTTTCCGGAAACGGCCTCAATCGATAGTCCATTCGCGTACAGGCCAACCTTGCTAGTGCTCCTTACAAGTGCCTGTACAAGTCACCACTCCATACGAGAGATTCAGACAACGCGCCCACGCAAGGAAGTGCAATGATTCTATAGTTTCTTACGCGCGGCTCTTATAGCTACGTACAGAATCAAGCTCATTGTGATCTCGACAGCGATTTTCGCTGAGAACAATGAAATCTTGAGGTTTCCATGGCGACATTAACTGATCACACCGCGCCGCGCTGCGCCTCCATGCCGTACCGGTTGCGTTCCGCCCCTTCAGGAGTTCAGCTCTATGGTCATAACAATGGAGAGAGCCCTTGGTTTCAGTGGAAGCTAAGCTTGCTGCATAATGTTACCTTTTATCAAAACTGATAAAACAATAGATTGGGGCGAGCAGATGCAGGGGGAGGAGGCTCACTCCCAATGGAGTTGATCGGGTGGAAATCGAAGAGACCGAGTATATGTCTCTATTACGAGATACAAAGTTACTACTACGGGCCCGGTTGCCCAGGCGGCGGATTTGTGCGCGGTGAGTATAAGGAGTTAAGCGCAGCCAGGGACGGATTGAATGTTTTAAGCGGAGCTTTAAAACTTAGAATAACATTAACGCTATCGATAAATAAACTCATATAATACAACGGTACAACCAAAAAATGTTCGTAACTATTTATTTATTTTTTTATCAATCTATCTATCTATCTATTTTTTATTCATTCATACATGCATCAATCGGTGACGAAGCGTGCAATCTGGCACCGTTGCATTATAGGTTCATTAATTCATTTAAACCCATGCAAAATTTAGAACTATCTAGGGATCGGTGATTACCATCGAATTCGACAGGCTCTTGGGAAAACCAACGCTTGAGTGTAATGTGGCAACATTGTAATTGATTGATTTATAAAAAATAGGTATCAGGTTACCGCTTACTAAAAAGAAACAAGCAGGGAAGCTCCGATACATTGCATGTATTGGAAAAGCGTGCCTGTGAATTGTAAACATAAAAATCTGCGCATAAGTTGTTTCATTTGGTCTTCTGCTCTGCTGGGTTTTGTAGAAATAAGTTTTGCATAAAGGCTTTCGCATACATGGTTTAAATATATTTATTATAATGTAGTTCATGGGAGAAGATTTGTCAATTTATTATATATTTTTTAAGGTACAGGAAGTGCTGTTGGAGCTTTGATTAAAAATATGACAATGTATATGCATTTGAGACGTATATTTGAAAAAAATATTTTTGAGTCGTTGTTTTTGCAGTGACACATTACAATTGGTTCAGTGTTTTGTTCATTTGTGGATTACAGCTGTTTGAAATGCATCAGCAATTCTTAAGGAGACATTGTAGTATGTAACTAACATATGAATTGAATAAATAGATTTATAATATACATGAATGATTCAATAATGAAAATTTGGATGAAATCACTGATTATAGAGTATTTGAAGTTTAAATGATTCGATTCTGCGTTGAATGGATGTAAAAGATTCTATTTATAATTTAATAAAATGAGAAAGAAAAGATAGGTAGGCCATAGTTTTGTTGGTGGAATATGGTGATGAAAGGTAAAAGAAGGTAATTAATAAATGTCTACATATTGATAGAGACGAAATAGAGTCATTCCTTTCAATTCCTGAATTTTAAGACACAGTATTGGCCGATTTGGATCTGAAAATTAAACAATTACAATTAATGCCAATAAAAGCAATTCCTGCTATGTTTTCATTAAAGGCTTTACTGTACAGAGAAACCTTATGGTGAATACTCAAGATAAAATTAGGCTGAATCATCTACTTGGAAAAAATGCTATGATTAGCATCCAGTAAAAACATTACAGACGTACATACTAATTGAAGTATTAATAATTTATGCATCAACTTTGACAACTATAATTAGTGTAGTCCCCTACTTCATTGCGATGCGCATGAGATTTCAATTATTTTACTCATCGGACAGTGATTAAATACCAGAGGACCTGAATAGAATAAAAGAAGTCTGCTATATTTTATATACAAAGTGAGCCAGAGCATCCGTTGCTGGCATTTTTCTCGAAAATTACTGAAACAAATGATTTGAAACAAAACAATCAGACAGAAAATTGACTCCAAATTTTTCATTTCTGATATTTTCATAAGCTCCTGACAACCTCTTGGGGTGTATTCGGGGGGGGTTCAAACACATTTTTCAACTTTTCTCGAAAAAAAACCCTCAATGCAGATGTAAAAATTCATTTATAATCTAAAAGTAGAGAAAAAAATTCGTTTTATAAGTTTGAAAAATAGGCGCAACGTAGGAATCTGAACAAAAAACTTCTGTGAAGAAAGCTGTTTTTATAAGCTTTCAGATGGCGCAAACCGCTATGCCGAAAAACATTTCGTTCAAGAGTTATGACCGCGCAAAGTTTCAAATCTAGGCCAAAAATAGGGTTCCGACTTTCGATTCTACAAAAAACTTTGTTGCTCCACCAATAATCGATTAAATTCATTGATACTTGGTGGAAGCGGGTTTTTTGGGTCGCTGAATTTATTTTTGACATAAGTTTTTCAAAATTCTCAAATCATATATGGCCGCCATAGTTTTTCGTTCAGATTCCTTCATTGCGCCTATTTTTCAAACTCAAAAAAAAGGATTTTTGGAAACTTCAAAAGTAAAACAAAATGCAAAAAAAGGGTCAAATATTTTTGAACTAAACACTGTAGAACATCAATCAAAAGATCTTAAAATACGCATCTTTTGGTGCAAAGTTCACGTCAATATCTATTTTCGTTCAAAAGTTATGGAGCATTGGAGGTTTTGACTTTGACCCCCTGCACTCCCGCTCCCAGTTGACCAAATTCAAAAAACTGCAGATATTCTGAAAGATGATGCTTAGCTCTATCATCCCTGAAAGTTTCATCCATTTTTGAGGGGGGGGCACTCCTAATGGTAGCTGGATGGACCCCTTTTCATCAAAAAAAATACCATTAATTGAGCCTGTCTCGTCCTCTAAAAAAATAATACAAAAACCATAACTTCGCTTACACTTTCGAACAGGCGTTAATGTTGTAACAATTCCCGAAACTAAAATTAAAAGAATACTGATCTAATTTGTTTATTTTAATGAGATCCATTTTCAACCCATAAAAGATTGAATGTTAAAAATTGCGCTTAAAAAAAAAAAAAAAAAAAAAAAAAAAAAAAAAAAAAACATTTATCAGCTGATCAAATAAAGGCAAAGAAACGTGACTACTTCATTCCGCGCTCTCTAGCGGGTTCTTCTTGAAGCTTTACTTTTGTGAGAAGGTATCCAATAAGTAAAACCATGATCTGTATCGGTTTTATTTCGCGCCTTCTATTCGAAAATATCAGCTGACTCTAGACATTCACAGAGAAAGATTATCAAATTAGTGAACAGGTGAGCCGCAGTGCAGCCAATGCAGCCAAACAATCACCGGCTGCAAAACAATAATAAATAAAAAAAAAAAAAAACATCACACAACGACTCGTTATCGGCCGCCCGTACGAAAAAACCCCGAATGTACTTTAAAATCAATTATATATTCAATAAACGTAATAAAATAACCCAAAAACAATGTCCAACATAACAAATTAATCATAAAAACAAACAAAAATTTATTCATCGTAAAACCAACACAGCAGAGTAAAATTACAACAAAGTTGGCAACATAAAACGCAAAATATTACCTCACCGCACTCCACTTACCCCTCAAAAGTGGTGAGTCCGTCGTTTAATTGGAATTATAAAAAAACTAAAGCATTAAAATGAATTCAACTATTTTTGCTGCAAACTTTAGAAGGTACGATTTCATAATTGTACCATTGCAATCCTCAAAACGCAACAGACACGACAGGAAAAAATCACAAAATTCAAAAACAGCCGATTTTCAACTTTAGGCCACTCAGCATAGGAATACACGTGGAAAGCATAGGCTGCCTTATTACATTGTATACATTGTATTATATTGTTAGCAGCAAAACGATCGGAATAAGCGTGCCATGTTCCATGGGCACGCTTAAAACTGGGACTATACCAAGGTATTGCTAGCGCATTGTATGAGTGAAAATGGCTCAACATTTTTGATTGAATCTAAATTCAACTTCACAATTTTAAATTTTAAAAGTTTTCAAAATTGAGATAGAGGATCCATCAAAATATAATAAAACATACAAACACTGATGAAATGACCTCGAGTCGTAGAACAAAACAAAAAAATTAGTGGTATATACAAGCTTGCATAATTTTAAAAATGCTCTAAGGGGTTTCAAGTATATTACTTTTTGCTGTTGATTCGAGGCAAATAACTTGTGAAACAGACTTTTTTCTAGTTACTATACATAGATAGATAAAATGAGACGCCCTCATACATCAGCTTTGCCTGTTTTTTTCCTGCATTTCTTTGACCTCTTACTTGATGCCCAGCGTGATTGGTTTTGACAGTGAAGTTTTATTTGAGAGTCAGCTTGCGAAAGCGTTTCAGAATATTCACCAAACAATAAATATTAGAATGAACGCTTGAATACTCTTTACTGCGCTTCATATTCATATTGGAAAATGTTTAATACAGGGTGTGGCAGACCACCCGTCCACTATCTTTATCTCAAAAACGGCCGAAAATTGAGCCTCGGGGGCAAAACTTTCACTGGGTATATCGACCCCAAGGAATCCAATGAAAATATTTTCAGCCCCCCAAAACCACCCCTTGGGGGTTATTTAGGGGGGTGGGTACCCGTATCTCGAAAAAATCAAATGGAAAAGGTATGTTTTGACATTGGAATCTAATACGGCATAAAAAAATAAAACTTTTTTATCCCTAAGTTTTTTTTTCTAAAAACCACCCTTTTTTGAGTTAGGGGTGGTTTTCAAAAAATTTAGGGGTAATCTTTGATTGACCGCTGTGACCCTCCAAATCATTGGATTTCAAAAAACTAAGAAGTTTCTGAAAGGGCAGACCAAGGGCTTTCTTTTGATGTATCACATACCTATTTTTGTGAAAAAGGGTACATGGCCCCCTCACCCCAAAATGTTGGGGCTTCGGGGGGCCCTACGTAAAAATTTTCAAATGTAAAGGTATGGCTTGTGATACATCATTTTAAAGGTCTTTCAGAGACAAAAAAAGTGATACCCCCCAAAAGTCGTAAAAACAACCCCCTTCCAAAATGGCGGCCGTTTTAAGGTTAGGGGGCTCAAGGGGGGACCTTCAGAAAAATGATCCAAAATTGAACGATACATGGCTAAAAAGGTCTTAAAAAGAGAAAAATAATGGTTCAAACCGCGAGTCAAACCGACTTTTCAATCCAAAGTTACGGCCGATTGAAATTTAGGGGTAGTTGGGTTTCCCAAAAAGGCACCCCTAAATTCCAATCGGCCGTAACTTTGGATTGAAAAGTCGGTTTGACTCGCGGTTTGAACCATTATTTTTCTCTTTTTAAGACCTTTTTAGCCATGTATCGTTCAATTTTGGATCATTTTTCTGAAGGTCCCCCTTGAGCCCCCTAACCTTAAAACGGCCGCCATTTTGGAAGGGGGTTGTTTTTACGACTTTTGGGGGGTATCACTTTTTTTGTCTCTGAAAGACCTTTAAAATGATGTATCACAAGCCATACCTTTACATTTGAAAATTTTTACGTAGGGCCCCCCGAAGCCCCAACATTTTGGGGTGAGGGGGCCATGTACCCTTTTTCACAAAAAATAGGTATGTGATACATCAAAAGAAAGCCCTTGGTCTGCCCTTTCAGAAACTTCTTAGTTTTTTGAAATCCAATGATTTGGAGGGTCACAGCGGTCAATCAAAGATTACCCCTAAATTTTTTGAAAACCCCCCCTAACTCAAAAAAGGGTGGTTTTTAGAAAAAAAAACTTAGGGATAAAAAAGTTTTTTTTTTATGCCGTATTAGATTCCAATGTCAAAACATACCTTTTCCATTTGATTTTTTCGAGATACGGGTACCCACCCCCCTAAATAACCCCCAAGGGGTGGTTTTGGGGGGCTGAAAATATTTTCATTGGATTCCTTGGGGTCGATATACCCAGTGAAAGTTTTGCCCCCGAGGCTCAATTTTCGGCCGTTTTTGAGATAAAGATAGTGGACGGGTGGTCTGCCACACCCTGTATATTGATTGGCTTTAATAACCTCCCACTGCTGCCAAATTCAGCATGCCGTTACTATTCTGTCCACTGAAAAGCATGCAATTACTAATTCATGCAAGACTATTTGACATTGCGGGTAAACATTCGCGTGAACCCAGGGAAAATATCGAATCACTGGAAAGTGTTTCGTGAACATCTTTGAATGCGACCTTTTGCATGGGTAAATTGAAAAAAAAAAAAAACAAAAAAAAAAAAAAAAAAAAAAAAAAAAAAAAAAAAAAAAAAAAAAAAAAAAAAATTCCGAACACCCAACACACGTCCATTTAAAGTTTTCTTACTGATCCATATATAGATCCATATAAACAAAACAACATACTTTGGCCACATGGTATAGACAAATGCTTTAGAGTTGGGCAAACTCATCAGCTGAGGCAATAAAGCCAAGAAAAAAGAAAAAAATCATATTAAAAAATATGAAAGTAATAGTTAAAAAACTAAAGGGGGGAGAGAGTTCAACTCAAGCAGTGCAACAGAAAGCATGAGCGAGGTCAGCGTTCGAGAGCATCACGACCGGTTTCGTCCTTGTTAGAACTTCCATATTTATCCATATAAATCTATACAAACTAACCATACTCTGTATAGGGAATTGGTTGTGGACTTTATGGACCTGTATGGACCGTTTTTACCAAAATTGGGGAAGTGGGGGGGGGGGGGGGGTTAGAGGAACGCTCAGACTGCGGCTTCTCCGAGTATATATATATTTTTTTTTTCAGACTTTCTTTGCTCTTTCTTATCTTTTCCGAAATCATTATATTCTAAACAGGAACCACAAGTCATTAATCGCGCAGTGTCGTACATACAACAAAGGCCAAGCTCCAAACCACGTAAACCGAAGATTCACCTTAAACCTCGTTAGTTAAGACCCCTTCCTCCATTTGGCCCCCCTTTGTTAGACCCGCGATTGTGTACTTACACCCGCAATGCTTCGGAATCGTCAATTAAAGCGGAGAACGTGAATGTAGATACTGTTTGATGACGCAGCGCGGCAAAAGTTAAGCGGAAAGTTTCCCCCCTAATTCTGAAATAGGAAGCCACCAACCAACCCAGCAGCCTTGAGCTGTACACAAAAGAATGAAATTTGTTTATTCAACACGCCGCTCCGCGCAGCGCCGCGCCGCATCTCGAGTGAAACTCCCGGCGCAATAGTTTTGTAGTAAAATGCAACTGGAAGCCCAACAAAATACCTGCGCCTTTCACAAGGAGTTCTCTCCCTCGCCGCATCGCGGTGCATTGCTGAGTGCATACACAGAACAAGACAAGACGCTGACTTGGCTATAAACAGTAAAATGATATTTGGTTCTCGTAGTGAGCTTTCATTCCGTCTTGTGTTCCAGAGTTGTCGGTTTTATAGTCCATAATTATGAGTATTAGGAGAGTTGGGAAAAGAGTAATGGTGGCTCGTAACATGGGCGGCTTATGGGGGTTAAAATTGAGAGGCTTGAAAGTGTGTGACCCTTTTTTTTCAATTTTCTTTTGTCATCAATTTCAGTCGATAGAGGGCTTGAAACTCATAATTCACCAAGCACCAATCTTTGTTTTCGTTTGATTTTGTTTTTGTTTGGTTGTTTTTGGTTTTTCTGTTTTTCTAAATGTACGAAATGTAACAATCTGCGGATCCAGGAATCAGTCCTTCTCTCTCTTTCCCCATTTAAACGCGTTGGTTTAGAACTGGACATATTAGGGGCAGTAACGTAATTTTCGCCCCCTTTTCTATCCATTTCTAACACACGCATTCAAACGGCCGGAGAGAGAGAGAGAGAGAGAGAGAGAGAGAGAGAGAGAGAGAGAGAGAGAGAGAGAGAGAGAGAGAGAGAGAGAGAGAGAGAGAAGAACAATTTACTGGATCCGCCAATGAATGCAGCCATGCTAGATTGCACTCTACACCGCTGTCAGTGAGGTAGTTACGAAAGATCATATTTTTTTAAAACTATCTCTTTCCAAGTTTCAGACTCAAACATGTGTTTTAATGTCCAAGATCCTTTTAAGCAGGTCAGTCCGATATCGCCGTAGTCTTTGTGACCAAAGCGGGGAACCATATTATTCAAATGAGGGTTGATTTCCCAATTCGGCCAGGCCACATTCCTGGCATGGTAATGGTGCAAAATAAATATCATAGCTCTTTATAGCGGACTGACACGTTTAAATGGACCTTCACGGAAACAAATCATTGATGAAATTTACAATGGTTTTGGTTGATTTTTTCCGCGTAAATAAGGTTTGGTAAACTTTTCAAGACAACTAACTGACATCATCAAACGATCGAGTAAATTGACCTTATCTCGGGGAAAGTCAACCAAACTTTCAGTAGAATCAACGACATACTTTCTCGTTGTTAGGGCCAAAGTCAACCACAAGCATTGTAAACACTAATCATTTTTTTTCCCTGAATTATTAATGGTTTTTTGAAAAAAAGGCGGTGCTGAACAGGGGGCTGATTCTACTCTTATGGACGATACGAGACGAGATAGCGAGAATCGACCAATCCCATTGGTTTAAACGGTGTCACGTGACAGATTTTGAGTTATCTGATGGACGGAGGAGTCATTTTTCTGAAATGGACGACTATCAAACGACTTCAAATATGTCTCGTGACGCCGTATAAACCAATGGGAATGATCGATTCTAGCTATCTCGTCTCGTCTCGTCCAAAAAAACAGAATCAGCCCCCTGGGGTCACGCGAGAGCGAAAGAGGTAGAAAATGTGGTTAGGGACCAAATAATCAAAAACGTAAGAACTTCCATGAAAACATCACGTAAACCAGAAAGCCACTAAAACTGTCAATAAAGCCACTAAAACAGTCAATTGATAATAAGTTTAAACAGATTTACTGAGGGAAGGATTCATGAATTTATTAGAGTCCTTATATGTACAGAGCTAAGTCAAGAGGGTAGACATCCTTTGATTGGCTAACGAGCTTTAGATTGTACGGGCGCCGCCATTGGATGCGATTTGCACATTTGTTTACATTCTCATCAAAGAGCCTAACAGTGTTTCACGAATAAAAGATGTAACTGTCCGTGAAGCTGATAATTCTATTCTTAATGCCCAAAAAAATCGTTACAAGCATTAATAGATGTCGATCAGCAAAGGCAGTGAAAGATTACATCGTTTGTAACCCTAAGACACTATAACCTTTGCCATAGACCAACAGCTTTTAGCATGTGGAACAAAATGTGCAAATAGTATCCAATGGTGGTTCTCAAAATTAAGATTTCACTTGTCTTTACTTTCTACACATGAGGACTCTAGAATTTATGGGAGATTTTTACGACTCCTCTTAAAACGCAATGTGGCAACACAGCTTGGCTCCAAAGCTAAATCAACGACTCTCGCCTTGCTGTGCAATCTCCTTTTCCTTCGGATCGACGAACTCCTCCCTCGGGGGAATTTCAAAAAGGATTTGATTAAATTTTTGCGAAATAGGTATACGCTCGACGAATGGAAGAAGCGAGTGGTAAATCAAATAACGAACCTTTGTTTTGATTATCCGAGGTTTGTATTAACAGAGATACGAACTTGTAATTACACGTGTTTTCTTAAGAGTGTATATTTCTTCGCTCACCGAAGTTAAAGTAATAGCGACGCTTTATTAACGCAGTCCATTTCATGCTCGGCTTGCATCAATCAAGTGAAAGTTTTGATGGACTACTCGATCAATGAATGATTAAAAAGTTCATTTAATACATCTAAGATAGTTCAATATTAGCTTTGGTTCATTTATTTACAATTCGTTTGATTATTATAGATGCACCACCACACCCTTGGTTGAAGAGTAAAAATAAAGTTTGTATAAGGCCGTGTAATGTCAATGAGATGATTAATAGCTTTTCGTAGGAAATCAGCATTCTATGGTCATTAATCTGAAAATTTCGTTCTTATCCTTTTATCTGCCTTTTTCTTCTTTTTCTTAAATTTTTTCTTTCGTTTTTCATTCCCCCTTATTTTTTCTCTTACTTTTTTAAGCCCTCCTTCAAGAAAAAGGGTAGAGGGGGGGACTTGAGCTCCAAAAAACCTTTTACATAGACCGCCAATCAGTAGCGCACCGAGAGATTCTTCATCTCTGTCTGTTCTCCATTAAGAAACGTATGTTAGACAAGCATGGACAAGGGGATAAAACCCCCTCCTTCTGTCCTTTTCCTACTCATGCATTCAAATGGGAAATGAGAGAGATGGAAGATATCCTGGTTGCGCCAGTGCCGCCAATGCAATCCTCACCCTATTTCTTTCCTCTTCACAGTCCTCATATCGTAAATCTCAAGCCTCATACTTTTGTTTTGCATTTTTACCAAGTTTTTTTATTTTAAATTTCCCCTTTAATTTTGTTTCTCTTAGTGATAAAGAACTGAGTCACGGTGCAATCGTTTACGCCGGCGGTCTAAATCTCACTCTCCTGGCGAGATATTGCAAAGACAGTATTCCGAAATCGTGTGATCACTCCCTACTACGAAATCACTCTAGACCTTGCTCCCGCGCCGAAAGCTTCCTATCAACCGCCGACACCCTCACTTTAGATTTTAAAGTTGCTGAATCCACGTCTCTTAAGTAAGTTGATCAATTCACTTCTTTAATCAGACACGTGGTATTTTATGTAAACTGTAAAGTGCCTGTGATCTGTAAACGTCCAAAATGAGGTAAGGTTCAGTGATAAATCGCAGCACTAAGTCTCAATGGCAGGGCGGATGCAGGGTTTTGTCTTGCTCTTTCTCCTATCATTAGATTGTAGTCGTAAGAAAAGGACAGAGATATTTATTAGAGTCACGTATGGTGATCTTTCCTTCTATTCTTTTCTAACGCATGTGTTTGAATTGCCAGAGAGAGGAAAGAGAGAAAGAGAGAAAAAAAAAGAGAAAAAGAGAGAAAGAGAGAGAGAGAGAGAGAGAGAGAGAGAGAGAGAGAGAGAGAGAGAGAGAGAGAGAGAGAGAGAAATAGATCGATCGAACTTTTTTTACTTGCATTCATCGTACAGACTCAAAATTTAAAGTAATCAATGGTGATAAAAATAAAATAACTACGAAAAAATACAGTTTGAAATTTAATAGGAATATAAATATGAGAGAGAAGGAGAGAGAGAAAGAAAGAGAAAGAAAGAGAGAGAGAGGGAGAGAGAGGGGGAGAGAGAGAAAGAGAGAGAGAGAGAGAAAGAGAGAAAGAGAGAGAGAGAGAGAGAGAGAGAAGAGAGAGAGAGAGAGAGAGAGAGAGAGATCCAAGATCCGCCCATGCAGAGTCGACCGGTGGTATAATGTTATTGAAATGACAAGGGCAAATTTTTGAAGGTATTTGATATAAGCTTTTTGAATACGAGAAGCTATGTGCATTTATTTTCATTATTTTTCTCCACCAAATTCATTTTAAGACAGAGCAATATATATTTATGGCTAGGCGCACTGTGTGTGGTTTGCATGGGATTCACTTCTCTTTCTTTGGAATGCCAGTCCTCGCTTCGCAAAATTCAAAGCAAACAATTCTTATTCGTGGGAACTTAAGCAGGGGCGCATATAATCATTATGAAATGTTTTCTTTTAATTTTCATGCTGGGATTTATAATAAATTATATATAAAGATATGCGCATTTCATTCTTCCATTTTTGCAGGCCGGTATCTTTTCGAGCGCTCTATGAGTTCGTGGATCTTCATCAGGACGGAGAGGCCTGGGGTTCGGGACTCTGTTCTCGCCGATTCCTGAGTAAAACTCAACAACACCAATCACAACAGCCTCATAAATTCCGCTCCCCTCGCAACGTTTTCCTCTTCGGGAGAGGCGGAGCGAATAACTTAAGGTTTGTTGCGCTTTCACTCCAATTCATCACACCGCTTCCGCAACTAAAAACTCGCCGCTAAGAAACTAAAATCTGGTAAAAACAAGGTCGTAGAATTTAAAAGCAAAGAACGTTTGAAACTTTTCCTTTGCACGTTTTCTTGAGTTCGCCGGAAGATAAGTCCGGGAAAAAAGGAATAATATGTAACTTCTCCTCCTCCGCCTTCGTAAAAGAAAAAAAAAAAAAAAAAAAAAAAAAAAAAAAAAAAAAAAAAAAGTAGAAACATTGAATTTTCCGCCGATAAATTTATCTAAATGAACGATAAAATCAGACCACACCGCTACACCGTCTGAATAAGGTTAAGCATAGTTTTAAATTTTTTTACATGATATCTAAAAGAAAGTTTGAAAAACTCGCATTTTAAATCAGAAGCTCTATGAATCAGTGTTTTTTTTTTAAACATATTTTCCTTTCCTTCATTCAAAGTTTGAAGAATAAACTATAAATTAAATTCTACACGGAAAGGACATGAAAAGTCACTTTCCATGTTGTTGCACTACTTTTGTAAATTTTCTGTCGTTCAAAATAAATTATTGGAAAATATGTCCATTAAATTTTCACCAAGATTATTTCTTGGACTGTCGACAATTTTTTTATAAAATATATCCAATTTCGTTCAATTTGTTAGGAGAAAAATGAATGAAGAAAGAAATGCAAAATTAGTGCAACAATAATTCAGAAACACTAACAATAGGAAATTATTCATGGCAGAAATATGTATACTGAACGTCTATCAACGAGAGAAAAACGGGATTTTCGATGGTAGTTAACTATTCGTACACGAAGGAAACGATTTTGCATAACCGAAGAATTGAAGGCGCTCCGATCCATTTTTCAGACAAATACGCTTACAATCAAAGACTTCTAATACTATCTAGACTGGACATAAGGCCGATTTTAGGGCGGGGAAAGTGAATATGAGGGGTGGGACAAAAATCGCATGTTGCGCCTGGCTACGCCGCATCCACGATTACAGTATGTGCTAAGATTTTCAGAAATACATTGATTTAAATGGGAAAATGACTTTGTTTAAAAATTAATTAAAAATACTAAAAAAAATATTTTTCCAAAAAAACTTGGTACCCTTTGAAAGCTCATGATATGCAGATTTCGGTTCGGGCCGGTTTTATACGTGATTTTTGAACGAGAAACATTCTACAGGGGCTTAAAGTTGGGTACCGGTTTTCTATAGGGTGTTTCATAAAATTGTTTTCTTTGCACTTTCTTTGAATGGTTGCAGCTCAAAAAAATAAAATTTATACGATAAATTATTGAGATACATAATAATTATAACTTTAATCATAACACAGATTACGTAAAATTGAGTATATACAGCTATGTAGGTTGTCTCAGCGGGGTACCGAAACGGTGGAACACCTCGTAGAAGCGAGGAAAATTGACCTAACTTTGAGCCTCTGTAGAATGTTTACGATTGAAAAAACGGTATAAAAACCGGCCCGAACCGAAATTTGCATATCATGAGCTTTCAAACGGTACCAAATTTTATGGAAAAATATTTTTTTTAGTATTTTTAATTAATTTTTCAAAAAAGTAATTTTCCCATTTAAATCAATGTATTTCCGAAAATCTTAGCACATACTGTAATCGTGGTTGCATACCGATCGGTTTCAATGGGCAGGCGTTATGTCCAGTCTAGATAGTATTAGAAGTCTTTGCTTACAATATTAAATCACGCAGAAATGAATGTAGTAAATTCGTCTTCCCGCACACCATGTTTGGATAGAAACACGTTTAGACTTGTTTATCCTCTAAATAATAGTAAACTAAACTAAATTCACCCCTCTTTTCTATCATATTTATATTATTCAGATTCAGGTTAAAAGAGTCAAACGACCTTTTTGTTCAAAGAGGAACCGCAGGAGGAAGTGTGTGTAGGTCTCATTTAAATTTTTAATAAATTATGAAAAGTTTGGTCCTCCGCATGGATTTAAATGGGCAGACCACGTTGCCAGATTATCTAACCCGTTGAAAATTCGATAGGCCCAGATTAAATATATCGCACATTATCGAACTCACTAAATCAGCCTATTCCTGATGGATCCATCAATGAGAATATGCTATTCTTCCGATCAAAACAAAGAACTTTCAAATTCGAAGATATCTGTAATCTTCCCAGAGCTGCCGATTTGCGTAGACTTATTGCCATTTTGAAATTCTCCGAAGATTTCACCGGTAGAGAAAAGATTACAGAGTTTAGTTCAGTGTATGACTGTAATGCATGAAAATACTTGCGTCTTTTATCTTTTCTGAACCTGCATATTTTAATTAATTAACGGCGTTTTCACCAATTCAGGAAAGATTACAGATCAGAGTATTTTCGTGCATTTCAGTCATACTCTGAACTAAACTCTGTAATCTTTTCTCTACCGGTGAAATCTTCGGAGAATTTCAAAATGTCATCCAATCTACGCAAATCGGCAGCTCTGTCTTCCACCATTCCTTTATTTACCTTTTCTATTTACCTATACATATATTTACTATATATTTACCTATTTACCTTTTCTGTGCCGTGGCGATCGCATCTTTCCTTACGACCTTTTTTTTTCTTTCTTTCTTGTTGCAGCTGTGTCTTCCGTTTCGAGGGTCAGAAAGGGGAAAAAGTGAGGATCAACCTCTTGCAAGTTAAGACGGCGAATCGGAGCGATTGTTTCACGCGCTTAAACCTGGACACGAATCAACTGCAATGCATCGGGAAAGCGTCGGCCACGCTCCGTATCACCGAGCATCCCTTCTCGAACTCACCCGTTCTACCCCGCGACTGTTTATGCACCGGAGCTGACGACTACTTGCCTTTTACGTTTGAATCGAGCAGTCATATCGTCCACGTTGAGCTCATCGTCGAGGATATGAGTGCCAGCGACGATTATCGAGGCATCAATTTTGAGGCCACGTACGAATTCGTCCGACCTCCCGTTTGCACCAAACCTCACAAGTTCATCGGCTCGAGCGGCAACATCCACTTTAGATCACCGCACCGGACCCCAGAGGAGGTAAATATCAAAAATAATATCTGTAGTCACAATTCTCGTGAAACCATGGGGTTTCATAAAAAAATTGTGTTTTTATCAGGAACAAACATAACACAAAAAAACACACACAAAAAAAACAAAAAACAAATTTCCCGACAGTGAAAACCTCACTGGTATCGACGTTAGGAGGCATATAGTTTTAGTACTCTCAAGTGATCCATATCGTAAAAATACAGGGTGACTATAAAAAAAGACCCCACTCAGAAATTGGGATGTTTGCCACTTGAACTTGAAAAATTGAAGGCCCCCCCCCTTTTTTTTTTTTTTTTTTTTTTTTTTTTAGAGACAACCTCGTTAGGAGGCATATAGTTTCAGTATCTCAAGTGATTAATGTCGTAAAAATACAGAATGACTATAAATAAAAAAAAAGTCCCCACTCAAAAATTGGGATGTTTGCCACTTGAACTTGAAAAATTGAAGGGGCCTCTTTTTTTTTAGGGACAATCTCTACACAAACCTGCCATAAAGTTGACTTGGAAGTGAAAATACATGCAAACGTAATGGTAATAAAGAACCTTAATCTTGAGACTTGCGTTGAAATTGTATACTGTAAATAGAAGAAGCTCCTTCAATTTTTCGGGTGGCAACCACCCTAACTTTTGAGTAGGGGATTTTTTTATAGACACCCTGTACATAATTTTGTCACTGTGGAATTATCAGTACTGTCGTTTTGTGGATCTAAAGTGGAAAAATTTAAATTTATCAATGATTCTACCAGTTGAAAAAAAGTTTACGCAGTCCAAGTGCAGAAGTTTGACTGAAACCCACGAAAATATCCATATCTGTAATATTTTTGGCCACCGATGGAAACACCGTTCATTTTAAAATTTGGGGGGATTTTTATATTCGCCGACGGTTGAAAAAATATTAAAGATTAGAGTACTTTCATGTGCTATGTTCATAACTGGACTGTGTAATATTTTTGTTATCCGATGGAATCATCGATGAATTAAAAAATTCCTCTTAAGATCCGCAAAGCGGCAGCCCTGGAGGCTATGATGATTTTAAAGCTGGGCTTTTGCCGGAAATTGATATTGATTTGATGAGCAGTGAACTGGCCTAGAATAGTGCCCGAATTAATGACTCGATTATGTCATCGGGTCATCTATTTGGGTGATATTTGTTTGCATGCATGCTACCGTTTACTTTGTTTGCTTACTATTTTGCGCGCTCTTTTGAGTGTTCACACTTGATGGAACCTAAACATACTCATCATGCAGCAAATAAATTAATACAAGGTATGCGGTGATGCCATCATTGTTATGCTTTCTCTAAGATCCCTCCCAGTTAATACGCTTTTTTTTTTTTTTGTTTGTTTTTCATTTATTTATTTATTTATTTATTTATTTATTTATTCATTTTACTTTTTATTAATACGTATTGCTACGCTTGCGGTCTTCGCAAATTGAAAAGATTCTTGCACCAAAAAACTTCATTTTACAATGCAGTTCTTACAACTGACTCATTGAGTTATAGATAGGTACATAAATGTAAAATCTACGTCATCTCATACGTTAAAAATCTGAGTGCAGATTTCATGCGTAAAACGATAGTTCTATATTCGAACTTAAATGGAATATCTAAAAAGTATAAGCCCTTTTACTCTGTTTTCGTTTTTAAGTTGACAGTTTTCAAGTGAAAATATCAAATTTCAAATGCTAAAATTTTTTTCCCAACTTCCATGGTTTTTTCGAAAATCTGTTTATTCAAAGTTTGCGCATACGATTTTACAAAAGAAATAAAACTGTACTAGTAAAATCAAAACCATTTTGATTTCTCAGTTACGTGGAGAGCAAACAAAATAACTGCACTGAAGATCAAATACAAACTCTTAAACTAAACCCACATATTTCCCAAATACATATTTCAACATATTTCCCAAATACATATTTCAACATATTTCCCAAAAATGTCAGCCCTTTTCCTCTGTTTTCGTTTTTTAGTAGACAACTTTCAAGTGAAAATATCAAATTTCAAATGCTAAAAAAATGTTTACCGATCTTCCATGGTTTTTTCGAAAAAACTATTTACTCAAAGTTTTCGCATGAGTTTTGACAAAAGAATTAAAACCGTGGGTAAGAAAATTTAACGAACCCATTCCGCTTTCCTGGGTACGCACAATGGTTTGAGATCGGGGGGAAAAAATGACAAAAAATCAGTGAAAAAAAAGGAACACCAAAAATCATCGTTTCGACCTTTTAAACTTAATTTAAAACTTTTGAGTGACATTCTAGGTTTAAATAAAATTACTTGTTACAAGTTTTTTCTGTAATTTAAATTGGATTTGAAAAATTACATAAATGATAAATTGTTGAAAAAGTTACTTTGTGATTTTTGGCCACTTTACAACGTTATCAGACCATAGTGGTACGTGGGGAATTTTCAATCGAAAGCAAAATAACTGCTGAGGAACTCTGATTTCGTTTCATCGCTGCTCTTTTAAAAGACATCCGCAACGACATACAAAATCAAACGAGTAATGCTTTCATAAAAAATTCATAAGTCTCGGTCATAATATTTTGTTTTAACCCAATGTTTGTATTTTGTTTGAATCATGTATGAGCCGGTGCAGCATCTTTGACGCTCCTGATCTCTGGGGCCATTCCCTATGTCGATACTGCGAAAGGAAAGCTCTCTGGTCTCTAAAAGTTCCGTGATTTCAAAAGTTTACTTGTGAGCGGAAAGAGAGGAAGAATTCAAGAGAGCAACAGAGAGAGAGAGAGAGAGAGAGAGAGAGAGAGAGAGAGAGAGAGAGAGAGAGAGAGAGAGAGAGAGAGAGAGAGAGAGGGAGTGTGGGGGGAGAGGGGAGAGAGAGAGGCAAACACAACGTACTGAGAGAGAGAGAGAGAGAGATTAGATCAAAATTTCCTGGGATGCTTTTTTTTTCTTTTTTAATATCACTCGTTCTTCCCTCGTATAGCCAAGGGGATTTTCGCTCTCAGTTTATTGTGAAAATTGATCGAATTTCACCGGGAAAAATACTCACGCAGAGCCAACTCAGTGAAGTTGAAAGGGGACCGGGACCGGGAAAAAAAAGAAGAATATATATATTCTCGGTGAGAAACGGGAGAAAAATGAGCGTAGGAGGAAAATTTTGATGACTTTATATGCAGAAAGTAAGCAATTACATAAGAAACCAATAATAGTTGCTTCCTTTTAACAAAGAACCTCCCATTTAGAGTAAAAGTGAGTGGTGGCAAACACCTGACTCTCATGCTAAATATGCAAGAGACAACAACGAATCTCACCTTCCTAAGCTTTCATATTCATTTATTTCGTTCATCCTTCTCCGTTGTCTTTAAAATTGATGTTTAAGTTTGTCCCAGTTTAATATTTGTAAACCTCTTTATTGCGTGAATCTGAAATTAAAACCCCTGCAAAGCACATGCCGTGATATTAATTACTGCTCTGAACCCACCCTTAAAGTAAAATCAGAGAGATCAGAAGTGGATTTACATCACGTCACCCAATCTTGAATTTGAGGTCCTCTAGAAGAAGAGTAGGATGCTTTGGGGGTCTGGAGGCAATTCCCCAGAAAAAATGGGGGATCAAGGCCCTCCCTCTAATTTAAAACAAGCAGATAGTTCTGACACTACAGTGTCAGAGAAGGCGCACCTTGAGCAAATTTGGTCCTCATGAGTCAAATTCCATTTCCACCATCTCAAAAATAATGTGTCCAGCAAAAAACCGGGTCCGAACCTGGATGCGGCGAGTGGGTAGGGGTTAGGACCACTACATACGATCTTATATGAGACAAACCCTTCGAATATTCCACCACCTCAGAAAAAATTGTCCAGCAAAAATGAGGGTCCGAACCTGTGTGCGGCGAGTG
This sequence comes from Trialeurodes vaporariorum, assembly GCA_011764245.1. Taxonomy (NCBI): domain Eukaryota; kingdom Metazoa; phylum Arthropoda; class Insecta; order Hemiptera; family Aleyrodidae; genus Trialeurodes; species Trialeurodes vaporariorum. The sequence goes on along the minus strand of VMOF01000369.1, from coordinate 30,956,917 downwards.
GGGGGGGGGGGGTGTAGAACCCCTACAGACAATCTTAGAACAATCCCTTCGAATTTTCCACCATCTCAAAAAAAATTTTACAGCAAAAGTTCAAGTTCGAACCTGTATGCGGCGGGTAGGGGGGGGGGGGGCACTACGGACAATCTCAAACCCTTCGAATTTTCCAACATCTAAACAAAATTGTCCAGCTAAAGTTAGGGTCCGAACCTGTGTGCGGCGAGTGGAGGAGGGGGAGAACCATTACGGACAATCTTAGGACAATCCCTTCGAATTTTCTAACAACTCAAAAAAATTATCCAGCAAAAGTTAAGGTCCGAACCTGTGCGCGGCGAGTGGGGGGGGGGGGTAGAACCACTTCGGACAATCTTAGAACAATCCCTTGGATTCTCAAAAAATCATCTCAAAAAAAATTGTCCGGCAAAAGTTTGGGTCCGAACCGGTGTGTGGCGATTGGGGGGGGGGGGGGAGGTTGGGACCACCACGGACAATCTTAAACCAACCCCTCAGATTTTCCACCATATCTAGCAAAAGTTCGGGTCTGAACCTGTGTGCGTCGTGTGGGGGGGGGCGCACTGTGTGTTATTTCCCTAAAAAGTTGGACATAGGCCTGTCCACCCTTCCAAACCAGGAAAAACTTGACATGATAGGGGTTTCCTAGGGTAATTTTTTACGAGGAATTCAAAAACGGCTCCAGATTTTTATTTAGATGCTTGATTTAACGGCAAAAACCAATTTAAGATGGCCGCCAACATGGCAGCCATCTTGGATTTGAAAATTTTGAAAAACTATTGCCATAAATGAACTAAGCGACCCAAAAAACCCCCTTTCGCCAAGTTTCCATGAATTACGTGAATTATTGGTCGAGCTGCTAATGTTTTCGGAAAATTAAAAGTCGGCAAAACCAATTTGACACAATTTGAAACTTTGAGTGGTCATAACTCTAAAACTTAAAGTGTTCTAGCATCGCGGTTTGCGCTATCTGAAAGCTTATAAAATTTGCTCCTTTTTTTTAAAATATTTCTTTGAGATATCTATAGTGCACACATTTTTTAAACTCATAAACCCGTTTTTGGAAATTTCAAAAATAAAAAAATGGCGAAACCCGTCTCAGAACTTTTTTTACGGAACATTGTACTACATCAATGAAAAGATCTTTGAAAGACGCATCCTTTGGTGCAAAGTTGACGTCAGTAACTCTTTTCGTTGAAAAGTTATAGCGCATTGAAGGTTTTGACTTTGACCCCCCACCCCCCTCTACTTCCAGTTGACCAAATTAAAAAAAACTGTCCATTTTCTGATGTCTCAAACATAGTTCTATTATTCCTGAAAGTTTTATCCATTTCTATGAATACTACACTCCGTGATTCCTTATGGTAGCTGAATGGGCTCTCCTTCACGGGTATGAAAACATGATGATATTTTGGAGGTCAAATGTGTTTTTCTCGAGAACTTGCAAAAACTTGAAAAAAGTGTTGCTTTTCCCTTATTCCCTGGGGTATTGTCGACAAGATTTCAGCATTAAATCCGAGGGATCTAGCGAGCAAAAAATTTGCGGCTCTTCTGAAATCAAAAATTCGTTGTTTTAAACCCTATTTTTAAAAATTATATTAAAATATAATAAATATTCCTAAAAAAATAAGTCTCACTTGGATTTCTTAGAAAAAAGTGTGGTAAATCCGGATATGAAGTCAGTTTTTAAGTCGAGCAACTTCCTGACACTCGACAAGCTTCCTAATATCGCGCTTTATTACAGGTTAAAATAGCATTTAACCTCAAGTGGTGCAAAACAAGCGTTTGGCAACCCTGTAACTGACCAGAACTTCAAAAAAAACCCTTTTAACCCTCCTAATACATCCCAAGGATATGAATTCTGGCCATAGAAAGCTACAAATTCATTCTTCAATTTTGGGCCCTATGTCCAACTTTCCGGTAAAATAACACACAGTGGGGCGGTGGGACCACTACGGACAAACAATCATAGAACAAATCCTTCGAATTTCCCACTGCACATCACTAAACGCACGTAATAAACAATCAAATACTCATGAAACAATTTTGAACCCCCTTTAGTAAAAAGGTAGTCAACGATATAGTATGTCCCGCAAAATAGGGACATTTTTTTTTTTTTTTTTTTTTTTTTTTTTTTACAAGTTTATTAACACGACTATACAACATGAGTACAATAATTGTTTTTTCTTATGATAAATTGTATAAAATAATTACAGTATGATTTTTTGTAAATATTTATGGATATAGTAAAATTTTCCTTAGTTTTATGTTCCTGAAAAAAAAAACGAACGAGAGATAAAAATGATGATGACAATAATGATGACTATGATGATATGGAATGAAGGGATGAAAAGATGGAGGAAAGTGAAGTGAAGGTAAAGACAATTCTGAGTGGAGGAGGGAAAAAAGGAGAAAAAAGTCGACCCCCGTCCCTCAGATTTTATGGTAATAATCCGAGGCCAGCTCAAAAGGCTTGCGCCGTTTGAGCCTTCTCAGGACATTGCTATTGTCCAGAAGGCGAATAGCTTCTATGTTCGGGTGAGAGTGTAGCCGAGCTTCGTACCTCTCAGCTATTTTTTTAATGTGGGTTCTGACGTCATCGACGCCTAGATCCCTGTGTATGTCAGAATTTCTGACATACCAGGGTGCCTCAACAATTTTCCTTAGGACCATATTCTGGAAGGTTCGAATAGGCCTCAGGTTACTATTTGCGGTGCACCCCCAAAGCTGGGAACCGTACGCCCATACTGGTCTCAATACCTGTTTATAGAGTAGGACCTTATTATCAACGGATAGTTTTGAGTCTGGCCTTAACAGCCAGTACATTTTCCTATATTTCAGACCAAGCTCAGCCCGTTTTTTCTTGACATGAGCTCTCCACCTTAATTTGGTGTCCAGAGTCAGGCCAAGATACTTCGCCGTGTCTGAATAAGGAACAGGATTGGGACTTAAGAATATTGGCATGTAACCTACAACCCTGTTTGTGAATATGATATGCACAGATTTCTGGCGGTTAAGGGCAAATCGCCACCTTCTGTACCACCTAGAATATCTGTTAAGTGCCGTTTGCAGCTTTCTATTTGCGAGGTACAGATCACGACCTTTGGCCCCATAGGCTGTATCATCAGCGAATTTCATTAAGCGAGTCCCACGAGTCTGAGGAACATCACTGGTATAAATATTAAATAGAATTGGTCCCAAAACACTGCCTTGTGGGACTCCTGCTTTGATTTCTCTGAAAACAGAAAAAGCACCGTCAAATCGCACTCTGAATGACCTATTTTGCAAATAGGACTTCAAAAGACGGTAATGGTTTATTGGCAAAAGCCTGTACAGTTTGAGCAACAACCCTTCGTGCCAAACTCTATCAAAAGCATTTGCTATATCGAGAAAAACAGCAGAGCAGACCATTTTATTTTCTAATGTCTCTTCAATGACCTCAGTCAGTCGATGCACTAGCTCAATGGTCGAGTGTTGAGTTCTGAAACCAAACTGATGATCCGGAATAATTTTTTGCTCCTCAACGATTTTTTTTAAACGTTTCACATATAGTCTTTCAAATAATTTCCCAATACTAGAGAGCAATGAGATAGGCCTATAGGAGGACGCTTCGTTAGGCGGCTTCCCAGCTTTGTGTATCATTATTACTTCAGCTTGCTTCCAGGCTGAAGGAATGTGCTCAAGTCACGTGACAGCATTATAAATCTGGACCAATTTCATTATTCCTCGAACCGGAAGCTCTTTTAGAATACCACCGGTGATACCATCGAGCCCTGGCGCTTTTTTTACCCTGACACGATATTTAATTTCGTTTTTGACTTCGTCCGGAGAAAAAGTTTCAATTTTAACAGACTCTAAGGGGTTTGATTTTTCAAATTCCTCCTAGATGTTCAGTTGTTCCGGCCCTTCAGGAGGGTTTGGAATAAAAACTGTGGCTAAATGTTCACAAAAGACATTTGCTTTTTCATCTGGACTTTTAGCCCAGCGATTATCCGCCATTTTTAGAGGGGGTGAGTGGCTGGATGGTTTTTTGAGGTATTTGATATAGCTTTCCATAATGAATAATCTGTATTCCGATCAGCCGAAAGTCCACTAAGGTATCTCTCGGTCCTTTCGTTGCGCATCACGGCAAGCCGACGTTTTAGCTGATTAGACAGTCTGTTAAAATTAGACTTGTCATCCGGATGTCGAGTCATATGCCACTTGTTTCTGGCTTTTCTCCTCTCTTTTATCATGAAATAGGGACATGAAAAAGTGATCGGTAGTAAGAAGAAATCGGACCACCAAGAAACGATTATTTTTCATGATGTGTTAGAGTAGAGAAAAACAATGTTGCCATATTCCATTAGCTGGCACCGTTCTTTGGTTGCCCGGTAAAAAAATTGAACGTGAAGTGTGATGCCAAGTAAAACAAAGGACGCCATGGCAAAACGTAAGAAAAGATGAAGAAGTTACAGTGAGTCAAAAGACATCTCTCCTAAATGTCCCCATGACGTCCCACGACTGGTGACAAAGCATTTGATCCGCGCACAATGGCCGAAATACGTTAATCAAATCTCGAAATGATAAAAAATAAACTGTAGGGAATACCCTGCGAACACTTTCTCACATCACTTTTATCTGAGGGAGACCCCCAGACCCCCCCACCACTAAAGAATTCTAGAGGGACCCCCTAACCCCCTAAAGAATTCTGGGGGAGACCCCCAGCCCCCCTTTAGAATACTAGGAGAGACCCCCAACCCCCCCTTTAAAATGCTGGGGGATACCTCCAGACCCCCTTTAGAATTTGGGGGAGACCCCCAAACCCCCCTCAAATTTCAAATATTTTCACCTCCGGACATATTATTTCTGCCTTCAATCCGAAGAGTTTGGAATTTTGTAGAGAAGCTGTAGGAATAGTTGCCTATTTTGTTATTTGAAGGCTAATTGAGAGCCTTAATCTGATAATGCTTATAACAGGGTTTAGAGTAGGTAATTCAAGATTCCAATAAGTTTTTATTCTTTGAGCTGCATTCTTTATATTTGCTCTTTGTTCTATTTTTGGGAATTTTTTTTTCCCCTTAGTTTTTATAGGAGGTCGAAATGTACTGATTCTTGCATTTCCTCCATTGAGTACTATGTTTGGTTTCTTCTTTAAAACTGTGGATCTTCGAAATAATTTTTTTTGTTTAATAGATTAACCCCCCCCCAAAGATGTACTTAAGTCGTAGATTGTGCAAACAAAATTTCAACAAAATTCATTCAGCCATTATTGATTGACTTTTCTTTATAAAATTTAAATTTTTCCCTTTAATATTCTATTTTTGGTGTAATGAAACATATATTGCTTTTAAACAGCTTTAGACTTAAAAGTTGAATATTGTAGTAATACATTGAAAAGAAATTTCTGCCTAGGCTGGTTGCAAACGTTTTGATGCAATTTTTATCGAACTTAATTGAGTCATACTTGAATTACTTATTGCAAATATTATGTTTGTCTTAAATTTGCTTACAATTAGTTTCAAAAGATTTTTGCTCGATCGTACCTATATTGCCCCCCGAAACTGTCGTAAGTTTTTATGAGGACTGTACCAGAAAAATGTTTTAGTGCACACAGTGCAGTGTTTAGTGTATTTTTTTTAAAACATTATGTTTGTGAAAATTTTTGTCAAAATCAATCCCATTAATGATTGACTCCAAGTTTAAAATTAATTCTTCACTTTCATTCTTTTTAAGCGTGCCGTATATATACGGTGCGCTTCTTGTTTTCATTTTCATATCTAATATATAAGTCCAATGCCTTGCTTATGGCAAAACCTTGGCGGGAAAGGTTTGAAAAATTAAAAACGTGTTTTCTTAAAACTGGTTTCATTAATCGTTAATTTATTGCTGCAATCCAGGAGGTCTCGGCGTCTATTTTCTTAAAATTGTAAAAGTTTTGGTATTCCTGTTAATTTCAATAAGTTATTAAGCGTCAAAGTCGAATTCCTTCAAACGAGAATTCCATACAGGTCCAGCAACCTAAGTCATTTGTGCCAACCTATGAGTCAAAATTCAAAGGCAGGAGGGGGGTGGAAACATCTCCCGCAGGAACCCTCTTTGCCCCTCGCCTTTGGGCTCCACCGGTCACAAGATTTCTTCACGGTGCATTAAGCGGTCGTAAATGTGTCAACATCTGTTTGACGAGGGTACATCGATAAGAAGCGACGAGGTATTGATGAAGAGCGGGAGGGGTATAGAAAAGAGAGAGGCTCATTCATATCCTTAAGGTACCGTTCTAGAATTCATCCCTTTATTGTCTCGATGCAGAAAAGATTATGAATAGCAGCACTTTCCAATGTACATAGATATACAGTATCACAGGGTAATGTAATCTTTTTTGCACGGATGCAGTAAATGGTTGAATTCTAGAACGCTACCTATGTAGACCTGTTTAGTGATGACGTCACGATCAGAATTAGTTCCAAACAAATGCTCTATCTCGCTCACTCTCGTGGATTTACCAGATCCAAATTTTCGAACGCAAATTCATGCTAGTTAACCAACAGTTTTCTCAAATTTTATTGCACCATTAGATTCCACTTGCCTTAAAGTATCTTTTCACTGTAACATAATTCCTGAAAGATCACAAGCGAATTTACAATCACAGTTATACCGAAAGACGTTCTACGTTTTGTCCTTGTCTTACTCACGGTCTCTTATGGTAGTATCACCGGCATGACACTCAATCATTCTAACTTCTCTCCGTATCGAAGCTATTGTTCGAGGTACAACACATGCCGTGATGGTGCTGATGAGCCTATATCCTAGAATTTTGTGCTCTTAAGAAACTGATAACTGTGATTGTGCATCGATGCGCGATGTTTCAAAAAGTTTGTGGTAGCGGGCTCATATTTTATCACTGAGAAAAAAGTGGCTGTTAAAACTGTAAGAATAGAACCATAGATGATTTCGCCTTATTTCAATCATGAGACCTATCGTTGCTGTAGTCAGCGCGCTTGAATCTACACGAATTCTGATTGTCTCTATGGAATTTTGATTATTTCTATGGGAAATAAAGCGCGGGAATATATATCCAATCGGAAATTTTTTTGAAACAATCGGAAATTTTTATAAGGGACGTGGAACCCAATGGTGTGATAAACACAACGTGTAAAGAACGTGTTGTTTACTAGCACTTGTATTTGAAAATTTGGACTGTGTTTCGTATGGGAAAACCCACGAGAGCGAGTGAGACGGAGCCTTTGTTTGGAACCAATTTTTTTCATGACGTCACACTAAACAGGTCTTTGCATCGGAAACATTTGAAATTCTGGGAGATCGGCAAATTGAAAGCCCCTCAATGAGCGTCGATGGAATCAAGGGATTTTTGAGGACATTTTTGGCGTTTTGTTGAAAAATAGGTGTTTAAAATCCAGAACACAGGGAGCCAGAGGGGTAAAATTCGCATTAATTGCTCTAAAAAGTGAGAGGGGCTGTCACGTGTCTTCCACCCCTGGACAGCTTCCTCGCTGCGGCTATGGAATTGACTCTGGAATAACTTATTTACCTATCCTAAAAAGTTCGTTGCGTGTACAAAATTTTTCACTGGAAGCTTCTTCAAATTTTGGAAACTATAGGTCCATATGGAACTTTGCTTTTCCAACACGAAAAATGATATCGACCGACGGCAACAGAAAAAAAAGAAATAATATGACAATGCGTTATAGTGAATAATGGCATAGTTTTAACTGTAAACTTTTGATACTTTTCAAGAAAATAAATGGGGAGAGGGGGAATTAAAATCCACAAACCTCTTAAACCTCCACACCTACTAATCTATACCCCTAGAATGCTTGATGTGTAAAGGGCACTTGAAATGGTTAGTTCTGTATATTGAAGGATTATTGTTTCATGAATTCGCAAGTGTTCCATTTATGCATATTACGTATCTACATCGTGACAATCGCAACAAGTGCTGACAGCACCTAAAACGGAAAAAAAGATAAAAAAAAACTGTTTATTATTTAGAATCACGGCTTTTCCGAATATGACACTTTTTGACTTCAAAAGAACGCAACCTCATGTTTGATCCCTGAACAAGCCGTTTAAAAGGTGGAGGGATTTAGAAATATCTATTGTCTATAGTTTATGTGGGTAAAAAAGATCGAGCCTTATCAAATAATTTTCTCTTTTCAGCTTTCAATGGGTTTGTTGCAAACTTTTGCTACAGTGCTATAGAGTTTTGATTCTGATGTAAAATTGTCTGAAAATTACATTGGCGGCATCGAATAGTCATAAAATCCACTAATAAACCCAAAAAACGCATTATAAAGAAAGCCAAAATTGCAGTCGTAAAGCCGAACAATCTGTGCACGCGCACGACGAACATCAGAGATAGGTGACCCATTCTCCCCTTTTTCGTTAAGGGGGGGGGGGGAGAGAAAATATCTCTACTGTCAAACTGTGATTTTAAAAATGTGCATGGTCAAGATGTTGTCTTTTGTGAAGGGGGCGGGGGGGGAAGCAAAATATCAAGAACAGGGTGTTTCAAAACTTGAGTGCCAAACTTATGGAGTGTATTTTTGGGGTCAACATACATATATATAAGACTTTATTTTCCTACATGAGTATGTGCTGCAATTGTTTCTCTTCTGAGCTAGAGCCCTCCAAAGTTTTGAAAACAAAAAACAAAAAACAAACACAAAAAAACAACGCCTTTGACTCATCTCCTTATAGATACATCTGATCTAAATTTATTTTTTTCATAATTTTTCACCAAACAAGCTCAATTGGACAGCACTTGTCACAAAAGAACCGAGTGACATTTTTGATAAAATTGAGTTATTGATTGATAGAGCTAGCAATACTGAACCTCGAAGCAACAAGTGCTTCTTCTGTAATAACAACTATTTCCCGTCAAAATTCCAGGTAAAAGTGAGCTGGTGAGCCTCATTGATGTCATTGTCCATATGATGAAATAAAATGAGAACTTGGTTCCTTGGCTGATTAGGTTAAACCTTAATCCGAGTCACGTAAGGAACCAACTCCGACTTGGTTCCTTTCAGTGGCGGCTCGTGCGATTTGGCAACCATGCTTTTTTACCATTTAAACCTATGCAAAAGTATCGATATCTTGGGGTGCATTGCACCTCCTGAAGATCGATTGTTTTACATAGGTTTAAATGGAGGGATTCCACTGTTGCCACATTGCACGAGCCGCCACTGGTTCCTTTTATAGAATTGGGAACGGACTTAAGTCCGGATTAACGGATTTTAAAATAATCAACAGTGTAAACCAACTCTGCCGTTTGGTTTCTCTTAGAGTTTCGTTTTTCGTGATTATGCCAAAAAAAAGAAGAAAGGAACCAAGTCACTTTAAACGCTAAAAATTAAGAGCCTTTCCTACATAGTAAATTCCACTTTTCCGGTGTTGAAATGCAAAAACACAACACGGTAGTTGAATGAAATCAAAACGTAAGTAATTCCAAGTTTTTTGTTTAAATGCTAGCTCTTCAACTTTGGACTCAATTTTCTCGAGATCAGCTCCATGTTGAATGCTGTCTAATTATTATCATTGCTAGCAAAAGCATTAAAGCTGTTCAGACTTTAGTGGCACGCTTTTCCAACACCTGCGTGTTGGAATTTTCCCTGCTTGTTTTTTTTTTTTTTGGTCAAACACCCTATTTTGATTTTTTAAACTCTCTTAAGGGTTGTATATTGTAACTGTAAGGGCTAATTTCTTTTGTAAACCAATTGTAGATTTTATTTGCCAGATTTTGTCAAAATCCATTGGACCAAACCTGAATTATCCTAAATAATAAGATTATGTTTTTATTTGCTTATATACCCATATTTTTTTCTCAATCGCACGTATATTACCTCTTGAAAAGGTCTAATCGGTTGTGTATGGTGATCAAGAGAGGATAATTTTAGTACTTTGATAGTAGATTGTGTGTAAAAAGTTTCATGAAAATTCATCCAGCCATTATTGATTGTTTCCCAAAGTTTTAAGATTACTTAATTTCTCACGATAATTCCTTTTTTTGGCTCGAGCGCACATATTTTGATTTTTTAAAGGGTTTTGAGGGTTGAATATTGTAACTATAAGTGGTTTATTTTATAGTAGGCTGAATGAAAATTTTTTTTTGCTAACTTTCATAAAAATTGATTGGCCCAAAACCTGAACTATCCCAAATAATAGGATTATATTTTTATTTGCTCATATTCCCAAATTTTTGGCTCAATCGCACCTATATTACCTCTTGAAATGGTTTTATCGGTTTTTTTTGGTGACACAGAGAGGAAAATATTTAAGTTTATTGATAGCAGATTGTGTGTACAAAGTTTTATCAAAATTCATGGAGCCATTATTGATTGACTCCAAGTTTTAAGTTTGATTTCTCACGATAATTCTATTTTTTGGCTCGAGCGCGCTTATTTTGATTTTTTAAACAGTCTTAAGGAATGAATAGAGAAACTATAAGTGGTTCATTCTATAGTAGGCTGAAAATAGATATTTTTTGCTAACTTTCATAAAATTGATTGAGCCAAACTTGAATTATTCCATTTTTATTCATTTTTATCCATTTTACCATTGATTTTAATGAAAAAATTTTTTTCCCCCTAACTACCCTAAAAATCAAAATTTCAAAAAAACAAAAAAAAATACCTCTGGGGAATCTAAAAAGCAATAACTGTGCAAAATCTGGATGCATAAGTATCAATGGTTCAAAACTTATGCCTAGGTACAGAGTGACGAACAGCCGGACTGACGGACAGACGCCACAGATTTTTTTTTCATAAATCTCTCTAAGTCAGAAAGGGTTAAGAAATAGAAAATGTGATGGGAAAATGTTCTTATGGATGGTATTAGACATGATAAAAGGCCCTTACTTTGACTAAATCATGATTGACTTTTTCCCGAGAGGCCAACTATCGCAACAAAATACCTTGAAAATCTCTGCGCTAACGCAATACTTTCTCAATTTTTCTAATTTCATTAGAGTGAGAAAGTAAAAATACAATCACACCATCTCCGCCGGACGTAGACTTTTAGGCATGACTGATCCAACCTCAACACACCTAATCAGTCTCTAATTCTGATTATTAGCGTTAAAAATATTTTTGGCTCAAATTAGTGCTCTCACCTCAGTATCAGTAAAAACCGATGCACTGACATAATTTTTAGAAGAATTTTATGAGATCACACAATTTTCAGAAAGACATGGCGCGTTGAGTCATTTTGCAGCAAAAGAAAAGCGCCATAACTTAATTTTAACCAAATTGTGGTGCACGACTTTAATTTTCAGCAAAAATATAAGCGATAACTCAATTTCCCCATTTTCTCCAATGCCGTATTGTTTTCTTTTTTTCTTATAGCGTTTGAAAATGTATTTGCTCAAAACTGTGCGCTCACTCAAGTTTCAGTAAAAAAAAGCACGTACGCTGACATAATTTTCAGAAGAAATTGACTTGGTAACACAAATTTCAGAAAGAAATGGAGCGCTGATTCATATTTCATCATATGACGCTAACTTAAATTTTCACCAAATTGTGAGGCGCAATCTCAATTTGGACAAAAGTCTAAGCGCTAAACTTTTAGGCATGACTGATGATGATCTCCGACAAAATAGGTGACTGTCAAAGGTTAGCGGACTACCAAACTATATGATTAAGGAACCAGTTTGAGTGTCTCAAGATACTTTAAACATATAAGGAGAGTGACAGCTTGAATCAACATAGGTAGTACAACAGATGTAGCATAAGGTAGCATAAGAAATCAGGAATTTCCTGGAGTACTAGAAATTTACTTGTAAATAGAGAAAGAGCGAAATAACTGCATTGAATAAATGATGCCTTGAAGCGCTAAGTCATTTGACGGGAGTTCCCAAATAAATAAAATGTCAGAAAATTTGACCGCAAAGCACTTTCCCTTTTAAAATTGAAAGAGGGCTGACTTCCTTTAGGACCTTCAAAACCAAAAATGTAGAGGTAGAGAAATAAGACGCATTTTCTTGTTTCGTTCTGAATAGGACCAAGAAATTTCACATACAATAACAACATGATGGAATATAAAGCAAGTCAGCACATCACACTATTCAGAGGTCCCATTGTTGAACCTTTGAACTCTTACCAATTCACGAGTCATAGCTACTATAAACGCAAGCAGAGTAATTTTATTACGTTGAGCGTAAACAAATAGCTGAAATTTGATGGGAAAATATGGAGGAGGTTAGGGCAGGGACCACTGTGGAAACAACGACATCGGGGCTGAATAATAAGAGATCCTCTTCGATGCGCAGAAATTTTTTGGAAATTTAAATGAAAATTTCTGAGTATTGAGATAAGGAATGTTCAGAGTTCTTGCTGTAGGGACTTTCCGTTTTGCGTTTGACCACACGCTATAATTAATTATAATAATTGCATTTACATGCAAAAAAAAACAAAAATTCAGAACGGCAAATGATTGGTTCTCTTGATCACCCAGAATATATACCGGGACAATTTGAAATAATCAAAAAGTGAGGTTGGAAATTTTTGACATAGAATAACTTCAAAAAAACGTCAATCAATGAACATGAAATTACTCCCAACCAAATCAGAATTCAGTCGTGGCTGGGAGAACATTAACTTTCCAAATGAAATTAGCATAAAAAAAACACAGGACACAACCTAAATTTCACGACATCAAAAAAGCTCATTTCGCCATTTGATCACAAGGGGGCGTAGTATACTCTATTGAGTATCAGGGCGATTTCAATAGGCGCACGTTGTGCCAACGGTGCGCCTAAAATGCATTGAAAACTCCAGAGACAAAAAGAGGCGGAGCACTACGCAGGCACACTGAATTTTCGGGGATCCAACAATATAACATGTAGAACAACAGTCAACACCTTTTGATGTCGCATGGTGTTGAACGGTGACATTCGGTACACAGAGAGGGGATAGGCTGGGAAGTTTAGAGGAGGGTATTCAAAATTCAAAACCCTGCGACATCAGAAGAGGGGGAACAGTTTCTTTTTCTTCCGCCCGAATTCATGTACCACAATCGATTGTTGTGAAGGACGTTCTGCTTCACTATCGAATCGATTATTTTTCATAGAATCAAATGGAGGAAAAAAAATTGTTGCCGAATCCAGTAGCGCACCGAGAGTTTCTTCATCTCTCTCTTTTCTCCATTAAGAAACGTATATGTTAGACAAGGGTGGACAAAGGGATAAAACCCCCTCCTTCTGTCCTTTTTCTACTCATGCATTCAAATGGAAAATGAGAGAGATGAAAGAGATCCTGGTTGCGCCAGTGGCCGAATCGCAAGAGACGCCGCTGGGTGCAACAACGTCACTTCTACCATTTAAAATACATTGAAGATGTGTTGGTACAATAACCATCGCATCAACTCAATGCAACCTTAATTACTCGTACTATTTAGTGAAAATTGAGTGCTTGAATTGACCAAATATATTTATTTTCTGGCTCATCGGATCAGTGAGGCCGCGCCACTTCCGCAACTAAATCGGTTTTATTATTAAATTGAGCCACGATAGAATTCAATCGAAGCGAGTTTTATAAATAACGGCAAAGTTTTAAAACTCTATTGTACGGCCACGAAGCTTTGAATGCGGGTCAAGAGAGCTGAATAGATATACCTGTATTATTTATAAGCGCTAGAAACTCGTTTAATCTGATAAATAATGTATTAATCATTCACGCTTATAACAACTGTGTTAGTATTGATTCATCTCATGAACCTGAATACCTACGTCATTATCAATAAGTATTAACTATCTCTCGGAGCGAATACGTGGTACTTCGGGTCAATCATCTGCTTCCAGTCTATCAATTTTTCCACTCGTTCAACAGCAACCATGGAAAAAAAATAATTTAAATTTAAATCGATATAAATAAATCGATTCGTATCATTGAAAGCATTGCAACTTTGGTCCCCTTCATAAACATGTTCTTTATTCGTTCTCGAGCCCTATGTTTTTTGTGAGTAAATTTATACACATACATTTTTTGTAGTAGGGACTCGATTAATTGAGGTACCGTGCTCTTTTGCGCTATTTAAACCAATGTAAAAATATCAATTCTATGTGAAGCACCGATGAAGAATTTTTCCATGGGTTTAAATAAAAGGAATTCATTGTTGCCACATTTGCAAAAGCCCCACTGCTTTTTCGTTAAATTGATCCATCAGTGCAACAGGGAATTCTCTATCCCTCTCTTTTCACCATTGAAACATGTATATTAGACACGGATAGGCAAGGGGATCAAACCTGCTCTTTCTATCCTGTTTCTACTCATAAATTCAATACAGTGGCGGAGCGTGCAATTTGGCAACCTTGTATTGTGTCTTTTTAAACCCATGAAAAAAATCGAACTGTTAGGTGTTCGGTGAGCACCTTTTCATTCGACCTTTACATGGATTTAAATGGACTCTGCAACGTAGCCAAATTGCACGCTACGCCACTGACTCAATGGGAAAATGAGAGAGGTGGAAAAGATCCTAGCTGCGCCAATGATTTGATCGCTATGACTCTCTATTAATGACGATATTGGTCGATCTTTGTCAGTCTTGGTCTTTTCTATGGTATAAGTTTAAATTACTCGTTATAGTTAATAGCTATCAAAGAGTAGCTTTTAGCTAATTGTAAACTTAACGATGGTTACCGCACAGTTACAGCCAAGTCCTATATACAATTTTCGACCAATGCGTCTTTTATAGCGAGTCTTAAACAGTAGTGGAGCGCGCGATTTTGCAACGTTGCACTATATCCATTTAAACCCATGTGAAAAGATCGAATGCGAAGGTGTCCATCGACCAACCAATATTTTTAGTGGGTTTAAATGGACAAACTGCAACGTTACTAAATTGCACGTTCTACGCCACTGGTCCTAAAGATAAGTTTAACGGAAAAGAAAGTAAGTAATAATCGGCCCGATTATGCAGCTGTATTGAAATGCTATGGGATTAAAAATTCATTTCAATAAGAAAGAGCAACACACAAAAAAACTCCGATCATCAATAACTCGATCGCACTCTGTCGTGCATTCACTTACCACCATAAGCAGAAATCCAACCCTTCCTTTTTTTGTGTTTTACTTTGACTTGTCGAAAGATCATATTGATGTACCTGTCTGGTTTAACTGCAGCCGAAAGTAATTTTGATTTGGAAATGCTTTTTATACGAGTAACATTTATTTAGTTGCGGATTATGTTAGGAGCTAGAGCCTGCTATATGAATACGTTTAATTAGTCCATCGATGCGAATTTCGATACCCAGAAAAAGGCTCATCGCAAATTGACAAGGCTTGAACTGAACGTAACGGATTGCTCATTCGCTAAGCCCTTAATTCAAACCAATTCAACAGTATATTTTCAGCTGAGTATCAATATCGTAAGGTTCCCAAGAAACGCCGAACATTTCCAACATTCCAAGCTGGCTTTTCCAAATTAGGTGAATCGACCGTTCCAATTTTAATTGTAAACCATTTGGTGCATTTCGAATTAGAAGCGCTATTCGAAATAATTGACTCAATTTCAAAAGCCTCGTATTACCAGGTTTATGCGAACGAGCGCGCTTCAACAGGAAATTGAGATGAGCTACAAAAGAGCATTTTCAGTCTGTTCATTGACCCCCGCGCTATGCCCCGCATTGAATTTCGGCTGATGAGGTCAGTTGAGCCTGCCTCCTCCGCGCAAACTATGCAAGTTGCCAGATCTCTTCATATTTTACATTGAGTCAAACGGGTGGTTTAAAAGTTTCTATGCATAATCTGGCAAGCACGTATTACAGCTGCGTTTCCAGATTTCTTAGACAAATATTTGCATGTTCCATTGCTTTACATGGGCAATTTAACATATATCCGCACTATCTGGCAATATAGGAGGTTCAAATTCGGAGCGAGTGCTGCATTTTATCAGGGTTGCTGGGTCAAGACTCAAGAGTTATATCTTGGCTCTGTTTTCACGTGTAGACAGTTCATTTCAGAAGTGGGGACGGAGCTCGACCGATAATCTTTGGAATTACTATACGGTATTTGGAGCGTTTGGTTTCAAAATCAGCGGTGATACCTATCGCGGCGATTTTACGATCGTGCATTTTTTATGCATATGCAGCCGAACATAATGCTCCTATTTTCACGAACTTTTTTCACTAATAATGGGACTCTTGCAAACTTTTGCTACGGGGAATTGAAGAGTTGATTCTTGCATAAAAACGTGTAAAAATGACGATGAGTACTCTGAAAAATCACGAAATTAACTCTCATAATCGGGCATAATGGCGGAAAGACGCAGGTATCATGGGAGATTCCTATCTAAAATGAGACATATATCTCTGTGTTTCCGTAGAAAAAGTGACAGATTAGACAGGAATCTCCCATGATACCTGCGTTGAAGCGCCATTAAGATCTTGCCGTTAAAGCAGTTTTGTAAGTTTATTACTGGAATTTAGGCTTTTTCGGTGTGATTTTCGTGATTTTCGCTGATCATTACATCAGATTGGGCAATTTATTTGCTTATAGCAAAAGTTTGCAAGAGCCCCATTAGCTAGGGCAAAGACCGTTTTATTGAGAGATAGTAATGTAAAATCTCAACCGGTGGAATCATCGGCGAATTAAAAAATGCCATTAATTATACGCAAAACGGGCAGCTCTGGCTCAGAGTTCGCCCTTGATGTATGTTGCAACCTTGTTTTGAGATCATTACAGGAATAATCCACGCTTCTCTCTCCGTTTTCACGTTTGTTACAGGTCAACTGCGAGAAGCAGCCGATACTGCTGGAGGCGAAGCGGGATAGACATTTGTACATCAAAATGTACGGACTCGTGGTACCCGGCAGCGATCAAATCGAGCCTGTCAATATGAGTTTGGTCGAGTGCGACACAAAAAATAGGATCATCATTCACTCGGGCTCCTCGCTTCACACACACTCTGCCCGAACCCTCCGCCCAGACTCTCTCATCAAATTGTCGAGGTTAATACCCCCCTTCATTTTTCCTTTTTTTTAAAGGGGTTTTTTATTCAAAGTCCTATTCTCTTGTCTGTTTACTCTTTAATTTTTCGATCTACGTTTTTTTTGCGAATTTATGCGGAAGCTCATTGTCAACATCAAACTGCATCGGATGCATTAAAAGCGCCGCGGTAGATTAGCATTTTTTTATACAGGGTGTTCTGAAAGTTCAGCGCAGCAAGTAAATCAGAGGCAGCGCCGCGGTAGATTAACATTTGTTTAAACAGGGTGTTCCAAAAGTTCAGCACAGCAAGTAAATCAGAGGCAGTGCCGCGGTAGATTAGCTTTTGTTTATACAGGGTGTTCCAAAATTTTAGCTCAGAAAGTAAATCAGAGGCAGCGCCGCGGTTGTTTTGTATTTGTTTATATACAGGGTGTTCCGAAAGTTCAGCGCAGCAAGTAAATCAGAGGCAGCGTCGTGGTTGATTAGCATTTTTTTTATACAGGACGTTTCAAAAGTTCAGCACAGCAAGTAAATCGGGGCAAATACATAGAACCCCCCCCGTGTTTTACTTCCCGTATTGGGGTTTTTTTTTTTTTTTTTTTTTTTTTTTTTTTTTTTTTTTTTTTTTTTTTTTTTTTTTTTGAGTAAATTTTATTTTTTTAACATAAGCGGATCCAGGAATCTGTCCTTCTCTCTCTTCTCCTATTAGAGCTTGTGTGTTGGAAGAGGACAGATTACGAGTGGTCACGTGATTTTTGTCCCATCCTTTATCCTCTTCTATCACATGTATTCAAATTTCCAAAAAATGAGAAGGGCAATTTCCTGGACTTGCCACTGTTTTTAATTAAATTTTGGAACTTCTTGACATTCAAGTTACTAAATATAACTGACATTTGTGTCAAGTTTCTAGTTTTTCGGACAATAGTTGTAGATGTCAATGGGCTTTTAGTGCTTTCATTTGGCTTTTTACATTCATTAAAATTTTAGATTATGGATGCAGAAACCGTTCTTTGAGAAAAAAAATTCGGTAAAATTTGATCACTGAAGTTATCGATTAGAAGAGCCGAAACGTTCGTCCTGAGTACCGAATGCTTCATCAGTAATACTGGGTATTAGGTAGGGGGGGAATTTTGGGATACTTATCAATTTCTTCGGTACTTATGACCGAACATTTTGGTTTATTCAACCGAAAATTTCGGTGATCAAATTCGAAACTTCTGTTGTAACAACCGAAGTATTTTTCTCTGTGTTCAAAACCTGAATGGTTTTCAGGAAATTTAACGTCATTTCAGGATCAATGGGTCAAGTTTTTATATTTTAATGGCAAACATCTGAAAAAACCCGTTATCTATGAAATACATATTTATCAATTTTACCATTGTCTGGTGGACACCCTACAGTTTGGTCTATTTCGTATGAAAGTGAGGCAAGTCAAGTTGAATTGGTTCATTTTTTTTCAAGAGCTCAACAAAACAAAAGCTAACAGATGCCAACTGTCGAGTTGTGAGCATTGCTCCAATCAAAAGTTACCTGAATTGTCGGTTTTGAGCCAAAATTTCAATTAATTGAGATTTGAGAGGTACAATTTTAAAGTAATTTATCAGAAATAATTCAGTAAAAAATGTATTTTTAACCACGAAGAAAACCACACGTATTTCCATCACTCAATAGTAGGTGACTGTTGGCTGTTGTTTATGTGAGTCCCGACAAAATTTGAGCTAGAAAAAGGGGCACCTGATGCAAGCTCGGCGCTTGGTCTCTATATTTGTCTCTGAAGTAAAAGAGACTATTTTTAAGCTTTTGATGCAGGTAAAAGGAATGTCAGCTCTTCTGATTCGTAAAAACGAGTGTTAAAACGAGCGTTAAAACGATGGTGACTGAAACTTTCAGGATCCACTCGTAACTTCATAAATAAAGCTTTCACACGCGCGAACTTGCTGTTGACGTCACGCAAATTCACAAAAAAGACATCGTTTGATGAAGAGAATGAGCATTTCCATGTCTGATTTAAAAAGAAGTCGTCGGGAATGGGTCTATTATATTTGCGTACTTTTGCTTCATCAACAAGGCTCTAAATGACTCTAAATGGGTCTGTTGCAAACTTTTGCTACAGCGACAATAAGTGTTAAATCCGATGTAAAATCGCCTGAAAAGTCCATTGGTGGCATTATAAAGTCATGAAATACAATATTAAACTCACAAGAGGCGTTTACTGAAATCCAAGATGGCGGCAAAATATCGAGGAATCTTAATGTATGCACCGTGATCATCCAAGGATTGCCAACTTTGACAACCTCACTGGAGGTTTAGGTTATGTGTTTGTTTACGTTGTGATTGGTTGTGATGGATATTGTGAGGTTGGCTATCCTTGAATGTTCGTGGTGCATGCATACACTTTGCTCGATATTTTGCCGCCATCTTGGATTTCATTAAACGCCTCTTGTGAGTTTATTATTGCATTTCATGGCTTTCTGATGCCACCATTGGACTTTTCAGGCGATTTTACATTACATTACACACTCTATAGCGCTGTAGCAAAAGTTTGCAACAGACCCATTCCCTCAAAAATAACGATGCTCACTTTAAAACTTTTAAAAATCACGTGCGACAACTCCGGATCTTATCCTAGCTTCCTCTAAGCTAGGAATACAAATTCGTGAAGTAACTAGCCGATATTGTGCGATAATTCATAACAAAATCTGGTATTGCCAGCATGGAGAAAGAGATAAATTAAATCGGACTACCGCATCGAATTACAGCGTTACAGCAGCATTATACACTAGCGAGTTTAAAAGCTCATTCTTTTTTATATTTGTAATGAGTTCATTTCGGAAGTTCACAATGTCACCATTGTGTTTCATTTGTTGATATAGTGTTGTTATTTTTGTTTTGGTTTTTCTTTGCTGCGACTTTGAACGATCATAAAAACCGTCAAATGAGTCAAACATATATACATATTTTTTAAAGAATGTTGCCCGAAAAGATTACTGTGTAAAGACTATTCAAATGTCAATACATTTAAGTTTGAAAGCTTGCACATGTTTTAACTACCCTCAATATCGAATTGCTCGAAGACTAACTAAAACATGTTTGTGATAGAAAAGGAGGCATTTTGATTATATCTACGCAATAGGCTAATCAGGGCACTCGCTGACTGAGGCGCCAAGCCGCGCCGATAGGAATGGATTTAATTAATAGAATACGTGCCTCTAATCCATTCCAAAGAGCTCAAATCGACCAACTTTCATTAGACCTAGGATAATTCTCTATGGCGCCAAACCCGAGCCGTCTAGAATATGCGACCTATTTGAGATTTGCGGTTGGGATTGGAGGGGCAAGAATGCAAGATCAATCGAATGCATTCTCTCCAGTCAATACATAAGAGGATACATCAGTAATTTCTCTTTCTCTCTCTCCGGCCATTTGAGCCCATGCGTTAGAAAAGGATAGCACAGAGAGGACCATCGCCATCGCGTGACTTTAGCCCCTATATCCGTCCTTTTCTAATGCACACGTTCAAATGGGAGGAGAGAGACAGACGAATTCCTGTATCCAAGCCTCTTGATTTCTGTTATTTTCCATTCCAATAGGTCTATAGCGTAATATTTTGAAAAAAAAAAAAAAAAAAAAAAAAAAAAAGCACAGCACATTCAGTTCACTCTGACGTAAAATCCCATTTAAATACTGCTGCGCAAATTAAAAGCTTTCAAAATCCACTCGTTCTCTTGCAATATTTCTTTCATTTTGAACTTAATTCTCGCGCCCCTCTTTACAAAATTTCCACCGACGCACGACGTACCACGTCACTTCATAGATGAAACCACGACATAGTGCTTATGAAAACATTATCGGAACCACAAAATGTTTACTTTTTTATTTAAATGCATGAAATAATGGCTGCGGTTGCAACTTGGTATTTTTTTTTTTATTAACCAAAGATTACAAAATAATACAAGAATTGCACATACCTGTACATAGAATTACAATATTGTGGTTAGAATAAATGATAAATAATCAACTTTGTAAGACCTATTTTCAGCCAAAATTAAAACAAACAGAGGGGAAAGATTATTATAATCATAAAAACATGATGATACAATCTTTACCAATATACCGTTTGGTTTCAGTGCCCACGAAGCCTTCATCAAGAAAGAAGGTATATCACAGGAATAACATTAAAAATAAATTGTAGGGAATACCATACTAGTAGTACTGTAGTACTTTCTCGCATCAAATTTAATCTGAGGGAGACTCCCAGACCCCCTTTAATATTCTGGGGGAGATCCTCAGACCACCCTCATTCTGGGGGAGGCCCTCTGACCCCCTTTGATATTTTTATCCAGATCTAAAGATTCATTTTTGAAATATTTAAATTTGTCATTTTTTTTACTTTTCCCATTGATTTTAGTGGAAAACATTTTTCATTCACTAACCTAAAAATTAAAATTTCAAAAGAACAAAAAAGTCCCTCTGGGAAATTTTAAAAGCAACATCTCTGCAAAATTTGGATGCATATGGATCAATAGTTCAAAAGTTATGCTGGGTTTCACGTATAATGGACAGACACGGCAGACGGATAGACAGACGCCACAGAAAGTTTGTGCATTTACACCTCCAAGCCATATATGGTTAAATAATATTGATATTTCAGGGATAAATATTCTTTAGGCTATCCTAAACTCCTATTGGAGGGGCAAGAAGTACTAGGCATAATGAGAGCAAATTATTTTGAAATTATCATGATTTAC
The DNA here is from genome assembly GCA_011764245.1 of Trialeurodes vaporariorum. NCBI lineage: Eukaryota > Metazoa > Arthropoda > Insecta > Hemiptera > Aleyrodidae > Trialeurodes > Trialeurodes vaporariorum. Next base: position 30,935,241 of record VMOF01000369.1, on the reverse strand, counting down.
TAAGTCGTAGTGGGCCAAGTATCGAAACAAAATACCTCGAAAATCTCTGCGCTATTGCAATAGTTTCTCTATTTCTAACTTTGTTAGTAGTGAGAAAATAAAAACCTGTAGGTATTTACAACGTTTGTTGGCTATGTTGGTATTTTTACATAAATGTGGTGGTTCCGTCAATGGAATTGTATGTCGGAGGAAATAGATTTTTGTGAAGCGCGAGTAATTTAAAATAAAGTAATTCCCTAAAATACAATGAAAGGACTTTGATAGTTTTAAATGTACCTACGCATCGTTATTTTTGCGAAATTACACTTCGAAATTAAAATCTCTTTCAAACCAACCGCGCTTTCCTCCGTATGATCTCCACTTTGCAAAGGTGATATCCAGCAATCTGGCAACAGTGAATTCTTCTCATTTGAATGTACGAGGAACAATCGATTAGCTAAAGAACTGTGCCCCCCCAAGAATCGATTGTTTTTCATACGTTCAAATTGGCTATGAATTCATGGTTGCCAAATAGCTGGATCCGCCAATGATTCTTTGAAGTAAGATAAAACGCCTCGTATGCAAGGTATACTGGATCAGACCACTTTGTGAGCACCTTGTACCAGAAATGCAGTCGTTGAAGTAACAAAGTTTTATCGTGAGGGAGTATTGTTTTATATAATCACCCAACAATTAGACCGGAACACGTATGCTTTTAAAGAGCATCGCTGAGGGATAGAATTCGTCTCATCGTTGATGGTTTTTTAAACGCTTTACTATCATTTAGAGTCGTTACGTTTCTAAAGATTAAAACTCGGCTAATAGTATTAGTTGACAGATAATTTTTAGAGGAATTGCGAGTAGTCCAGGCAACAGGGGATTTTAGCTTGCAAAGTTTGCGGACTTATATCTGAGAGTCGATTCTTATGTATTTTGGGTCGCTGAATCCGAATTTTTACTTTGCGTACGAATCAGAGGGGCGGAAAGGCCGCCATTTTCCCAAAAATGGCGGTCAAAATCACAATTTTTTGCCTTATTTTGATTATAACTCGAGCGGCATTGATCAAATGCAAAAAATACCTTAGTACAAAATTAAAGATCGTCAAATTTACAACAAAAAAACATCAGACCATTATTTCAGAAAGATCAAAACTGAATGCGCTACGGAGCCGCGAAAAATCGAGAAATTCGTCCGTGGCGGCGCATGACCGCTGAACACCGCCTTGCGCCGGCCATCGCGCGCTCGCTGCTCACCTCACCTTTGCAATATGTGAATAGCAAATAAAGAGGAACAAATTACTGCCATTTGACGTATCTTCTTAGTGCTACTAGCTGTGTTTCTCAGTTCCTTACCACCCAAAAGGTCGAGTAGGTGAAAGGTGCGCTGCATTTTAATGTGGTATATCAACATTAAAAAAAATTTCAATCTGCGCCGAATTCACTCCATTGTCCCGTGTACATTTTTCATCTTCACCTACACTCTGCCTCCAACTTTTGAGTCCATCAACTTGAGTGGCCCAGCTCGTCCGTACATTCCAGACGATTGGGGGGGGGGGGGGGGTCCTGACCTGGTTGTGGAGCTTTTCCCTCATTTTCGCGTTCACTTTCAGATTCATCGGTTTCAGACAGAGTGGCTCGGGTCTAAGATTCACATATTGCTTCATCTCCGTCAGTAACTAGCACTTGAACATATTTTTGTTGCACTCACTGTTTCAATTTACGCAGTGCACTGAGCATTTGAGCCCACTTTTTCGGCATCTACACTCCGCAGGCACCGCCATCCACACCGGCGCGGGGAGACAACGATCCGTGAAATTTCAGGACATCCGTCTTCAAATAAAATCTGAAGCTGACGACGTAACTGTGGTCACTGGATCGGTCCACTTTTAAATTGTTTTCAACCATAGAAAGTAGCTTCGTTCTCTATATGAAGCTGAAGTTACGGACTTGGAATCAAGTAATAAGACAATATGCTGTCTGCGGCTGCATCTCCGGTGGACGGTGACGCTGCGCCGCGAGGTTATGCTTTATTTTATGTATAAAAATGTAGATTTGAAATGTATAAAGGTATGAAATTGTTGACAGAAATATGACAGCGTTGACTCATCAAGAGTGTGGCCCCATGGAATGAAACCACGCAGAGCTGTAAGAATTGGAAAAATGGGACTTGAATACTCGTTTTCCGATTACGTATACTTTGAAAAAGTAATTGAGATGAATCCATAAGCGGCGATGAGCAGCACCAGCAGTACCAGCACCGATTTCAATGAAACCAAAAGTGCTATACGATTCAATTCATTGCCGTTCGTCAAATAACAGCAGTTTCTTTGAAATCAGCGTACCTAATTATACTGCTGATTAGATTCAACTCGATTTATTTTGGAAAGATATCGATTTTGTATCCAGAGTCCACTGGGGGGTATATCCTTGACGGGTAACTAACGCGACATGATGGACGAAACGCAATTTTTCCAAAACTCAAAAATGGACACGCGAAGATTTTAAACGAAATGACGAAGAGGGAATCGAACGTCAATTACATGCGCTGAATTTTTTAGTTTGGAATTTGAAAGTTACGAGCATCTATCTAAACAGTTTATAGTTTAAATATTTCATCGAATCAACAACTTAATACATAAAATAAAGTATTACTTAGCGACGCAGCGTCACCCTCTACCGGAGATGCAGCCGCAGACGACACAATTTTCTTATTACTTGATTCCAAGTCCAACTTCAGCTTCATACTGAGAAACAAGCCATTTTCTATGGTTGGAAACAATTTAAAAGTGGACCGATCCAGAGACCACTGTTATTTTAGTTGTCAGCTTCAGATTTTATTTTAAGACTAAATAAAGGCCTGAAATTTCGTGAAACGTTGGTTGTCTCCGCGCGCGAGTGTGGCGGTGCCTGCTAAAAGTGAATGCCGAAAAAATGGGATCAAATGATCAGTGCACTGCGTAAATTGAAACAGTGAGTGCAACAATTGACAGTTATGATGCGAAGTCAACGTTTAGCCAACAATCACAACAATGCACTCATCGGTCGCAATCGGTTGTGACAAAACTCGCGTAACGTTTCAAACTATCTCACTAACTTTCGTGACCCCCATGTATACCCATATCTTTCTAGCTTCATAAATTTGTTTATATAGAACCTTGTTTTGCGACAAATTATTATCAAAATCGCATGCAAATGCCTCGAGGAATTTATTTCAGCCAAACATTTTTACAAAAGATGTCTCTGAACGATTTCTGAAATTAGAGTGAGATGGCAGTACATGGGGGGTTTCGTGAGAGCAAGAGAGACAGTTTGTTTTTGTTTGCATCGCTCATCGCCGGATAGCGTCATCACCAAGTCCATCACTAACACCGTCAACAAAATATTGTTCAAGTGCTAGTTACTGACGGAGATGAAGCAATATGTGAATCTTAGACCCGAGCCACTCTGTCTGAAACCGATGAATCTGAAAGTGAACGCGAAAAAGAGGGAAAAGCTCCACAACCAGGTCAGGACCCCCCCCCCCCCCCCAAACGTCTGGAATGTACGGACGAGCTGGGCCACTCAAGTTGATGGACTCAAAAGTTGGAGGCAGAGTGTAGGTGAAGATGAAAAATGTACACGGGACAATGGAGTGAATTCGGCGCAGATTGAAATTTTTTTTAATGTTGATATACCACATTAAAATGCAGCGCACCTTTCACCTACTCGACCTTTTGGGTGGTAAGGAACTGAGAAACACAGCTAGTAGCACTAAGAAGATACGTCAAATGGCAGTAATTTGTTCCTCTTTATTTGCTATTCACATATTGCAAAGGTGAGGTGAGCAGCGAGCGCGCGATGGCCGGCGCAAGGCGGTGTTCAGCGGTCATGCGCCGCCACGGACGAATTTCTCGATTTTTCGCGGCTCCGTAGCGCATTCAGTTTTGATCTTTCTGAAATAATGGTCTGATGTTTTTTTGTTGTAAATTTGACGATCTTTAATTTTGTACTAAGGTATTTTTTGCATTTGATCAATGCCGCTCGAGTTATAATCAAAATAAGGCAAAAAATTGTGATTTTGACCGCCATTTTGGAAAATGGCGGCCTTTCCGCCCCTCTGATTCGTACGCAAAGTAAAAATTCGGATTCAGCGACCCAAAATACATAAGAATCGACTCGCAGATATAAGTCCGCAAACTTTGCAAGCTAGGGTCCATATTAGCTCCCCGTTGCCTGGACTAGAGGGTAATAATACGGAAATGAGCGAAATTCTTAAACTCATTTGCCCGATGAGCATTCAACTTTCAACAACAAAGAGCCTTATTCAAAATGGGCAAAAATGGCTTCGGCCCAGTTTTGTTTGAGATTTCGGGAGGTGATAGAGCATGATTTGAGGCGTCCAAAACTGGCCTTGTTTTTGATCTAGCCCCAAGGGAACCGGGGGGGCGGGGGTGCAAAGTCAAAACACAAAATCCGCCAGAACTTTTGAACGCGTTGTTCGATTTGAAAAAACTTTTTTTCAATCGATAGATATTTTTAAGACCTTTCTTTTTTTATACATGTTTTTGTATTTTTTATGGTTTTGAGTCAAGTTTTGACGACTTTTTGTTTTTTTCAGTTTCAAAAAATTTACATTTTCCCCCCTGTGCAAAATTGTTTTGCATGGGTAAAAATAAAAAACAGTCGTAAGAAAAGCTCTTTCAATTTCCTTTTCAACCGTTTAAATCCGATCGCGGGGCAACGCTTCGTTACTGAGTTACGCGCGCTCAAAGTTGCCAAGGTCCGACCTGGCTGAATCTAGAGGCCTCCTGGTTTCCTGCCTCACACCTTTGACGCCGCGCTTTTTGCCTTATGCGACCAGCTGCTCAGCAGATATTTCGAAAGAAACATCTTTTCTATTATTCTAAGTAATTTCTACTCATATAAACCCCCACCCCCCACCACCACCACCCTCACTTCATACCCTATCACGTTCAATACTTCCCCCTGAATAGACGCAAGTTTTTTAAGTTTCAAGTCTAAATTGAAGGAGAATACGCATAAAATACAAGATAGAAATCTCACCTTGTTAGTTTTCGCTACTTGAGTCCTCGCCCTCACTCTCCGACTCGTAATTTCCAAAGGATTTTTTCGTTAGCGGGAAACGTGAATTCAAAAAGGCAGATGGTGACGAAAATCCTGGTGTGTAGCGGCCGTAGAACAGGAACCAAACGATTGAAACGACATGGGCACATGGTGAGACAGTTCTTGCTCCATTTGTGCAGGTACAAAACGCACTTATAATTGACTCCGTAGAAACCAGCTCCAAATCCAGAAGCATGAAAATATTATAAACTTTATTTGATACATGTCTCGATATGAGTTTAGCCCTTATAAGTAGGGGTCTCTGAACAGGGTGTGGGTAATACGGGTCAATTTTCGGCAGATAACCCTTTTCACCACTCATTTTTCACACCTACGAAAAGGAAAGCATACCGAAGAGCAATCATGCGAAAACTGACCAGTGCGAGTTGCATGAAGTTGAATCTGAGGTCCGAAATAGTACCTACATTATCAGTTGTCATCAAGGTATACAGATAACATCGCATCATTGATTTGATCTGCTCCAAGAGTTCATGATAAAAATACTCACGACCCAAAATAGTTAATCAGCAGGTGTATTTCCGAGTTGCCGGTTTTATCCATCTTCATTGAACTGATTTATCCCACTTGATGCATTTCAGACACTGTGCTGTCAGATTCAGAGTGAAAGATCGTAGCCCCCCCCCCCCCCCCGCATTAAAATCGATGCTGTGCGTCTCATATACGTGAAAATGGTGACGATTTTAATGAAGCAGTGTTTTGGGAAATTTAAAAATTTTTGAGCACTTTAGAGATTATCCGCTTTCTGTGGATACTTTAATGCAGGAAATTCATGATTTGCGTGAAGAGAGTGAAAGTTCTACCCCTGACCTGTGTTGTGAAAAAGGTTTTTTTCGAAAATACCGCTAACCTGAGAGCGCGGCGTGATAAGAAAAGAAAATCCTTGGAGTAATACAAAATATGCTTACTTGAAAAATTGACCATTATTACGCACACTCTGTTCAGATACCCCTACTTATGAAGACTGAACTCATATCGAGACATTTTTCACATGAAGTTTATAATTTTTTCATACTACTGGATTTGGAGTTGGTTTCCACGGAGTCAATCATAAGTGCGGGGTGGGGGTGGGGGTTTATATGAGTAGAAATTACTTAGAATAATAGAAAAGATGTTTCTTTCGAAATATCTGCTGAGCAGCTGGTCGCATAAGGAAAAAAGCGCGGCGTCAAAGGTGTGAGGCAGGAAACCAGGAGGCCTCTAGATTCAGCCAGGTCGGACCTTGGCAACTTTGAGCGCGCGTAACTCAGTAACGAAGCGTTGCCCCGCGATCGGATTTAAACGGTTGAAAAGGAAATTGAAAGAGCTTTTCTTACGACTGTTTTTTATTTTTACCCATGCAAAACAATTTTGCACGGGGGGGAAAATGTAAATTTTTTGAAACTGAAAAAAACAAAAAGTCGTCAAAACTTGACTCAAAACCATAAAAAATACAAAAACATGTATATAAAAAGAAAGGTCTTAAAAATATCTATCGATTGAAAAAAAGTTTTTTCAAATCGAACAACGCGTTCAAAAGTTCTGGCGGATTTTGTGTTTTGACTTTGCACCCCCGCCCCCCCCGGTTCCCTTGGGGCTAGATCAAAAACAAGGCCAGTTTTGGACGCCTCAAATCATGCTCTATCACCTCCCGAAATCTCAAACAAAACTGGGCCGAAGCCATTTTTGCCCATTTTGAATAAGGCTCTTTTCAAACTAACTTTTTCATCCGCTCTCGTGCGAGCATGCATTTGATCAAATAATCATCGTTGTTTTGAAGGAAACCTTTGATAGTGATTAGAGTTCTGTTTCGTTAAATTGGTCGTGTTTTGTAAGAATAGCCATTATTCCGTTCAATCGTTAGGTAGCAAGAGGTCGTTTCAGAAGCGTGGGTGCACCTTGATTGATAAATTTTGGAATTTTCCAACCTTCTTTCTCCCATTACGTAATTAAAGGAATGAAAATTCGTTCAAGCGTTGGTTTTTCATTGAGAAACGCATTGAAATCCAATAAGTAAAGTCGCGCAGTCAAAGTTTTGTTTTGATATGAAGGAATAAAAATTCGCCAACGATTGCTATAGTTGAGCTGGCTTACACTTCTGAAACAAACACTTTATTATTTCATTCAAACTTAATGGGGCCCTTGATGTTTTCTTGCAGACGAATGAATTAACAATTTTACTCTGGGGTGAAATACAGCTAAAAAACTGTGATGCCACAGAAAAACTGAAAAATTCACTCATTAATTTGATAAAAGCTCTTAAATTTCGACTTTAACTGCAAAGAAAAATAGTACGACTTGCATCTATCTACCAACGGAGTTTCCTCCACCTGGATCAAAACTTTTTACCGCCGAAGCAACTTAAATCAATTAAATAAAAAGATTTCTAAACATCAGCACCTTCGTAACTGTTTTACTGAACTTTTGAGTCATCAACAATTAAAATCGGTTGCAAATTAAAATCGCAACCAATTAAGGCAGTTTCGGCCGCATGTTCAATGAAAGCGAGTGACAAAGAGGATTAATTACTCCTCCTTACCCGCACTCATAGCCGTAGCCAGAATATTGTCTTTCTCTCTCTAAGCAGTCTAAGCCCATTTAAATGCATGTGTTAGAAAAGGACAGAAAGAGGGGCTGAAGTCACGTGACAGCCCCTATATCCACCCTTTTCTAACACATGCGTTTAAATGAGCTAAGAGAGAGACAGACAATATCCTGGATACGGCTATGCCCGCACTTATTGATCATTCGACCAAAACTGTCTCGATGGATATCACGTCTTCAGTTTGCAACCGATTTCAATAGTTGATGTCTCAAAAATACGTAAAAAAGAAATTATAAGATGCCTATGCATAGTCAACTTAGTCATCCCATTCGAATCATCCGCGCATAATGAAATTTAGGGTAGGTGCCAGTGGCGTCGCGTGCCATCTGGCAACAATGCAACTGCTCCATTTAAACTCGTTAAATATATCGAACTTTCCATGTGCACTGTGAACCCCCTGAATTCGATCTTTTACATGAGTTTAAATGGATATAATACATTGTTGCCAAATTGCACGCGACGCCACTGATAGGTGCCACCGCGCCGCTTAGTGCGTTGAGTTATAGACGGGAAACTCCATAGCTAGGAGCAAGTCAGTGTCTTTCTTTGCCATTAATACGTTGCTAGTTCAAAAGCTTCTATTGAATCAAACAGTATAAATTCTACAGCTTTTTTAGCGCTACCATAGTTTTTTTCCCGCTGAATTTCACCCCAGCATTGATAATTCATTCGTCTTTAGAAAAAGTTTGCAAGAGCCCCATTATCCTCTCAATACAAGCAAAGAGTAAGAATGTAAACGCCTTCAAGCGATAAGAACGCAGCGTGCAGTCCTCAAGAGATCACTCAACGGCCCACATAGCTCGAGGGACCGATGATTTAATTTTGCGTCTGACTTTCTTTTCGATTGATTCACGAGCAAATGTCAGCAGTAGATTTTTTTGGGGGGGAAATACGTGACCGCAGCTTATCTCTAAAGACTAAATTGGTAGCGTGCCTTCTCACCAATGCTTCAAAAAATGCGTTCTCTTGAATGAAGGCGCTTTTTACTCTTTTTTTTTTCTCTCTTTGAGATGAACGGAAGCTGGAAAGAGAGGAGAAAAAAGGGATAAAATAAGACAAAATTGGTTGCACTATTCACTTGAAAAGGAATGGCCTGTTTTTCCAACTTTTATTATTTTTATTTTCTAACGTCCCTGTTCTTAGCATGATTTATATGACATTGCAATTTGATTGAAACAAAAGAAGATGCAATGATATTGCAATAAAACTGTCCTTTATTTGCAATAAATTTTCAATTTTTTCACAACTGCACCTGAACAGACTACAAAGAGTCCAAAAAAAAAAGAGTTGATTCATGGATCGATTATCCGTTGGCCTCGGCTCAAATAATACTTTGAAGCAGAGCTCATACATATTCCCGTTTGAACGGATACCAAGTTCTTCTCTTAAATTACAAACCTGGAACAATCTCCAGAAGACGTGTCTGTGAAACATTATGTGCGCTCTTTCCTGTAAATTCGAACACTGGTTACATCAAGTATTCTTTGAAAGAGCACACATTATGTCTCACGGACCCTTTTTTCGGAGAGTACCTTCATTTCAAGTAAAATTCATAAGAAAAAATCTTTGAGTCGATGTTTCTACAAATCTGGAGGAACCTGATATTATTTTTCTTGAGCTAGAATAACACCCAAATAATCTACAATTACCGGTCCTGAACACTTGAGGAGGTCAAAACAATCCCTCCACATGGAGCAGAATCAAGTAGATATTATTTCAGAAAAAATAATAGTTTTCAGAAAAATAAAATAGTTTGGGAAAAAAATGTTTTGTTCTCTCTCAGACCTTCTACTATGAACATAGTCTCTTTAAATCTAGGATCTACATCCATTAGTCAGGATTCAAAGAGGCTGAATCCATTTTTTATTGTAAATAAAACCGATCAAATCTTTTGAAATCGTGCTCATGAAAATTTAGGTCTTACTTACGCCAGTAACTTTTATTTGAGCTTTGGTCGAAGAAATTCCACTTGGCCCATTAAAAAAAAAAAAAAAAAAAAAAAAAAAAAAAAAAAAAAAAAAAAAAAAAAATAAGCAGGGAAATTCCAACACGCAGGTGTTGGAAAAGCGTGCCACTAAAGTCTGAACAGCTTTAATGCTTTTGCTAGCAATGATAATTCATCAAAGAGGAACCACTTGACATGGAGCTGATCTCGAGAAAATTGAGTCCAAAGTTGAAGAGCTAGCATTTAAACAAAAAACTCGGAATTACTTACGTTTTGATTTCATTCAACTACCGTGTTATGTTTTTGCATTTCAACACCGGAAAAAAGGAATTTCCTATGCAGGAAAGGTACCTACTTAATTTTTAGCGTTTAAAGTGACTTGGTTCCTTTCTTCTTTTTGTTTGGCATAATCACGAAAACCGAATCTCTAAGAGAAACCAAACGGCAGAGTTGGTTTACACTGTTGATATTTTAAAATCCGTTAATCCGGACTTAAGTCCGTTCCCAATTCTATAAAAGGAACCAAGTCGGAGTTGGTTCCTTACGTGACTCGGATTAAGGTTTAGAAAAAGGAACCAAGTTCTCATTTAATTTCATCATATGGACAATGACTTCAATGAGGCTCACCAGCTCACTTTTACCTGGAATTTTGACGGGAAATAGTTGTTATTAGAAGAAGCACTTGTTGCTTCGAGATTCAGTATTGCTAGGTCTATCAATCGATAACTCAATTTTATCAAATATGTCACTCAGTTCTTTTGTGAGAAGTGCTGTCCAATTGAGCTTGTTTGGTGAGAAATTATGAAAAAAATAAATTTAGATCAGATGTATCTATAAGGAGATGAGTCAAAGGCGTTGTTTTTTTGTGTTTGTTTTTTGTTTTTTGTTTTCAAAACTTTGGAGGGCTTTAGCTCAGAAGAGAAACATCTGTAGCACATATTCATGTAGAAAAATAAAGCCTTATATAGGTACATGTTCACCCCAAAAATACACTCCATAAGTTTGGCACTTGAGTTTTGCAACACCCTATATTCTTGATATTTTGCTTTCCGCCACCCTTCACAGAACACAACATCTTGACCATGCAAATTTTTAAAATCACAGTTTGACTGTAGAAATATTTTCTTCCCCCCCCCCCTTCTAACGAAAAAGGGGAAAATGGATCGCCTGTCTTTGATGTTCGTCGTATGCGCGTGCACAGATTGTTCGGCTTTACGACTGCCATTTTGGCTTTCTTTATAATGGTTTTGTGGGTTTATGAATGGCTTTTATGACTATTTGATGCCGCCAATGTAATTTTCAGGCGATTTACATAAAAATCAAAACTCTATAGCGCTGTAGCAAAAGTTTGCAACAAACCTATTGAAAGCTGAAAAAAGAAAATTATTTGATAAGGCTCGATCTTTTTTACCCACATAAACTATAGACAATAGATATTCTAAATCCCTCCACCTTTTAAACGGCTTGTTCAGGGATCAAAAATGAGGTTGCGTTCTTTTGAAGTCAAAAAGCGTCATTTTCGGAAAAGCCGAGATTCTAAATAATAAACAGTTTTTTCTTCTTCTTTTTTTCCATTTAGGTGCTGTCAGCACTTATTGCGATTGTCACGATGTAGATATGTAAGATACATAAATGGAACACTTGCGAATTCATGAAAAAATAATCCTTTAATATACAGAACTAACCATTTCATGTGCCCTTTACACGTCAAGCATTCTAGGGGTATAGATTAGTAGGTGTGGAGGTTTAAGGCGTTTGTGGATTTTAATGGGTCTGTTACAAACTTTTGCTACAACGATAAATAGTGTTTCATCGTAGGTAAAATCGCGTGAAAAGTCCATGGGTGGCATCAGAAAGTCATGAAATGCGATAATAAACTCACAAGAGATGTTTAATGAAATGCAAGATGGCGGTAAAGTATCGAGCAGTCCGTATGCATGCACCTTTAACATCCAAGAATTGCCAACGTTGACAACCTCAAAGCGTCAGAGGTTATGTGTTTTATTTACATTGTGATTGGGTGTGATCGATATTGTGAGGTTGGCTATCCTTGGATGTTCGTGGTGCATACATACAGGTTGCTCGATATTTTACCGCCAACTTGGAGTTCATTAAACGTCTCTTGTGAGTTTATTATCGCATTTCATGACTTTCTGATGCCACCAATGGACTTTTCACGCGATTTTACATGATACAGAACACTCTATAGCGCTGGAGCAAAAGTCTGCAACAGACCCATTCCCCCTCCCCCATTTATTTTGTTGAAAGTATCGAAAGTTTACAGTCAAAACTAAGCCATTATTCATTACAACTCATTGTAATATTATTTTTTTTTCTGTTGCCATCGGTCGATATCATTTTTCGTGTTGGAGAAGCAAAGTTCCATATGGACCTATAATTTCCAAAATTTGAAGAAGCTTCCAGTAAAAAATACTGTACACGCGAGAAACTTTTTAGGGTAGGTAAATAAGTTATTCCAGAGTCAATTCCATAGCCGCAGCAAGGAGGCTGTCCAGGGTGGAAGACACGTGACAGCCCCTCTCACTTTTTAGAGCTATTAATGCGAATTTTACCCCCGTCCCTTTGTTCTGGATTATAAAAACCTTTTTTCGCAACAAAACGCCCAAAATTTCCTCAAAAATCCCTTGATTGCATAGACGCTCATTAAGGGGTTTTCAATTTGCCGATCCCCCAGAATTTCAAATGTTTCCAATGACCAAGACCTGTTTAGTGAGACGTCATGAAAAAAATTGGTTCCAAAAAAAGGCTCCGCCTCACTCGCGCTCTCGTGGGTTTACCCATATGAAACACGATCCAATTTTCAAATACAAGTGCTAGTAAACAACATGTTCTTTGCACCAGTTGTGTTTATCACACCATTGGGTTCCACGTCCCTTATAAAAATTTCCGATTGTTTCAATGAATTTTCCGATAGGATATATATTCCCGCGCTTTTTTTCCCATAGAAATAATCGAAATTCCATAGAGACAATCGGAATTCGTGTAGATTCAAGCGCGCTGACTATAGCAACGATAGGTTTCATGATTGAAATAAGGCGAAATCATCTATGGCTCTATTCTTACAGTTTTAACAGCCACTTTTTTCTCAGTGATAAAATATGAGCCCGCTATATTACAAACTTTTTGAAACATCGCGCATCAATGCACAATCACAGTTATATCGAAGAAAGTCCTATGTTTTGTCCTTGTCACACTCACAGTTTCTTATGAGCACAAAATTCCAGGATATAGGCTCATCAGCACCATCACGACATGTGTTATACCTCGAGAAATAGCTTCGATACGAAGAGAAGTTAGAATGATTGAGTGTCATGGCGGTGATACTCCCATAAGAGACCGTGAGTAAGACGAGGACAAAACGTAGAACATCTTTCGGTATAACTGTGATTGTAAATTAGCTTGATTGTAAATTCGCTTGTGATCTTTTAGGAATTATGTTAGAGTGAAAGATACTTTAAAATACGTGGAATCTAATGGTGCAATAAAATTTGAGAAAACTGTTCTTTAACTAGCATGAATTTGCGTTCGAAAATTTGGATCTGATTTCTTATAGGTAAATCAACGAGAGTGAGAGATAGAGCATTTGTTTGGAACCAATTCTGATCGTGACGTCATCACTAAACAGGTCTACTTAAGGATATGAACGAGTCCTCTCTTTTCTATTCCCCGCCCGCTCTTTATCAATACCTCGCCGTCACTTCTTTCCGAAACCCTCGTCAAACAGATTTTGACACATTTACGACCGCTTAATGCACCGTGAAGAAATCTTGTGACCGGTGGAGCCCAAAGGCGAGGGGCAAAGAGGGTTCCTGCGGGAGATGTTTCCACCCCCTCCTGCCTTTGAATTTGACTCATAGGTTGGCACAAATGACTTAGGTTGCTGGACCTGTATGGAATTCTCGTTCAAAGGAATTCGACTTTGACGCTTAATAACTTATTGAAATTAACAGGAATACCAAAACTTTTACAATTTTAAGAAAATAGACGCCGAGACCTCCTGGATTGCAGCAATAAATGAACAATTAATGAAACCAGTTTTATGAAAACACGTTTTTAATTTTTCAAACCTTTCCCGCCAAGGTTTTGCCATAAGCAAAGCATGCAACCTATATATTAGATATGAAAATGAAAACAAAAAGCGTACCGTATATATACGGCACGCTTAAAAAATCTTAAATAATCTAATGATTTAATCAGTGGTGATTGCAAAATGGTAAAAGTTCATTTAGTAAAACGGGAAGTTAAACTAACAAAATAATATTGTTGGACTGACTAAATAGATTGTTAAATCAAGAAATTGGTATGAGAAAGTCTTAAATATTTGTTGATTTATTTAAACAAGTTTTGTAGTTAGTTAAACAATTCATAGGTTTGTTGATTTAGCATTCCATTTTGTTAACTAGACTTTTTTTGCAGTCACCCCTTTCGACATTAGAACAAATAAACTATTTGTTTAATTTTTTCAGTGATTAAGCAATTAATTGAGCTCTTTTTCGTTTTTTCAAAAGTTTGAATGAGTAGATTAGACCACTTTTGATTTTACATACTGTGCAGTCAAGTACATTTATCTAAAGAGTAAATAGCCTTAATATTCATGAAATAAGTCTGGGAATGAGTGGAAGTCTAAGCAAATAGTTTCAAGGGCTTCTGGGAAATTCGGCTTATGAAACGATATAGCGTATGGAAGAGACGGTTTCGACGAATTCACGCCTTTAATAGGTAACCACGCTTCCTCACTAAATGAAACACGGTTCGTTGAGGTAAATAAAAACAGCTTCCATCGATTTTTTATGCAAGCGAACGCGTCGAGTCGAGTTGCTTCGCTTGGAGGGTTGCGTCTCTACGTACGTGCGGCGCCGCGCGGTGTCATACTCTGCTGAGCACAATATCCTCTACAGACTGTTTTAGTGAAGAGCGGGACATTTAAAAGCCAGAAATCTGATTGGATCCGATGCTTTTTTTGGTTAAAAAAAAAAAAAAAAAAAAAAGTGAAATTGATATATGTATGATTGGTTAGTTTTGAATTTCCCGCTTCTCACTAAAACAGTAAAAAAAGAATATAACAATACTATAGGTCAGTTACACTGTCAACAGAATCAACTTTTGATGCTTAATTCTAATCGATTATGCCGAGAAAATAACAATGAGTTTTGTTCCATCGAAATCCTTTCAGAAATAAGCGAGATATACCCATTTGAAAATGACGGCATTATTGCGTCATTTCGTCATCAAGTTTAGACCGACTTGCATGTTTACACAACAGCTACGCCGACCTGTGTAGTGCTGCCACCACTTTACTTACGAAAGCTCGCCGCCGTATTTCATTTCAATGTTTATGTTCTTCGTTGTTGCTGTGTCCATGGCTATAGTGTTATCAGGGTGTGTTTTATTATTGTTTATCATTTATTCACGGTAAATTGACGGATTTTAAAGTTAAATAGTTTGAAATTTCTTTGGTAATTGTTGTTCTTTTTAAAATGACTCATTCTTGCATCACTGCTCGCTTGGTGGAAAGATACACGGGTGGCGGACAATGGCGGAAAACGACGAAATGACGCAATAATGTCGTCATTTTCAAATGGATATCTCGCCTATTTCTGAATGGATTTCGATGGAACGAAACTCATTGTTATTTTCTCGGCATAATCTATAAGAATCAAGCGTCAAAAGTCGATTTTGTTGACAGTGTAACTGACTTATAGATGTCTCCCAACCAACATATTGGACATGGCATTTAAGTCAAAATTAAGTAATATACTGGTCGCGAATTGTAAGTAAAGAAAATGGCCATTTTCCTTAAAATGTATAAGGCATAATTGATGCAGAACTGACGACAGGTAGGTATATAAACATCATGAACTTAGTTTTACTCAATTTTTTACTAAATTATCATTTTCAAAGTAACGCATCAATCACATGACTCCTTCAAGTTTCGTATCAATTTTCAATTAATTTTTACGTGACGGTGAACTGTGTGTCATCTGTCACGAAATACTTGTACTATTGCGAACAGTTTTACCTAATTTTTACTCATTACATGTATAACGAACCCTTGGTCTTTTTTTTGTTTGTTTTATCTGTCACAGGTATTCTCGCAAGGCTGGATAATA
This sequence comes from Trialeurodes vaporariorum, assembly GCA_011764245.1. Lineage (NCBI taxonomy): Eukaryota > Metazoa > Arthropoda > Insecta > Hemiptera > Aleyrodidae > Trialeurodes > Trialeurodes vaporariorum. The sequence continues at coordinate 30,919,481 of VMOF01000369.1, read as the reverse complement.
AGCAATCAAATTCATCAAGGACCAGAAAATTGGCTGAAACATTCAGAAAAAAATGCCTCATCAAGCGTGGTCCTTGAATTTATTAGCAAGGAGTCCGGCTCCTATCACGTTTCGTGGCTTGAAATCGCCAGAGGGTAATTTTGCATTATTCACCTTACTTAATTTTAAGTATAATTATACAATAAAATACGAGTATGATTATTTATAAATGATTGTGTGGCTGCTGGATCATTGCAAGCGAACTGAATGGTATCTGTCACAGTTTACGGTAAATCTTCAGTGTTTAGCAACGAAGTTTTCAACGAGAGCGCTTGACTGCGAAGTAAAATTACAGGCCAAAAGGAATTATCTTTAAGAAAACGGAAAGTCAGGTAAGTAAGTACTAGATGATCATGTGAAGAATGTCTCTACAAAACATTTTGTCAATAATTTAGAGAACAAGTTTGTGAAAGTACCAAAAAAATGGAAGATCTCATTTTTATGAAAGAACATTGGTTTGTGGTATTCCGTTTTCTGTTCACTGTCAGAATTATTTTGTGAGATATTTTGTAGTGAAATTCTTCAAAATATAATTTAGCATTAGACACACGGTTTTCAGAAATGAGTTTCAAAATTCCGTTTTTTGTTCACTGTCAGCCTTATTTTGCGAGATATTTGGTAGCTTCATTCTTAGGCTTATAATTAAATATTAAACACACTGTTTCCTGAAAGTGTTTCGAAGTCAAATTAAATTACTTTTTTAAAATGTATGTAACGGATGCCGTACAGTTTGCGTGGAATGGTCCACAAAATTTGTTTCGCTGTGGAAATAAGAGGGGGGGGTACGCCTCATACAAGCATGCAGAGTTATTTCAAGTTGAAAAAATTGTGATCCCGCCAAGAAAGTTCCCGAGGGAAAATCAAATTATACCCCCATCCCCGACAAACAAACAAAAAATAAGTGAAAAATCAAATCAGGGGAGAGGATTAAGTGTACACAAAGCATTATAGCAAGCTCCAATTAATTATTTCTGGCTCATTCAGAATTTAATCACTTCGACAAAGGCACGATTCATTCTCATTTACGTTTCGTGTATTTTCTCCCCAGCCAATTTGTGAGCAGTTTAATTGACAATCCAACTAATTAACTTTTGCGTATAAACACAAGGGTCACGGCGGAAAATTCTCATTTTCATGGGTCATTTGTTGAGCAAATTGAGGACCAATTCAAATATTCTCACTTGGGTGCGTGCTCAGTGATTATGAATGGAATCGTTTTAAAGGAGACATGAGTTTGTAAAAATAGTTAAATATTTGCTGGTTTCCAAAACTTTGTAAAAACAAAAAAGAATACTGACGGAATGAGGAAAACCTCATTCCTATACTCTGTTATCCGTTCTTATGAGCCATACGTATAATAAAAGGCAGCAGTGGCAGATTCAAGGGGGGCAATGGAGCTTAAGTTTCTTCCCCCCTTCCCTTGAGCCAAAAATTGACGATATCTATCCTCGATAGAATTTTGGGGGCAACTTTGAGCTTGTTGTAAAAAAAAAAAAAAAAAAAAAAAAAAAAAAAATGGTTTTAGCCCCCTCCCGTCCCTTTGGACCCTTTCTTTTTGGGAAAATCCCGAATTCGCCACTTAAAGATATCTCCGGGGAAAAAGTTCATAAAAAAACGAAGGGTACAAAGTCACTACCTATTTCATGCCTATGTTGAAATCGGGTGGCAACTTTTCTTTTTTTTTCCGAGTCTCAACAAACCAACAACGTCCAGTTGGACCATACGTTGGCTGATGAACAGAGATGTTGGGGTTAGCAGCCAATGAAAGCAAAACGTAGGAGTTTTGTCTTTAGTCATCTTTAAACGTATGGTACGGTAGGATGTTGCTCCTTTGTGTTACGCTGTTGAGTTCCTTTAAAAAAATGTTAGCCAACGCGTGATTGGCTAGTGCGTGGTCTCTAGTATACATTGCATTTAGGGTGTAGCGTGCAATATGCCAACGTTGCATTTCGTTCATTTATATATGTTACAGGACAAACCCGATTTTAGGCCAAACTAGTTTGGCCTAGGCCGAACTGTTTTTTTTAAGGAGATTTAGTTTGGCCTGGAGAATTTTAGGCCAAACTAGTTTGGCCTAGGCCGAACAGGTTTGGCCTGGTGAATTTTAGGCCAAACTAGTTTGTCCTAGGCCCAACAGGTTTGGCCTAGAGAATTTTAGGCCAAACTAGTTTGTCCTGCACATAATCAGTTTGGCCTGAACATTTTTAGGCCAAACTAGTTTGGCCTGCACATAATCAGTTTGGCCTGAACATTTTTAGGCCGAACTGGTTGGGCCAAGAACAAACTAGTTTGGCCTAAAAACGTTACGCTAGACCAATTGGATTATATTTTGCTGCGGCAGATGAATAAATAAGGCGAATGATTGAACTGGTTACGGAGGAGAAACTTTATTTTAGATAAATTATTAATTCTAGTTAAAAAAAGCTAAAAACAGTGAAATTAATGAAAAAAGTTAAGTACACAATATTTAAAATTTTTTAAAAGTACATGAAAAATACAATTGAAAAGTTAACATAGCATGCGGCCGGAGAACGATCTGTGAAAAAAGAGAAAAGGGGGAAATTAGAAATGTGCGCTCTTCTTCATTTAAGTAATAATTGAAACTTGTGGGCCAAGCATTTGTCATTGAAAAAGTACCTGTCGTTATGCTTACCTATTTATTTGTGCACGTGGAGCTGCCGTGGCATTTTGAATGCATTTTTTTTTGTCATTGAAATGTTCTTCCTCGTAGCTTTGCATTTGTCAAAGCAACTAAAATACAAGTTAGCAACTAAACATCTAACATTTAAATTGATAATCACACTATAATTAACACTTGATAATTCTTCATCTCAGCCAGTATAGGGCATGCTAACTGCATTAGCTTCTTAGATAAAAAATATCTGCAATCCGAAAATTCTCTAAAACTGTGATAACTTAGGACGTAAAAAATAATGACTTAAAAACTTACGTTAAAAATGCTGCCTAAAATCCTCCTTTAAACTGCTTTTAACTAGATTGCAGAACTGCACTAACACTCCCATTAATCCAATAATTGAAACTGACGAAATGTAAACAGATCACTCCGCAGAAATAACTCAAGACTCATAATGAGATAGATATATGCTCCTTAATAATGTAAAAAAGTAATAAGTTCCGCAGATATCTTGGGTGCACTTATCATAACTCCCGTGGAGTAATGGTCACGGCTCTTGCTAAGAGGAACGGAGGTTCTGGGTTCGATTCCAATCTCGACGTTGAGTTTTTCAATATTACTTTTTTCCTTTTTTGTCATAAGAAAATGCGAACATTATACGAAACTACTGTTTCCTAGGCCCACCTAGTTTGTCCTGCGTCGTCACTTCCGGCCAAACTAGTTTGTCCTGCACATAATCAGTTTGGCCTGGAGAATTTTAGGCCAAACTAGTTTGGCCTGGTGAATTTTAGGCCAAACTAGTTTGTCCTAGCCCAACCGGCTTGGCCTAGAGAATTTTAGGCCGAACTAGTTTTACCTAGGCAAAACTAGTTTTGCCTGTTCCGCTCAGGCCAAACTAGTTCGGCCTAGGACAAACTAGTTTGGCCTAAAATCGGGTTTGTCCTGTAGCATATACATTATGAAGATCAAACAAAAGGACGTTCGGTAAATATGTGAACTTGGCCTTTAACGTTACTTTAAAGGGAGGAAATGCAATATTTCAAAATTGCGCACCACTATAGATTATAATGAAAGCATACGAGAAAAAGCCCAACTCAAAATATATGCGACCTTTTTCCAGCTATGTTCTCAAAAGGTCTTTCGCAAATTTTTGCAATAACATTCTAAAGCATGAATCTTCATAGATTTTGATGACCATATGTGGATTTTCCACAAAAAATCACCAATACTTTAGAATTATTTGATTTCCTTGCAAAAAATTTGGCTCGCAACGTCGGCATCGAATATTTTTACCAAAGGCCTGTTAGATAACTAACCTTTCAACTAATATTCCTTATGAAAATCAACCCTTAGACCCGTTCAACACCTCGATCTGCTTCGCACAGTTTCAATTCCAATCATTGATAGTAAAAGCGATTCTAAATTCATTACATTTATGAAATAATGGTTATTTGAGCGCCTTCAATTAGAGAGATAGGCAAAATCTACACTGCAGAGCACGAATATTTACCTACCTATTGAAATTGAGCGAGCTAGTGTTGATTGTTGATTCCTCTCAGTAAGGTAGCAAAAAATACAGAACCATGAAAAAAAAACGGAATTTAACCATTAATGGTTTCTTATTGTACAGAAATTTGGATAGTTAATAATTTCAGTATGATGGTTAAATAAGAAAGGCCGTTTCGGTACTTTATATTCGGTTTTGCCGTCAATATTCACAGTTATGCGATTGAAATTTACGACTGAATAGTTATTTTTTATCTATTCAAATCGCTACACAGCACATGAACTAACTGAGATGATGGTAACGTTTTCAATACCCCTTTTTTTTTTTTTTTTTTTTTTTTTTTTTTTTTTTTATTTTCAAAGTGTATAACTGGACATGGTAAGTCCAGTGGTGCCGTTGATGGAAAACACTATCCGAATTTTACATTGAGTTAAATGGAAAATTTGGATGATTTTGTCATGAATGGCAACACTGCGTAGTTCTTTGGTCACGTCACGATTGCGCCTTGGGGAAAAGGTCTCGTTTTCACTTCGCTGAGTGCAGTTTGTCCAAGAAATCTAAACCCAATCCAAGTCAAAAAACACTGTTCGCCCAAAACAATGTTTGAAAGCGTCTGTTGATGTTGACCACAAAGGCTGTGAAAGATTACAGAGCTAAAATCTCTACGGCACTATAATTTTGGCCTTGGTCCAACGGACCTCAGCATGTAAGCAAATACATAAATGGTCTGATATAAAAAAAAAAAAAAAATCAATGAAACAAAGTAATCAAAATTCATTGTTTTCGGCCTTATAAGCTTATGATTCGAGATTTTTTTAATGATATTTATAGAACGTAGTGAATGAGGACACTGGGCAGGCACCGATGATTTTACTTGTTAACACTCTAGATAAATAAAGAGAATTTAATCATGATTTCAGGTAGTTATAGCAAATCAGGTATTTCGTTTCGCCTATTAGCATCCGCATTTTTCAATTATCTATAGCAAGGGCTTTCGGGACATCCTGTACATTCATTCCTTATAAAACGGATCAAACTCTAGATAAATAGAGACTTTAATCATGATTTCAGGTAGTTATAGCAAATCAGGTATTTCGTTTCGCCCATTAGCATCCGCATTTTTCATTATCTATAGCAAGGGCTTTCGGGACATCCTGTACATTCATTCCTTATAAAACGGATCAAACTTTAGATATACTATCAACGACGAACCCATTTCAGGGGGGAGGGGGGAGGGGGTCGTCAATATCGATAAAACCACGGACATAAAATACCCCGAATTACAGAACATTTTTTAACTGGTTATTCACCGGAAACATCGCCCCCTCTGACCCCCCCCCCCTTCCTTCCTCGTCCAACCATTTCACTCCTCTCCCGCAATCATCAGCGAACAGCAATTTTTTCTCTTTTCCCCTTTCCTCTTTCGGCGCACAGTAGAGCGCGTCCATGTCGGTGGTCGAACATGGAATAAACACTGAAAAAAGTGCTGAATTTAACACTTTTAAACAGTTAAAATTATGTGTTAAAAAACTGTTGGTTTGACTGTACGGTACGGAGGTACCGTACAAAACACGTGAAAAACACGGTACGGAGACGGAGGTAATTTAACTATTTTAACCCTTTAAAGTCCGGGTTAGTTCAAAAATGCGCCACTCTTCCGTTTATACATAAAGGGAGGGTAGTTAACTGTTCGTACTCGGGGGAGTTGGAATTGCTTATACGACAAATTGAGGGCACCCGACGAAGCCTTTTATCTTGTAAATGTTTTCATCGATAATCGCGTTTATTCGAAATCGTGTGACTGGAACAATGTGAAATAGACTATAAGAGAAAAACGAGTACGTATACTCGGGCTTAGTCTGTAAGGGGTTTAACAGTCAAACTAACAGTTTTTAAGCGGTGTTCATATGTTCATACTTTTAACTATAAAAGAGTTAAAGTTAGCACTTTTTTCAGTAAGTAATATGAATAAAAACGCAAATTTGAATGTTTTTACCAGAGACAATATATAATAGAGACCACGCACTAGCCTTGCGCGTGGTGGCTGACTTTTTTTCGGAGCTCAACAGAAATTAACATCAGGAGCATGAAGGAGCACCATCCAACATGGACCATACGTTGACTGATGCAATTTCGGTGCTTCGGATATACTAGGCAAAAATATCAACGACGTTTCTCATCAGTCAACGTATGGTCCATGTTTTTCGATGTTCTGTTGAGACCCGAAAGAAAAAGTTGCCACCGCGCGCAAACATGGGCAAGATAGATAGTGCGTGCGGTCTTTATAAAATATTGTCTCTGGTTTTTACATACTTCATATACCGTCAAAAAACAAACTTAAAACGGTGATTTTTGCAGGAAATTTTACAATTAAATCAATGAAACCACTTTCAAACCTCTACGTTGCGTACATTAATAAAGATAAACGCATTTAAGTAAAGTCGCCACGCCATGTCCAGCTTATCCCATTGACTCGCTCCGTTGTGCGGCGTTGCGTTGCGCGATGACTTTTCAAGACATTTTTCACCGCCGCTGCTCTCGCCTTTTCAATAAACTCTTTTCTGCATCTCCTATAACCCCCGTGTGTTTTCACTCCATCTCTCTCTCTTCTCTCTTTCGTTTCCCTTTTGTTTCATTTGTTGCAATATTGATTTTATCGCATCTAAAAAAAAAAAAAAAAAAAAAAAAAAAAAGTTCCGTTTAGTTTATACATTATTCACCGCACGCTCTTACAGATTTTGCCTTCTAGTATATTCTAGGGTATACCCTCCCCCCTCTCTGCGCGGTTCTTAAGGTTTGCACTTTCTCTTTTGCGAGGTCACGAGTCAGCATTTATATACTTTTAAATCTACCCGCTGAATCGATTTATGAACAAGGCCAGGAGAATATTTTAATATTTTAGAAAAATTAAAACTAATAAATTTCCATGAAAAAAAAAAAAAGGTCGAAAGATAATGTATAAGTGCAAAATATTTCATTATGAAAATTAAAAGCAAGTCTAGAGAGCGTTTAACCCTTTTACGGCGCTAGCCTAAGAATACCAGAAGAAATCAAAGATATATGACTCGCTCAGATTCAGTGGGTAGTTAAATATTCGTACTCCGCAGTGTTGATTTTGCCTATCCCAGTAATTGAAGGCGCTTGATGGAACATAACTGTGCAAGGGTTGACGCGATTAGAATAGCTTTTATCGGCCATGAGGAATAGAGATACGAAATCAAATAAATCAGGCGTGGTATTGAAAAGTTTGACCAAAGAGTCCAACATATGAACAATAGAAAATAAACGAAAATAAACGATTATAATATTGGTGGAAAAAAATTGTTTGTTTCAGGAAACCTGCTAGCATCCTATCCGAGAAGGACCATTTGGTTGCCGAATGCATGCACCGATGTCCCGAAATAGATGCTTGCATCAACTCAACGCTTTGGTGTGACGGGACGGACCACTGTCCCTCAGGCTACGACGAGTCCATCACTCACTGCTTCTATCTCTTCAAACTACCAGCCCTGTATCTAGTCTTTATCTCCATTTGCCTCACCCTAATCTGCTGTCTTATAATCGTGATCCGAACTCACATATTTAGGTCGAGTACTTCCATTAAAATTAAGTCGCTTCCTTCTGACACGGAAGCAATAATGAATCATAAAGAAGTCATTAGCTGACATACGGACTCACTCGTGCGTTACGTCGAAGTCGATCGCGTGACCACGGTGTGAGGAGAAAAGAAAAATCATAAAACATAATTACGTATAGTAAATGAAACTGAGGAAAAGTATACCGCAATCAATATTAATTTTAATTGGTAATCTCTGATTTCGCAAAATGTCAGCAAAAGAACTTTTTCGTCTCTATGCCACGCGTAAGTACAATGAAGACATGTTTCTATAACACGCATAATGTTTCCATTACGTTTTTCAACTTTTAAAAATCATCGCTCCTAACCTAAAAATTAATGTAAACGTCGTTGAAAGGTCAAAATATACTTAGAAAACTCTGGTCGCTTTACAGCAGATGAAATAGAATTTTCAAGAATTAAAAACGAAACCCTGTTTTTTTTCTTTTTTTTCCTTGTGCCTCGAAGGTTACAAGGTAAATCACTGTAACTTTCGATGCTCAAAGTGCAGACTATCAACTTAACCGACCCCGTTTGTGAGCTAGAAAGTGTTGCGATTCGATTTAAGTCACAATTTTGCCACCAGGGTTAAAAAAGAGGAAACGGAACAGGAGTATCATTTCAGCTGCCTAGAGAGGGGGAAAAATCGCTTAAACTCGATAACACTAAAGATGAATGAGCCCTATTTTAGGGGAAAGTTATTTTCAATACATATATAATCTTTCGAAAAAATATAAATAGAGTAGGTAAGGTCAAAAAGTGGCATCAGGGACACGGTTTTTTTTGCGAAGCCAGAGAATTTCCCTGGTACATAATTCTCATCCATACTAGCGGAATTTAATTAAAGTGTAAATAATTATTTACATTTTTTACGCCATTTCTGTATAGAAGACCGCAATAACTGCCAAATATTTCTAGGAACCTACTGTTTGCATGCCTGAAAATACATTTCTTTTTTTAATTTTAGATTATCTATTTATCGATTGATTCGTTTGTTTGTTATTTTCTATTTGTTAAATTTTATTTTACTTTGTTAATTAATGAGTATATACCTAGCGTCTAACGCTCTAGGTTAAAAGCGGAATTGAACAAAAAGTGTATCGGTAGACAAAGTCGATATTTCGCCTTGAGTCAATTCTTACGTGAAACTTCACGTTGATATTTTTTCGTTTTTCTTGTGAGATTTTCACAATTTCTTTGACTGTCCTAAAAAGTCCAAATTCTGACATTTTTTTTTTCATGATTTGTAATGAAAATATTGGGGGCCATTAAAATATAAAGCCTTGTGACTTGGGCGTATTTATAGGAAATTCTGCTGGAAGAGCCCATTGGTCACATCCGAATATGAGGGTAGCTCTTTCTCAAAGTCATAGGTTTCCCTTTCTTTTTTTTTCAATTTCTACTCGTGACCGCAGCTTATCTCTAAAGACTAAATTGGTAGCGTGCCTTCTCACCAATGCTTCAAAAAATGCGTTCTCTTGAATGAAGGCGCTTTTTACTCTTTTTTTTCTCTCTCTTTGAGATGAACGGAAGCTGGAAAGAGAGGAGAAAAAAGGGATAAAATAAGACAAAATTGGTTGCACTATTCACTTGAAAAGGAATGGCCTGTTTTTCCAACTTTTATTATTTTTATTTTCTAACGTCCCTGTTCTTAGCATGATTTATATGACATTGCAATTTGATTGAAACAAAAGAAGATGCAATGATATTGCAATAAAACTGTCCTTTATTTGCAATAAATTTTCAATTTTTTCACAACTGCACCTGAACAGACTACAAAGAGTCCAAAAAAAAAAAGTTGATTCATGGATCGATTATCCGTTGGCCTCGGCTCAAATAATACTTTGAAGCAGAGCTCATACATATTCCCGTTTGAACGGATACCAAGTTCTTCTCTTAAATTACAAACCTGGAACAATCTCCAGAAGACGTGTCTGTGAAACATTATGTGCGCTCTTTCCTGTAAATTCGAACACTGGTTACATCAAGTATTCTTTGAAAGAGCACACATTATGTCTCACGGACCCTTTTTTCGGAGAGTACCTTCATTTCAAGTAAAATTCATAAGAAAAAATCTTTGAGTCGATGTTTCTACAAATCTGGAGGAACCTGATATTATTTTTCTTGAGCTAGAATAACACCCAAATAATCTACAATTACCGGTCCTGAACACTTGAGGAGGTCAAAACAATCCCTCCACATGGAGCAGAATCAAGTAGATATTATTTCAGAAAAAATAATAGTTTTCAGAAAAATAAAATAGTTTGGGAAAAAAATGTTTTGTTCTCTCTCAGACCTTCTACTATGAACATAGTCTCTTTAAATCTAGGATCTACATCCATTAGTCAGGATTCAAAGAGGCTGAATCCATTTTTTATTGTAAATAAAACCGATCAAATCTTTTGAAATCGTGCTCATGAAAATTTAGGTCTTACTTACGCCAGTAACTTTTATTTGAGCTTTGGTCGAAGAAATTCCACTTGGCCCATTAAAAAAAAAAAAAAAAAAAAAAAAAAAAAAAAAAAAAAAAAAAAAAAAAAATAAGCAGGGAAATTCCAACACGCAGGTGTTGGAAAAGCGTGCCACTAAAGTCTGAACAGCTTTAATGCTTTTGCTAGCAATGATAATTCATCAAAGAGGAACCACTTGACATGGAGCTGATCTCGAGAAAATTGAGTCCAAAGTTGAAGAGCTAGCATTTAAACAAAAAACTCGGAATTACTTACGTTTTGATTTCATTCAACTACCGTGTTATGTTTTTGCATTTCAACACCGGAAAAAAGGAATTTCCTATGCAGGAAAGGTACCTACTTAATTTTTAGCGTTTAAAGTGACTTGGTTCCTTTCTTCTTTTTGTTTGGCATAATCACGAAAACCGAATCTCTAAGAGAAACCAAACGGCAGAGTTGGTTTACACTGTTGATATTTTAAAATCCGTTAATCCGGACTTAAGTCCGTTCCCAATTCTATAAAAGGAACCAAGTCGGAGTTGGTTCCTTACGTGACTCGGATTAAGGTTTAGAAAAAGGAACCAAGTTCTCATTTAATTTCATCATATGGACAATGACTTCAATGAGGCTCACCAGCTCACTTTTACCTGGAATTTTGACGGGAAATAGTTGTTATTAGAAGAAGCACTTGTTGCTTCGAGATTCAGTATTGCTAGGTCTATCAATCGATAACTCAATTTTATCAAATATGTCACTCAGTTCTTTTGTGAGAAGTGCTGTCCAATTGAGCTTGTTTGGTGAGAAATTATGAAAAAAATAAATTTAGATCAGATGTATCTATAAGGAGATGAGTCAAAGGCGTTGTTTTTTTGTGTTTGTTTTTTGTTTTTTGTTTTCAAAACTTTGGAGGGCTTTAGCTCAGAAGAGAAACATCTGTAGCACATATTCATGTAGAAAAATAAAGCCTTATATAGGTACATGTTCACCCCAAAAATACACTCCATAAGTTTGGCACTTGAGTTTTGCAACACCCTATATTCTTGATATTTTGCTTTCCGCCACCCTTCACAGAACACAACATCTTGACCATGCAAATTTTTAAAATCACAGTTTGACTGTAGAAATATTTTCTTCCCCCCCCCCCTTCTAACGAAAAAGGGGAAAATGGATCGCCTGTCTTTGATGTTCGTCGTATGCGCGTGCACAGATTGTTCGGCTTTACGACTGCCATTTTGGCTTTCTTTATAATGGTTTTGTGGGTTTATGAATGGCTTTTATGACTATTTGATGCCGCCAATGTAATTTTCAGGCGATTTACATAAAAATCAAAACTCTATAGCGCTGTAGCAAAAGTTTGCAACAAACCTATTGAAAGCTGAAAAAAGAAAATTATTTGATAAGGCTCGATCTTTTTTACCCACATAAACTATAGACAATAGATATTCTAAATCCCTCCACCTTTTAAACGGCTTGTTCAGGGATCAAAAATGAGGTTGCGTTCTTTTGAAGTCAAAAAGCGTCATTTTCGGAAAAGCCGAGATTCTAAATAATAAACAGTTTTTTCTTCTTCTTTTTTTCCATTTAGGTGCTGTCAGCACTTATTGCGATTGTCACGATGTAGATATGTAAGATACATAAATGGAACACTTGCGAATTCATGAAAAAATAATCCTTTAATATACAGAACTAACCATTTCATGTGCCCTTTACACGTCAAGCATTCTAGGGGTATAGATTAGTAGGTGTGGAGGTTTAAGGCGTTTGTGGATTTTAATGGGTCTGTTACAAACTTTTGCTACAACGATAAATAGTGTTTCATCGTAGGTAAAATCGCGTGAAAAGTCCATGGGTGGCATCAGAAAGTCATGAAATGCGATAATAAACTCACAAGAGATGTTTAATGAAATGCAAGATGGCGGTAAAGTATCGAGCAGTCCGTATGCATGCACCTTTAACATCCAAGAATTGCCAACGTTGACAACCTCAAAGCGTCAGAGGTTATGTGTTTTATTTACATTGTGATTGGGTGTGATCGATATTGTGAGGTTGGCTATCCTTGGATGTTCGTGGTGCATACATACAGGTTGCTCGATATTTTACCGCCAACTTGGAGTTCATTAAACGTCTCTTGTGAGTTTATTATCGCATTTCATGACTTTCTGATGCCACCAATGGACTTTTCACGCGATTTTACATGATACAGAACACTCTATAGCGCTGGAGCAAAAGTCTGCAACAGACCCATTCCCCCTCCCCCATTTATTTTGTTGAAAGTATCGAAAGTTTACAGTCAAAACTAAGCCATTATTCATTACAACTCATTGTAATATTATTTTTTTTTCTGTTGCCATCGGTCGATATCATTTTTCGTGTTGGAGAAGCAAAGTTCCATATGGACCTATAATTTCCAAAATTTGAAGAAGCTTCCAGTAAAAAATACTGTACACGCGAGAAACTTTTTAGGGTAGGTAAATAAGTTATTCCAGAGTCAATTCCATAGCCGCAGCAAGGAGGCTGTCCAGGGTGGAAGACACGTGACAGCCCCTCTCACTTTTTAGAGCTATTAATGCGAATTTTACCCCCGTCCCTTTGTTCTGGATTATAAAAACCTTTTTTCGCAACAAAACGCCCAAAATTTCCTCAAAAATCCCTTGATTGCATAGACGCTCATTAAGGGGTTTTCAATTTGCCGATCCCCCAGAATTTCAAATGTTTCCAATGACCAAGACCTGTTTAGTGAGACGTCATGAAAAAAATTGGTTCCAAAAAAAGGCTCCGCCTCACTCGCGCTCTCGTGGGTTTACCCATATGAAACACGATCCAATTTTCAAATACAAGTGCTAGTAAACAACATGTTCTTTGCACCAGTTGTGTTTATCACACCATTGGGTTCCACGTCCCTTATAAAAATTTCCGATTGTTTCAATGAATTTTCCGATAGGATATATATTCCCGCGCTTTTTTTCCCATAGAAATAATCGAAATTCCATAGAGACAATCGGAATTCGTGTAGATTCAAGCGCGCTGACTATAGCAACGATAGGTTTCATGATTGAAATAAGGCGAAATCATCTATGGCTCTATTCTTACAGTTTTAACAGCCACTTTTTTCTCAGTGATAAAATATGAGCCCGCTATATTACAAACTTTTTGAAACATCGCGCATCAATGCACAATCACAGTTATATCGAAGAAAGTCCTATGTTTTGTCCTTGTCACACTCACAGTTTCTTATGAGCACAAAATTCCAGGATATAGGCTCATCAGCACCATCACGACATGTGTTATACCTCGAGAAATAGCTTCGATACGAAGAGAAGTTAGAATGATTGAGTGTCATGGCGGTGATACTCCCATAAGAGACCGTGAGTAAGACGAGGACAAAACGTAGAACATCTTTCGGTATAACTGTGATTGTAAATTAGCTTGATTGTAAATTCGCTTGTGATCTTTTAGGAATTATGTTAGAGTGAAAGATACTTTAAAATACGTGGAATCTAATGGTGCAATAAAATTTGAGAAAACTGTTCTTTAACTAGCATGAATTTGCGTTCGAAAATTTGGATCTGATTTCTTATAGGTAAATCAACGAGAGTGAGAGATAGAGCATTTGTTTGGAACCAATTCTGATCGTGACGTCATCACTAAACAGGTCTACTTAAGGATATGAACGAGTCCTCTCTTTTCTATTCCCCGCCCGCTCTTTATCAATACCTCGCCGTCACTTCTTTCCGAAACCCTCGTCAAACAGATTTTGACACATTTACGACCGCTTAATGCACCGTGAAGAAATCTTGTGACCGGTGGAGCCCAAAGGCGAGGGGCAAAGAGGGTTCCTGCGGGAGATGTTTCCACCCCCTCCTGCCTTTGAATTTGACTCATAGGTTGGCACAAATGACTTAGGTTGCTGGACCTGTATGGAATTCTCGTTCAAAGGAATTCGACTTTGACGCTTAATAACTTATTGAAATTAACAGGAATACCAAAACTTTTACAATTTTAAGAAAATAGACGCCGAGACCTCCTGGATTGCAGCAATAAATGAACAATTAATGAAACCAGTTTTATGAAAACACGTTTTTAATTTTTCAAACCTTTCCCGCCAAGGTTTTGCCATAAGCAAAGCATGCAACCTATATATTAGATATGAAAATGAAAACAAAAAGCGTACCGTATATATACGGCACGCTTAAAAAATCTTAAATAATCTAATGATTTAATCAGTGGTGATTGCAAAATGGTAAAAGTTCATTTAGTAAAACGGGAAGTTAAACTAACAAAATAATATTGTTGGACTGACTAAATAGATTGTTAAATCAAGAAATTGGTATGAGAAAGTCTTAAATATTTGTTGATTTATTTAAACAAGTTTTGTAGTTAGTTAAACAATTCATAGGTTTGTTGATTTAGCATTCCATTTTGTTAACTAGACTTTTTTTGCAGTCACCCCTTTCGACATTAGAACAAATAAACTATTTGTTTAATTTTTTCAGTGATTAAGCAATTAATTGAGCTCTTTTTCGTTTTTTCAAAAGTTTGAATGAGTAGATTAGACCACTTTTGATTTTACATACTGTGCAGTCAAGTACATTTATCTAAAGAGTAAATAGCCTTAATATTCATGAAATAAGTCTGGGAATGAGTGGAAGTCTAAGCAAATAGTTTCAAGGGCTTCTGGGAAATTCGGCTTATGAAACGATATAGCGTATGGAAGAGACGGTTTCGACGAATTCACGCCTTTAATAGGTAACCACGCTTCCTCACTAAATGAAACACGGTTCGTTGAGGTAAATAAAAACAGCTTCCATCGATTTTTTATGCAAGCGAACGCGTCGAGTCGAGTTGCTTCGCTTGGAGGGTTGCGTCTCTACGTACGTGCGGCGCCGCGCGGTGTCATACTCTGCTGAGCACAATATCCTCTACAGACTGTTTTAGTGAAGAGCGGGACATTTAAAAGCCAGAAATCTGATTGGATCCGATGCTTTTTTTGGTTAAAAAAAAAAAAAAAAAAAAAAGTGAAATTGATATATGTATGATTGGTTAGTTTTGAATTTCCCGCTTCTCACTAAAACAGTAAAAAAAGAATATAACAATACTATAGGTCAGTTACACTGTCAACAGAATCAACTTTTGATGCTTAATTCTAATCGATTATGCCGAGAAAATAACAATGAGTTTTGTTCCATCGAAATCCTTTCAGAAATAAGCGAGATATACCCATTTGAAAATGACGGCATTATTGCGTCATTTCGTCATCAAGTTTAGACCGACTTGCATGTTTACACAACAGCTACGCCGACCTGTGTAGTGCTGCCACCACTTTACTTACGAAAGCTCGCCGCCGTATTTCATTTCAATGTTTATGTTCTTCGTTGTTGCTGTGTCCATGGCTATAGTGTTATCAGGGTGTGTTTTATTATTGTTTATCATTTATTCACGGTAAATTGACGGATTTTAAAGTTAAATAGTTTGAAATTTCTTTGGTAATTGTTGTTCTTTTTAAAATGACTCATTCTTGCATCACTGCTCGCTTGGTGGAAAGATACACGGGTGGCGGACAATGGCGGAAAACGACGAAATGACGCAATAATGTCGTCATTTTCAAATGGATATCTCGCCTATTTCTGAATGGATTTCGATGGAACGAAACTCATTGTTATTTTCTCGGCATAATCTATAAGAATCAAGCGTCAAAAGTCGATTTTGTTGACAGTGTAACTGACTTATAGATGTCTCCCAACCAACATATTGGACATGGCATTTAAGTCAAAATTAAGTAATATACTGGTCGCGAATTGTAAGTAAAGAAAATGGCCATTTTCCTTAAAATGTATAAGGCATAATTGATGCAGAACTGACGACAGGTAGGTATATAAACATCATGAACTTAGTTTTACTCAATTTTTTACTAAATTATCATTTTCAAAGTAACGCATCAATCACATGACTCCTTCAAGTTTCGTATCAATTTTCAATTAATTTTTACGTGACGGTGAACTGTGTGTCATCTGTCACGAAATACTTGTACTATTGCGAACAGTTTTACCTAATTTTTACTCATTACATGTATAACGAACCCTTGGTCTTTTTTTTGTTTGTTTTATCTGTCACAGGTATTCTCGCTGGGTTCAAAGTTAAAATCACACAGCGGGGATCATCGATAAAAAAAAGTGATTTGAATTGAAAAAGCGCCAATGAGGGATTACAGAATCACAAGATTTAATCAACAGATAACATAACACAGACTGCACAGTTCTGACAGAAAAAGAAAGTTAAAGGAATACAAGACAAAGAAAAGTGGCAAATTACTTTCAAAGAGTAGGAAAAAATAATATTACTTGAAACAAAAAAAAAAAAATTATTACAAAAAGCTGGAATACGATTGAGATGGGTTCACAATGTCCTTATTGAACCTTTGGTTTACACATGGGTAAAATCAATAGAACGTTGGATCACTGAAAATGAAATTCTTCTTCTCTTCCTCGTCTTTGAGCCAGATGGCTGGTAGTTTATTTGCAGCGTTGATTGCATCAGCTTTGGTGACTAGAGGTTCAAAAGTAAAGTAGAATTCGTATTCTGTAGTTATCTGTGATTAGAAGGGAGGTTAAAACAAACAAAAAAGGGTGTTTAGTATCACAAAGAAAAAAACAAATTACAAAATATTAGAGAATGTAGAACAGTGAACAGATTGCTTAGCTAGATGGACAAGCCTAGCAAAGCTTTTTGGTTAAACTTTTGAAACAGATAGTTGTGAAGTTAGGTATTTCTGTGGTTCAATCGAGATTCATTAACAGTAGATTTGCTGGGCTGCACCATAAAGAAATCTGAGCTATACTCCCTGACTCCATCAGAGCAGTGCCAAACTTGTACCTGAAATAATGCTAAAGCCTGTTTCCTTATTCACTAAAGTGATGTAGGTGTATGACTAAACTCAAAGAAAAACTGATTCATTGATTCTGAAAAATCATGGGCCAATCAGCTTTGTCCAACTGGTATGATCGTCTTCCTAAAAAGTATTTGTTAGTTTTTAGAGCTGCTAAGCCATGTTTAACAATATGAAATTGTTGACAGAGTGAAGTTTCGCTAAAAAAAAAAAACATCAATCCTTCTTGAACCATTATTATTTTCTCCATGGAGAAAAATTTCCGGTCACCAAAACACGATTCCTGATAGGTAAATACTTTCCTAGCCGGAATTCCAGTAGATGTAACTAGAATTCTGGATCTGGAAACACATTTCTGGAGATTCTGCTCAGGAAATTACTGTACAAAATTTGTATTATGGTTACCAGAAATTTTTAAGGAGCATGAGAAAGCCAAAACTGCAGCAGCTCCATCAAAAACCACACACAATCACTCAAAGTTGATGACATTACACTGAACTAATTGGAAAATGAAACAGATATTACGGCGTTACCAAACAGCCATGTTCTTCATGTACTTCCACTTCAAAAGCAAATTTCACCTAGGGACGCGGTCATGGAACATATTGAGGGTGACAAGGTTATGGAAATCACTGGTAACAGAAATTTTATTTCTTTGGGAACATGAAAGTGGATAGAACCCAACACTGAGCCCTATCATAATGTGACCAGTGACCCAAGGTTACAATTTTCTTGGCAGCACTCTAGAGTCAGATCATCAAAAATGTAAAAGGCAGTGTTAGTAACCAGAAGAAACATTCAAATTTAAATTATCTTATGGCTTACTTGGTTGATAATATTGAACTTTTATCAAGATATTAAGGAGAAAAGAAAATACTTACATGCCCCAACATAATTTCCGTTTCCATCTGCTGATAACAAAGTTTTAAAGGTCTTGTTGGATGATGAACGCTTTGATGAAGCTTTTGATAGAGGGCCATTAAGTGCTCAGTCTCTTCAGGAGTATCGTACGGTGTATCTATTCTTGAGCTCCAAAATTGAGTGCTTTTCCTACTTTTACACATGAAATGCCTTAAGCCATAAATCTTCAGTTCAGCGGCAGACACTCTCTTCTGAGCTAAGGCTTCGTTGATATCCTTTAGGTTACCTTTCCTTCTGAGAGTCTGAAAAATAACGAGCAACAAGGTGACAAAACTGAAAAGGACAGAAATGCTTTCGCCAATTTGGAGAGCAGAGAGGTAAGATTAAAGCACACTATGGGAAACGATTCTATGGAGGTGGGGGATTGATTTGGGGATTTTAATATAATCTGAGGGGGATTATGAATATGTAATTGAATCATGATTGTATCAAGTTGCTATCAAGAGCGTGTTTTTTTTTAGTGGTTTAACTTCTGAGTTGCCATTCCAGTTGAAACCCTTCCATCTCTGTGGAAATTCACTGATGACTCCTCAGCTATCCGGCACACATTGTAGAGATTGAAGACTTTCTATTGGAATGCCTACTCAAAAGATAAACACCACCCATAAGCGTATAATACACTCGATAGCGACTCGACACAGTTATGATACGATCGTTCATAACCACCCTCCAGTATCTGGTAGCTGGGACAGATAAACAGTGCGCTCATAAGATTTTCATTCCTTACCTAGGGTCATTGAAGATTAAAAAAAAATGATCCTTGATAAAATGGTTCAGTGCTTTAGAACTGAAAGAAATTTTAACTCAATGACTTTCCATTTTTACTTTCTCACTCTAATGAAATTAGAAAAATTGAGAAAGTATTGCGATGGCGCAGAAATTTTCAAGGTATTTTGTTGCGATAGTTGGCCTCTCACGACTAAGTCAATCATGATTTTTACAAAATAATGGCCTCTCATCATGTCTAATACCATCAGAAAGAACATACTTCAATCATATTCCCATATTTCTTAACCCTTTCTAACATAGAGACATATATGCAAAAAAAATCTGTGGCGTCTGTCCGTCAGTCAGTCCGTCCGTACCTTCCCATAACTTTTGAAATATTGGTCCTTATGCTTCCAGATTTTGCACAGCTGTTGCTTTTTAGATTTCCCAGAGGCACTTTTTTTGTTTTTTTGAAATTTCAAATTTTAGGTTAGTTATGGGGAAAAAATGATTTCCATTGAAATCAATGGTAAAAAGGGTAAAAATGGGTAAAACTGGAATAATTCAAGTTTGGCTCAATCAATTTTGATGAAAGTTAGCAAAAAAAATCTACATTCAGCCTACTATAAAATAAACCACACATAGTTACAATATTCAACCCTTAAAACCGTTTAAAAAATCAAAATAAGCGCGCTCGAGCCAAAAAATAGAATTATCGTGAGAAATCAATCTTAAAACTTGGAGTCAATCAATAATGGCTCCATGAATTTTGATGAAACTTTTGTACACTCAATCCACTATCAAAATACTAACATATTTTGCTTTCTTAGTCACCATACACAACTGATAAAACCTTTTCAAGAGGCAATATAGGTGCTATTGAGAAAAAAATATGGGAATAAATGCAAATAAAAACATATTCCTATTAATTGGGATAGTTCAGGTTTGGTCCAAAGAATTTTGATGAAAACTGGCAAATACAATCTACTATTAGTCTACAAAAGAAAGTATCCCTTACAGTTACAATATACAACCCTTAAGAGAGTTTAAAAATCAAAATAGGGTGCTCGACCCAAAAGAAGAATTAAAGTAAGGAATTAATGTTAAAACTTGGAGTCAATCATGAATGAGATGAATTTTGATGAAACTTTGCACAGACATAACATGTTACCCACCCACTAAAATATTTTTCTCATACAGTCATCATGAAAAACCTTTAAGACCGTTTCAAGGGGCAATACAGGTGCGATCGAGCAAAAATCTTTTAAACTAAGCCAATATAAAGACAAAAATAATATTTGGAATAAGTAATTCAAGCATGACTCAATTAAGTTCGATGAATATTAAAACAAAAAGTTTGCAATCTGCCTAGGCATATTTTTTTTTCCATGTATAGCTACAATCAACAACTCTTAAGTCTGATACCGTTTAAAGGCAATATAGGCTCCATCAAACCAAAAAAAGAACGTATAAGAAAATTAAACGTATAAAGAAGAGTCAATCAAAAATGGCTGGATGAATTTTGTTGAAATTTTGTGTACACAGTCTGCAAATAAAATACATCTTTGGAGGCGGTTTAATCTGCTAAACTAAAAAAATATTTTGAAGATCCACCATTTGAAAGAAGGAACCAAAAATTATATTCATTGGAGGAAATGCAAGAATCAATATCGATTTTGACAACCTATAAAAACTAAGGAAAAAAAGAAACTCCAACAAATAGAATGAATGCAACTTAAAGAATAAGAACTTATTGGAATCTGGAATTAATCTAAAACATGTTGAAAGCAACATCAGATTAGAATTTAGGGATCTCAATCAGCCTTCAATTGATGAAGTAGGCAACTATTCGCACAGCTTCTCTACAAATTTGCAAACTCTTCGGATTGAAGGCAGAATTATGTCTAGAGATGAAAATATTTGATAAATACTTGTGGGTCTAGTGGTCTCCCCCAGAATTCTAAAGGGGGGTCTGGGGGGGCCGCCTCCATAACTCTAAAGGGGGGTCAGGGTCTCCCCCCAGAATTCTAAAAGGGGGTCTGGGGTCTCCCCCAGCATTTTAAAGGGGGGTCTGGGGGCCGCCCCCAGATAAAAATGGTGTGAGAAAGTGTTCGTAGGGTATTCCCTACAGTTTATTTTTTGTTGGTTTTTTTTTATTTTATTTTGTTATTTTGTTATTTTATTATTTTGTTATCTTGTTATTTTGTTATTTTGTTATTTTGTTATTTTGTTATTTTGTTATCTTGTTATTTTGTTATTTTGCTATTTTGTTACTTTGTTATTTTTTTTCTTTCTTATTTTACTATTTTTTTTTTACGATGAATAAGCAGCAGTTTAGGTAGAATGCAAGATCGATAAACAAAAACGGTGCAAGAACGGTAAGATGCGTTGTTTTTTTTTTTTTTAATCAAAGTAGAACCGGGACCGGCTCAGTACATGTGTGACGTGATATCACGTCAAAAAAAAATGGTTCAGTTTCCGGGCATGCACAACTGGGGCTGAAGTTAGACTACATGTTTTAAGTACCGTAAAACCTTGTTCTGTGGAGCCTCCGATAAATGGAACTTATTGCTGCATTGAATTTTTTACCAGAACCTACAATCCTCCCACAAGAAAATTTGGTCAGAGTGGAATTTTCCTCAGAGGAATCTTTCACTTTGTGGAGCTAAATTCTTCACATGATCCATTTTCCTTTCTTTTTCTTTAGGAGGAAAGTTAAAGTACTGATGTAATATAAAAAGAGTATAAACTCCATGCAGACTTTAGACCTCTTCAATGATGCTGCAAATACTCACTAACTATCTCCCTCCCTTATTTTTAACATTTCCAAACCGCTAACGCTCTCCAACTACCTACGTCCCTTATCTTTAGTAATCTTCTCAAATTTTGAATGCAAATCCGAGTAAAAATTCAATCGAGAAAATGCATTTATTTTCAACAATGATTAATTGATTAAACATGCCAAATTATAAGAATAAGAATAAGAACCCAAAATTGATTAAATATGACAAATTATCCTAAAAAAATGCAATTCCTCAGAGGAAGTTCACAAAGTGGAATTTTCCAAATTATTTCAGAATATTCGACAAAGGCCAAATATCCTGAAGAGAAACTTTCATTGAGCCTAATAATAATCGTGGCAGGAATGTAGCTCCATACAACAAGATTTCACTGTATTTCCACCCATTTGCATAATCACATCACAAAACAAGTCTGGAATAACGCAACCAGAAAAACTTGTGGATAAATTTTGAGCGCAACAATCAAACTGCAAGTCTAATAAAGAGCAAATTCGATTATAAGCTAACACCTTTTACATATTAAAATGGTTTACAAGAATTTTAATTGAATTTGTCTTGTAGAGCTTTAAAGAAACTAAAAAATAATTCAAGCAATGCTTTTGAACTACGTTCAATAAATTAGAACAAAAATACATATATGCAGAGAAAGAGGAAATACTGACCTCTACTATTTTCTGTTTTGCCGTTGAAAGGGTATAAAATAAATCGTGATCCACAGTCAGCAACATCAGACAAGCTTGGCAATCATCAGATAAGTAGGAAACATGACAATGAAGAAATCCACTAGAAAAGAAATTAAAACATTAATGTTTAATAAACGGGTGCCAGAAAACTAAGAGGAAGAGAAAAGACCTCAAATATGTTAAGATCTGCGAGCTGCACCACTACGCTGAGCAAACGAGAGTATTTGCTCATCAATCATCATAAGTTTGCATCAACTGGTCATCTCTGTGGAAAATAATCTATTTATTTCTCAGTTTTTGGAGCATTTCTTCTATTGAAGATGACTAGCATCTGCAAAACCCTGATAATCAAGATGTCACATGTAACAAGATGTTTTTATAATAGCCAATTGCTATTTTCCAAGGAGCACTCAACATCCGTACTTTACCTTTAGTTTTGATCAAAAATGGGAATTCCGAATTCTTGAGGCAACTAAATTCAAGAATGTAAATTACAATTCATTATATAGGTATGGGTGATTGAGAACTCCGTAATTTTATTAGTTTTTCCAACAATTGGAAAAATGAATGCACCAGCCCTGATGTTAGCTCTGCGACCGATCATTTACTTTCTCTTTAAACCGACTGATGAGACTGTCTTTGAGTGATGCTATTGGTCGTCTAGAATTGTAAAAATTGACTTTTACAACAGTAACCACAATTACATTCTAATTTTTTAACAACTACCCAACCTTTTAGAGGAATATTGGTGACGGGAAACTTAGCAATGATTACCATAGTAACAACCACGTCTTACAATGCTCGACCCATAGTATCACTCAAAGACAGTCTTAACAATCAGTTTAAAGCAAAAATAAGTAAGCCTTAATGTAGCAGCCTGAAGTAAACAACCGGCATGAGTCCATAGCTTACTCGAAACATTAGTATTATCTATCAAAATCTTATGATCTTCTTTTCAAATAATGCCTTCAAGCAAAAAAATTTGATTTCTTAAAATTCCAATAAGGCGTTATTTTTTGGTTTTCAAATTAAGTTCTCTTTGTGCAGAGAATCTTTTGACTTTCAAAAGCAAAAAGAAATAAGAGAATGAAGATTTGTAACCAGTGGCATCGAGTACAATCTGGCAACGCCACATTTCAATCAAAAGACAGTTTTAGTGATGATGTCATCCTGTGAAAAAGTTTATAGAGCGTTAAAAACAATCCGTCTCACTCTTACGTAGCCTCTAAGTACTGTTACCTTACTCTCATCATTGAAATCGTACACAGGGACAAGTTGTGTAACATTGTTTGGCAAAAATAAATTTCTCGAGTCATTTTAAAGTGATTTTGATAGTAAAATGTTGTGAAACAAGGTTACCTATGCAAATTTCGACACTAGAAAGAGAAGGCTATCATGAGGGTCACTGAAGAGCAAGAGAGATACCGTATTTACCCGTGTATAACCCGCGCCTTTTTTCTTAAAATCGGGAGAAAAAAACGGGGGTGCGGGTCATACACGGGTAGAGCGCTAGACGCAACCCGCAACAACATTGCGCACGCATTCTATCTCGGATTACAGCGGCGCGCACACTCCCACGCTCCCGACCGTCTGCCGCACACGTTTTCTTCATTTTTTAATAAGCTCCGCCCCCTTGAGACACTTGTCGCATTCGAGTTTCGCACTTCTGATGCGTTTTTTTATTCTCCGGAGCGCGCACCGGTGCAGCTCCAGTGCTCCGGAGTGTTTTTTTATTCCGGGGCTCCGGGCGCTCCGGCACCGGTGCGCACCGAAGTGTTGTTTTATTAGCGGTGCGATGCGCCCGGAGCTGCTCCGGTGCAAGCTCCAGTGTATCGGAGTTGAAGACCGATGCACCGGAGCTGGAGCTCCGGAGCTTCAACACGTGACCGGTGCTGCACCAGACAGCTTCGGAGCAGCTCCGAAAACTCCGGGTTATTGCACCGGTGCGGATTCCGGAGAATAAAAAAACGCATCATTCCACCCATTATTTTGATCAGGACCACCGCACGGTGTAGTGCGGAAACGTTGGCATGGACCGGGGACCGCCGCGGCCGACTCAATGAGCTATAAAACTTTAGAGTGGCACATCAAGGAACGTTCCGCTGGTTCATTGTTGTCACCTAGGGCGCCGCCATCTTGCCATAAAAATCGATTTTGAGGTTAAATTTTGTAGGTGGTTTCCGGTCGTTTTGTAAACAAACTCGGGCATCGCCGGAAACGACTTGGAAACGACCTATAAGTCGCGTGCGTAATCGCAATTTCCACGCATTGTTTTGATTTCTCATACCCTTAATCAGTGATTTACTAATAAATAAATAATAAATAAATAGTTTTCCATTTCAAAGTTCATGTTTCGATTATTTTTTATCTCACCCCCCCCCCCAGCTTTTCATCTCCTCTTCAAAAAATGCGGGTTTTACACGCGGATTTTTTTTTTTTTTTTTCCCCATCGCTAAAATGTAGGGTGCGGGTTATACACGCGTGCGGGTTATACACGGGTAAATACGGTAGTTTGGACGCAACGCAAGTTTTTTCACAGCTGATTGTGACGGATGAACAGAGATTTAGAGACGTTAAAAAATAATTCAAGCGATGGGTTTGAATTACGTTTAGTGCATTGTCAACCGTTGACTTCCCACTAGAACTGTCTGTTAAACCCACATGAAATATCCATTGAAGGCAGTGCACTGTGCACTCTCTATGGTTCTATCCATTTTGCAGCTTTGAAGGGACAAAATGTAATATTGCCATAACTACATGCAATGCCTGTGTGACAATGTAAACAAACAAGCTCATTTACCTTGGATTAAAAAGAGGAAGACAGATGGGGGTCCAGCTTTCTGCAGCTTTAAATGACTCCGATGAATTAACTAAATTAAATAACAAATGTAAATCTGATGGCTGAAGTTCATACTTTTTCATTCTGACCAGGGTTATAAGTTGATTATTTGCAATTAATAGAGCAAAAACAAGATTCTGCAACAAAAAAAAAAAAACAAAACAAAACAAAACAAAGGATTATTTAAAGGGACCAAGCCAATAAAAAGTCACTTGAATCCGAAAGAGACTAAGAAAAAAACTTTCAGATCTTACTTCATGAAACTGTTCAAGTTCACTTGGGAGAAAATTGAACTTTTAAAACATACAATTTGGGGGATTAAATATATTCTAAAAAAGTTATGAGGCCACAAAGTAAAATAAGAGACAGTAAAAATCACTTTGAATTTTCTCTTTTCATGATTTCCACTAGCCGTTGTTGGCGCCTTCAGGGTGCCATCCGC
The DNA here is from genome assembly GCA_011764245.1 of Trialeurodes vaporariorum. Taxonomy (NCBI): domain Eukaryota; kingdom Metazoa; phylum Arthropoda; class Insecta; order Hemiptera; family Aleyrodidae; genus Trialeurodes; species Trialeurodes vaporariorum. The sequence goes on along the minus strand of VMOF01000369.1, from coordinate 30,893,957 downwards.
TAAACTGCATTTTAAACTGCATTCCGGATCTCCCTCATTACATTTGGTCAATTTTTTTTTGATATTTAAGGAGAATCAAGGGCCAAAACCTGAATTTTACAGAAAATGGGTATTTGTTTGCACACATTAAATAAACTTAGGCATGTCTCATGTCTAGGTATAGTAGCCACAACGCAATCAACTAGTGTGTGGTCTCTAGTATGAATTGTCTCTCGATTTAAGTCCTTAAAAGTTTTTTTTTATCCGTACTTTTCCATTTTTAATTCTACGCTTGCATTTTGATTCAGAATGATGAGAGAAACTGAGTTAGTACTTCTGGAAACGTTAGCAGCTGACTAATGTGTGCTCAAGTGGCTTGAATGTCCTTGATCACACTCAATTTTTTCCTCCCTATTTTTTTTGGCTAGTCTGTGCGCAAAATTCCAATGCGAAACAAAAAAAATCATTTGAAAGTTGAAAGGGAATGAAGTCAAATTTATTGTTACTTAAGTACTCTGAGTTCAACATAAACTATTCGCAGTTTTCCTGATCCCTCTCATTTGAAAAATATTATGCTACCGCTCCAAGGAAAAATTGCTTCAATCTTTGGCCATTCTGGTGTATTTATAAAACAATTTGAAAGACGAATTGCTCGCCTCAAATCATGAAATACACATCCTTCACTGAGCTGGTACCAAGAAATTCAATTCCATGGCTGAATTTACGTTTTTAGACAAACAAAGAACTGAGAAGAGCAAAATTTTACCACCTTTAAAAAAATTCTTTTGATTTTGTAAAAAAAAAAAACATTGATGTTTTTACAATCACACTTGTACCGACAAAATTAGACAGTTTTAGTGATGACACAATATCCAGTGAAAAAGTTCATTGAGCATTCCTAACTATCTTTCTCTTTCTGACGTGACCTCTATGTACTGCTATCTGACTCTCATAGCTAAAATTAAAACAGAGACATTTTTTGTGAAGTTTCCGGCAGAAATGAATTTCTAGAGTTATTTTGATCCAATTTTGGGAGGAAAACACACGGAACTGCATGAGAACCACAAAATTAGACACTGGAAAGAGGCAGCGCTGGAGATTTGAGAGAGATAGTTAGGAACGCTATGCAAGTTTTTTCACAGCTGATTGTGACTGATTTGTGCATTGTTGGCTAGTCGTTGACTATTGTGACGTGGCACTAATACCGTTAATAAAGACAAGCTATTTCTGCTAAATGTTAATTTACCTTGACTAAAAATACACTGAAAAGGTAGCAAAACACCTACCCCTACTCCCGACTTGAACCAGCCCAATTATTTTGAATTATGATAGGGTACATTTGACAAGAAATCATGAAGCATTAATTGAATTTTAGAAACACTTACTTTAATTTTAGAACAGCTAGATACGATTATATTAGAGATTTCATCTCTTGCTGCGGGAGCTAGGGGTAGAACACGCACAGCACCTAAAAGAAATGCAAAGTCTGTTTCCATGAATATCAACAGCTGATCTATTAGACGTTCAGAGCCTGATAATAAACGTCTTAAATCATAGTTGCATTTTTGATCAAAGATTTTTGTCAATCGAGACAACGTTACTACACTTATAACTTGATTGTAGACGTACCTGCAACAAAAGTTAAGGTAGCGAGTCAGATTATATTAAACAAAGAAGATTAAGATTATGATGGTAAGTACGCATAAGGAAATGATACGAACATCTTATTGGCTTTTACAGGGTTAAAAAACTAATCAAACAATTGATCCACCAAGTTCAAACAAGATCTTAAACATAGTAGATTTAAGATAGCTAGGCAGGGATGCAGAGTGAGAATGTTCTTTTCCTCCGCAGTTTACACGCAAACCAGAATTGCTTCTGCAATCCGAAACCCCCATGCTGCTTCCACATTGAAAACCTTTTTTGCTAAAGGGCTTCCACAATAAATTGATGACCTTTGTGCTGAATTGCCTCTAACAAGGGGAAGGCAAAGGTGGGCCCGCTCCAAATGGAACGGGACTTGCGCAAAAACATAGTCCTTGGGGTCCTAATGAAGGGACTTACAGCACTTTTTGTGAATGGGCCCCAGAATTTGCAAAATTTTGATTTTAAAATGAGCCCCCGGGATGGCGGATTTTTATGTAGCCGAGAATCATCGCCGCTCCTACAAGCAGAGTCGTGGTGTTGCGGCAGTGTAGGGGACTCCGGATTGCAACGTCCCGAGTTCGATCCCTGCTGCCGATGCCTACTTTTTAAATATATTTATGCTCATCTTCATTTACAGTGTTTTTTGTTTCTTTTTTGTTTTTTGTTCAGTCTTTATTTTTTGTTTATTTTGTTTATTTTTTGTTTCTCGTTTGTTTTTTTGTTTTTGTTTTTGTTTGTTTTAACACCGTTTGAATCGAATTATTCCGTGGCTTTTTCATCCTGTACATATAGTTACTACTATATACTTGTACATAGAAGTTAAGAAAATATTAAACGTATCAAACAGAAAGTGTAAATTGGTCAACAAAACTTTTTTTTTCGCCCGTTTTTTCAAACTGAGTTGTCTTTCTTTTCCAATATTTTCTTAACTTCCACGTAAAAACACAGTGTAGTAACAGTGCATATTCACAATGAAAAAGCCGCGGAATAATTCGAATTAAACGGTTAAAAAATGAAACAAAAACAAAAACCAAACGAGAAACAAAAAACACGGCAAAGGAAGATGCACAAAAATATCATTAAAAATCTGCGAAGGTAGCAGGGATCGAACTCAGGGCGTTGCAATCCGGAATCCACTACGCTGCCGCTACTCCACGACTCTGCTTGTAGGATCAGGAATGATTCTCGGCTACATAACGATCCACCATCCCGGGGGCTCATTTTAAAATCAAAATTTTGCAAATTCAGGGGCCCATTCACAAAAAGTGCTGTAAGCCCCTTCATTAGGACCCCAAGGACTATGTTTTTGCGCAAGTCCCGTTCCATTTGGAGCGGGCCCACCTTTGCCTTCCCCTTGTAAGATACATCTGAAATAGGAAGGAGTACAAAGAGGGATTTTTCCTAAGATGATTTTTTAAACTATCCTTTTTTTTTCTTTGATTTTGGTGGAGCCTCTATAATTCACACACGATCCTAGGATCGCGTGATCGTGAACATTCTGCAGCCCTGTATCTATGTAATTTAAGTGGAAGAGTTTGTCTGTCTCAAAATAAAAAAAAAAAAACCAACTGAAAGTTGTAGCTTAGGTTTGCTTTAGTCTTTCTGTTTGAGTTTTTGAATTGAATGCTTAAGTATATTCGGGGGTGCAAAGTGTTCCAAAACGGCAAAAGTTTCATGCAGTCCCAGATTTTCTCCTCTAACGATTTTTGACATCCTTATGCACTCAAAATGACCGATATTTCCAAAATTCGGTGGACCATTTACCCGAGATCGTTTTTGCCAGGCTGATTCTGTAACTTTCACCGTGATATTTCTGGCATTTTTTGCACCCCTGGATATATTAGTAGACATAAGTGGAGCATTGCTGCCTTCCGTGAAAAAGATACACACTTAACCAGTGGTTGATCCAGAAAATTTTTCTGGGGGAGGGGGCATGCCTGTGAAATGCTGAAATTTGAAGCGTCGGTGGAAGCAATTTCGGGCTATTTTCTATTGAAAAAAGGCAAAATTTGAGGCTTCTGGGGGTGCCTCCGTGGATCGGTCACTGCACTTTAGACTAAATAATATGGGAGATTTGTATCTTTCATACTAAATTTGGCAATTGGTTGCAAGGTTTTGAATCAGAAATGAAAGGAAATTTTTAAAAAAAAATCTCAAAAAAGCTAAAAAAATTGAAAATTCTTAAATACTTACGTTAATTGTAACATTAACTGAGTATCACATTGCTGAGTTTTTGCAACAGAGACTAGAATTAGGGGACCTTTACATAAAAAATGAAAACTACAGCCTTGACAACGCATAGATTTCAAGACATCGTTTGAATCTTGAATAAATGAAACTAGAACTTGCATTACACCAAACAGCGTACTCAATTTATCTTCATTCCCATGCCTGTAAGAAAAATAAGAAAAAAAATTTTGATAAAATGCAGACACAGATACTTGCCTAATTTTAGGCATGAAAAATGACCACCTACTCAATAAATAAAATTTGTAGACACAATGATGAAATCGAGTTCACCATGCATGGTAGACTTCAGTGGGGCCTTCAAACCCATTCAAACCGTTCGGTCAAGCAAGGATTTCAATGGACTTTCAGTGCACTGATCATCATCCAATAGGATGTTAGTTAATTGGCTCAACAAAATGTGTATATTCACTCATAATGAAAGTAGAGAGATTCTATTGATTCTAATACAAAACTTTCAAAGAAAACTTACCTAGAATAAATAGGTTTACCAGCGGAACTAAGGACAAAAATGTTGTACTTGTACTTTCTCAGGTCCTGAGTTATATTGCAGTCTTCATCAATGTTATTAACATCATCCACTAAGTCATTTGCTAAAACTAACTTTTCAAAATCTTTTTCATCAATTCCATGTTTAGCTGGATTCTCCTAAAAACATACAAACCGACACATTTCATCCAAATTAATATTTAATTACCTTCATTATTGTTTTTATTATATTTTCAGATTTTTAATACATTTCTATTTTTATTATGTTTCCTTCATTTATGAAATATTTTTTGTGATGCACTCGCAAAATCATATGCTTTTGGGTGTGTTATCATTTGTTTCTACCTATTTTTTATTTTTTATTTGCATTGAATAAGTAAATTAGAAAAAAAAAAAAGATCTAAGTAAGCACTTGGCAAGGGCCAAATTGTAGCACAGTAGTGATACCAATAGGAGTATTTGACTTCGAGTTCAACTCCATTCAGATTTTATGATTGATTTCAAACTTACTTAGTTGCTTGCCCATTTAAGTTGACTTGGAATTCTAATTTGGCTTATTTTCTTTTCTCTCGTTGCTTTATTAAAAAATCATGGACAGCAACATGAGTCTTGCATTGCAATAAACCTTTATTTTCGTCAACAGTCTGTTTGTTCTAACTTGAGACCTGAGCGGGACATAAATGAATTTCAGGAAATAGAGAATGGCAACACTTCAATAGGTTGTAGTAGCCCAAGTGTTGGGCAGCAGCCCGGTCACCTGGGCCGCTGACGAGGGTTAGCACTCCTACGTTACCGCAGAAGGTGAATCTACCTGAACCTCCAGGTCTCAAGTTAGAACGAACAGACTATAGTCAGCATTTTAACCCTTTAACTGCTACGGACAAGTATACTCGCGGTGGAGAAATCTCTTCTCTTAGAGCTACGGACAAGTATACTCGCAGTGGTGACTGGATTCCTTAAAACTCTTAAAAAAAAAAAAAAAAAAAAAGAAAAAAAAAATTTTGGAAACACAGTTTCCCATTCTCACCCTAGCTGTACCTGCATTCCTAACCTAGCAGTCAAAAGGTTAATCAGTGTCATCAATAGCCACCTAAAGTCGTTTCAGTAAAGTTGGCTGACGAAAGATGATTTGTTTACTGCGCAGAGACCAGTTTGCGTTTGTGCGCATGTGCAAGAAAACGCAAACTTGTATTTACGCAGCAAGCCGCATGATCTGTCATCAGCCTTCTTTCATGAAACGAGCTCTATCTTATCTCTCAATCTGAGTTAAATCAAATAGTTGAGGTTCAGCAAGAATGTATATCATATTCTTTACTTAGTCCCATTAAATTTTTAAGGTGGATCAAACTGCAACTGGATCAAATTAAGTCTTAAGCAAGAGGTGAAGCTTTGTTTCATAACTGGAGGCCTGGTCAATCGACCTGTAATGTTTGGAATATTGTGAACGTCAAATCTCTTACAGGACAAAAAAGGGAGGATTTGTTTACTGTTTACAGGTGCCTCAAAATGAAACATGTAAGGTTCGAAACAAAATAAAATAAATTAGAATCTAAACTACACCAAAGATTACAGGCTGACATGGCCTCTTCTCCATCTGAATTTCTAATGGAGTACTACAGATCTAATTGAGCTAGGAGCTCCTCATATCAGGTACTAATGTGCGTCTTAGTAGGCATGCCCATTCAATCACCGCCGGAGGATTGCAACTTGGAGTTGAAGGCAGCAAATTTTGCAAGACTCTAAATTTCTATAACTCGAGAGATGGATACTTAGCTCAACAGAACTTTGTGCTTTCATTAAGAAAGCACTGCTTATACTGGGTGCGGGAATTCTAAAGTGAGATAAGGCACACTGATACACCTGTACGTATTTGTATAAAAAGTCACGAGCAATGGCCAAGCATCAATGGCCTCCAAGAGATCCCGCCATTCGCCTGCCTTATTTAGAACAAGTCAGTTAATACCAGCCAGGTAGAAAATCATTGATTTATTGCAAGGATAGAGTTGCCTCTCTCTCCTGCTTGTGTTTTATGTATTGGATTTCATCTCTCTTTAATGCTTCAGAGAGAAACCTTCCATAAGGGAAAGTGACAGTATCTTCCGAGCAGAGACGATTGCAGGCACCAGATAACAAGATCTTACAGGGAGACAATGATGATAAGGGTGTAAACTTAAGATGAAAACGATACAGTACGTAGACAGTATCTTCCGAATAGAGACGATTGCAGGCACCAGATAACAAGATCTTACAGGGAGACAATGATGATAAGGGTGTAAACTTAAGATGAAAACGATACAGTACGTAGGTTGATAAAATTAATGTACTCACAGGTCTTTCCTCCTCAATGTAAGGCACGATGAAGGCTGAGCCCTGAGATTCGATGTTGTTTTGGAAACTGGATGAGCCTCTCAGCTCACTCGCAGCAGATGAAGACATTTTGGAATGGTGAGTACGGGAGCAAAATTCGTATGACTATGGGTTGTGTTTCAGAAAACACATTTTAATTTCATCTCGTAACTAGCTGAATGCCAAATACTGGGATAAAAATGATAAAATGGGGTGAAACAGGATTCCACTGGTGTTTACAATTAATAACCTCAAAATATTCCGTTGAATGGTGGTGTTAGTTATTTTCGAGTGATGTGCGTTTTTGTTTAAACGTTGGCGTGTTTACGTTCTTGTTGACAGTTCGGCATGAGGTTTTGATTGTGCAACTAGATTATCATTATGCCGGTATTCTTTTCGAATTTTTCATCGTCGGTTTTAAATTATGTGATCATTTTTGTGTTCGTGTGAATCACCTCCGTAAGGATTTCTCGTGGGTGAGAAGAGCGCGAGTATTTTTCTACAATGGGAGTTACCATGTAAGTAAATGATATGCTTGTCTGGGACTCTGGCACTGTCTGGCAGTTCTCCTCTGGCTTTTTTTCCAGTATGTAACCCATACTCTTATCTGATAACTTAACTAACGTTCCATTAAGAATGGTGACATTGTCTAAACATATACAAATTGATTGAGTGGAATGTAAGTACGCTCTGAATGGAGGGTAAAGTTTGGTGCCACAGCAGCGAAGCGAAGAAGTTTCAAGGTATCAGATTCAGGACTGACACTCGTCTCTTTTCATCCAACAGTCAAACACAGTTGCCTGGATTCAGATGTGAAACTCTCAATCTTTGTCATGTAGTTAATGTGATGGTTCTATGTTTTCAAGGAACTCACCTCGAAACGGTCTCAAAAACTGTCAGAACTGCCGTAGATCATTTCACGTGTTGCAACTTAAGACAAACGTACCACTAACTGGCAGCTTGTTCATATGTTTATACACAAGTAAGAGCTGGTGGTGCCTCTGCTAGAAAATTATTACCTATAACTTTTAAAGGTAGCCACTGAGGGCATCACAATGATGTTTAAGGTGTCTCCTGTTTTTATTTTCTATGCGAGTCAAACAGACCTCCTGTGTAAAGGTATGAAGGTATGCTGCTGGGTACTGGTACGCTCACCTTATAAGGTATTTGGGCTGTAAGTCAAAAAGGTGTTGTTTCTGTAGCTATCCACAGTTGTTATTTATGCCTTGCATACTTGTCAGACGAAAAATTGTCTCAGTCAATTTAAAAGCAGTGACGCTGGGAAACTTTTTACCAGTTTAGGAGGTAGGAGTTAATCAGTCTTGGTTACTTCACCAGTCCAGAAAAATTAATTTGCTTGCATTCAAAACGGTCCATCAGAACAAAGGGTCCAGTGCTCTTTTAGCAAAGTCTGATTGAGGCTGAAAGCTATGTCTCTCCCTTGTATCCTCATGATCCCTGTTTCCTTTTATTTGCCAGATCCACCCCTTTGAATTTCTTCTTCAGCCCCTCAGATTGACATTTTGTCCCCTCTGATTTTTATACTCTCTTCCAAAAGTGGTCTCAATTAATTCGGATGAATTTGTGTCTTATATTTGGTACAATTAAAGAGATTAAAATCATTTCTCGCCCTTTCATTTATTGATTCTGATGCGCATACATCCAGTAGGTACATATTAACCGTTAACCGTGCTCGTGCTTGAACATATCAAAGTCTTGTCTGCTGATTCATTTGCCATGACCTTGGTAACACGAAGAGCACAGTTATTATACAGTCCCTCATAATATTATTCGGTTTATATTTGACTGACATATGTTTGAGTAACTTACAGAAAATACATAGGTTTTCAAACCGTTGTTCATCAATTCATCACCTTCCTTTTTTGTCATTCCAGTGTTCAGCAGTTTCCCATCGTGGAAAACCGAACAGGACCTCAAACAATTGAGTTTTTGACAAAACGAATCACAGCGTTAGGAGCTGTTCAACAAGGCCAGTTTTTGGTTGACTGCGAAACATATACATCCGTTCCAGCATTAGGTGAGTTTTCTCTTTACCATAGTTTTTATTTTTTGACTAGTTCCTAGTTAAAAAAATTATGCGGTTCAAATTTCTTTGAAGCAGTGGCGACTCATGCGATTCGGTAATCATGCAATTTTTCCTTTTAAACTTAGGTATAGTACCTAATTGAAGCGTCGAAATATATAATTAGGTATGCACCATCAGTTGTTGCAAAGATTGTGCATCTTCTTTTTGATTATCTACATTTCTGAATGTGTTTACTTAAAAGGTATTTTTCAGGGGGGAAAAAAAAAAACAATATTTAAAAATAAATTAAATTTGAAAATTTCGTTTCAATGAATGTCTTGGGTAATCTTTTTGACAAAGAAACAACTGCACAATCTTTGCAACATTTAATGGCGCATACCTCATTATACACGGTGTAGCAAAACTTTATACATTAATTTTCAGGGCGTGTTTGAGAGGTAAAAATAAGACTTTTGATCCCCATAAACATGGGTTCGAAATTGTAGTCTTTTCGAGTTACAGTGTTGCAAGGTTTCCGAAAAACAAATTGAAAAATTGTCATAACTCCCTCGTGAATTTTTCTTAATGCTCGTAAATAGGTACAATCTTGTAATTTTAGGCGCTCTTGCCAATTTTGGCCGTGAAAATGCTGTATGGAAAATTCGAGGGGGGTTTTGGGGGTTTTTCTTGACTTTTCTCATTTTTCTTTTACCAAAGTATGTGAAAACATGCTTTTGGATTCATTAAACCCAAATACGATTAGCATGTTTCAAAAGTTTGTAAAAAAATATGCATTTTTGGTCCTTACAAGTTTTTCCTTTCCGCAAACCATTTTAGAGAAAATCGTCCCTGAAGTTGGAGAAATGGACCAAAAATTGACAAAATCAAAGAGAAGGCGATTATTGGCCGACCTCTGCAACTTCAGGGACGATTTTTTCGGAAATGGTTTGCGGAAAGGAAAAAATGTAGGTTAAACTTTTGCTACAGGCTGATTAATAGTTGACTAAGGGGTAAAACCGTGAACAAATAACGATTAGCGCTCTAAAAAATCACAAAATCCACTCTCAAACTCATAAATTTATTACAAACGCGAGACCGTAATGACTGTCGTTGCCGCCTAAATCTTATGGCAATTGTATGCTTCTTCTTCTCGTGTCATGTCATTGGCAGATACAGGGGGGGCGAAGGGGGCGATCGCCCCCCCCCCCCCCACCCGTTCGGCCCTAAAAGTGGGAAAAGAGGGGAGAGGAAGGGGAAAAGTAAGAGCGAAAAGAAGAAAAGGGGGGGGAAATCCTAAATCCCCCCCCCCCCACCGTTGCGAGGGCTGGATCCACCTCTGTGTCATGTCGGGAGAACACATCGTGAGGATGGAGCTGATTGAGATAGAGAAACCCATTGTGCCTAATCGGCGGCAACGGCCGCCATTACGGTCTCGCGTTTAGAAGCATTTTATGAGTTTGGGAGTGGATTTCTTGATTTTTTAGTGTGCTAATTGTTATTTTTACAAGGTTCTATCCCATCAGCAACTAGTAATAAGCCTGTAGCAAAAGTTTGCAACAGCTCCTTTGGTTTTAGCGACCAAACTGTTGCTCAGTATGGCACCAAATCGACTCTCAACAATATCCTTTACATATTTCCGTGAAAATACTGCGCGTATCCATGCACTTTGATAATTCCAAAAGCGCTTATCATCTTGTGTTTACGCGTTTTCTCTGCTTCATTTTATGAAGCAAAAAAAGATTATCAAGCCCTCCCAATTTTTTCTGTGACTCAATTTTAACATAGTTCATACTATTCTAACTTTTGCCGCCACGTATTTGGCCTTTCTTCAAATTGACGAAAAAACTTAGCAAAAATGCGACAAATGCAAAATCGGCTTTATGAAGCTGCTTTGGAAAAGGTGGGTTTTACATTTTGCCTCTTTCTATTTTGTCCGTTTGGAAACAAGAGAAAGACACTTTATTTCCGAGATTTCAAGCTCCTCAGTGTGGAAACGTCCCAAGGATGAGGAGGAGGAGGGATTGTACGAGGCCTCGGCCTCGCTTCCCCTTACGTTGCTTCGCGTAGCGTCAAAGAACTGTTCAGTGTGACGTCACGAAAAAAATTGATCCACAAATGTATTCCATCTCACTCGCTCTCGTGGGTTTTCCCATAAGAAATGGGATCCAAAATTTCAGATGAAAATTCCTGCTATCAATCAACAAGAGAATAAAAACATTTTTGGGAAATGAAGCTAAAATACACATAAAAGAAACGGCGGGACGTTTCGGAAATTTACATTTCCATTTTCAACCCCAAAAAAAACAATAAAAGACACAAAAATAACCAAAAAATTGAGTCGCCGCCGCTCTAATAGCAAGGCCAAGACTAAGGAGTAGACTTTGACAATTATCGTGAATTGAGATTGATTGAGATTGATTGAGATTGATCGACAACCACCCAATTATTTAAGAAATCGACCGACCGTCAATTAATCGACCGATCGTCAATTAATTGACTGATGGTCAATTATTGACTGATGGTCAATTTAAATTTACTGATGGTCAATTAATTGACTGATGGTCAATTAATTGACTGATGGTCAATTAATTGACCGACCGTCAATTAATTGACCGACCGTCAATTTAAATTTACCGACCGTCAATTAATTGACCGACCGTCAATTAATTGACTGATGGGCAATTAATTGACTGATGGTCAATTTAAATTTACCGATGGTCAATTAATTGACCGACCGTCAATTAATTGACCGACCGTCAATTAATTGACTGATGGTCAA
>VMOF01000369.1:30006685-30204185 GCA_011764245.1 Trialeurodes vaporariorum | reverse complement strand
AGTCAGTGGCGAGGCGTGGAATTTGGCAACGTTTTTTTTTTTCACCCTTTAAACATATTAGAAAGGTCGAAACAGCTGGTCATCGCCGATGACCGAAGCATTCGATTCTTTCAGTGAGTTTCAATAGAGAAAGTACATCGTTGTCAAATTTCACGCCTCGCTACTGTCTACAGTAATATGGACTACGGACAAAAGTCTACGTATAAGTATGTCTACGAGAAAAGTGTCTGCCTTGAAAAATGACCAAATAATTAGACACTTAATGGAGGATTAAATCTTCCCGATGAAATTAGGTGAGAGGGGTAATATGCAGTGGCGTCGCGTGCCAACTGGCAACGTTGAAATTTGACCATTTAAAACCATGTAAATATCGATTCGAGGGAATGCATTGTGCACCTCTAGCCGTTCGACCTTTTATATGGATTTAAATGGCCACATTTCAAAGTTGCCATATGGCACGCGACGCCACTGGTAATATGATCCCTCGAACGTCTGATTTTCTCGAGATTCTTCAGTTTTTGTTGTTATTGTTGTTTTTTAATGTTTTAATCTGTCTGATTTTAAACATTTTCTATTCCTTTAAACCGACTCGGTATAGTGTTTGTAATACATATGTTCGTGACGGTAGGGGGCAATTCGTATAGGAATTCTCGCGATTCTACATTGGCGTGTATAACGTGAGATAAAAAAGAAAGAAGCAATTAACACAGACGAATACCAAATTGCGAATGGCGATGAGACAAAAATCTCTCCTAGGCTTACCTTATGCACATAGACGTACACGAAACGCGCCTTTAGCATGTGCGCTCCTTGCTTTCCGCAACCCGCTTCGACCTCCACCAGCAACGGACCCAACGGATAGACGAATTGAACGTGTCCGTGATGGTATCGATAGTTTATGTTTCGCATGTGTTCAAGAAAGGAAAGGTCGGGGCATTGATGGGGAATCAGACGAAGGCGTAAGTACATTCGAGCCCCGAAGTGCAATGTGTTAAGGCAATAAAAGGAGATGTATCAAAAACAAATACGAAAAAGAAAGAAGAAAAAAACAAAGTAACATGCATGCTAGGAAGCAATCAGTGGCATCCCTAATTATTTCGATGCACCAATCAATCCGATCAAGCAATCAAAGCATCGTTGCCGGATTTTCTGAACGATGCGATCAGATTTTCATTACGTGACGCTTGCGTTGTACCTTAACTGCAAACCGATTATACTAGATTGAATCCAAATAATACTCGAATCGGATTATAAAGTATTGTATCTCACATCTAGAGACATTTTATCCTGGCAATTAAAAAGAGAGGTCAGTTATTTTATTACGGAGCGAAGAAATATCCGCAGATAATGACGAAAGACGATCGAAAACTTTCAGTGGAGGAACTTTGCATGCGATTGAAATGTTCTTACGGCTTATGTTAATGGGTTTGTTTCTGAATTTTGTCACAGCCATAGATAGAAAAGGTGAAGTAACGTGAGAATAATGTTGAGAGCATCAGAAAATTCCAAAATTGACTCACGAATTCAATAAATGCGTTTGAAAAAAAATTGTAAGATGGATTTCAAAAGAGCGGAACAAGATGGGGGAGTCCCGTCTCAGCGCAACTTCCCACCGTGTTTATTTAGATAAATTAATAATGAAAGTTTAGGTGAATTATGCTTATTGAACGGGTATATATGTTGATTCCATGAAACTAATTTTTTCTTCGTTTTTAGTTGAAAATAAATTCATGTAAACTTAAAACTGTGTGTGAGTCAGATTAAGAAATGTAAGAATGTTTGTAAGTGTACTTTCCGAAAGAACTACAAGCAAAAATATGCATTTCCAAGGGCTACTCAATGGAGCAGTAGCAAGGGTCCAAAATTGTGTGTTTTTGTAAAGAAAATGATAGTCCTTGATAAGCTGAGAGCAATGGCGCATCTTTGGTTTTTTCCTAAGTGTCCCGGTCTTGGAGATACACAAGTGTAAAGTTGTAAAAAATCGTGTGCGTAGTGACGCACACGAAACCTCCGGAAACTAGAACTAGAAACCACAGGCATCTCTGTTCTCAGCTCATCAAGTACTTTCAATTTCTTGATAAAAAAGACAACATTTTAGACCCTTGCAACTGTCCCATTATTCCTCTTCCGCTTACACTTTATTTTCTTTCTTTAGCAGTGAAGATTGGTAAAAGGTCTTCAAAATTCAATAAAATCTCATTCCATCTGGCAATTCTCGGAAATTATCGGATGAAAGTGGTAAACTGGTCCATTACTTATTCTTACTAATGTACATACAGCAGATGACAACAATTTAAACTTATCGCGAGAGAAACTCAAAAGGCAAAAGAATGGATGAAACTTTACCTACTTGCGTTAAAGAATCATGTTTAAAGTCTCATTTGACCGAATAATTCAACGAGCTAAAACAAATCTTCTGCAGTCATGGGTGCAAAACATGATTCATAGCTTGTTCTACTCTATTACTTATTCTCTTTTGCAAAATTACGATCGAAAAACTTCAAGCGAATAATGTCCCACACGCTTTACTTCCCTTACCTATTTAATTCATTTCGTGACTCATGAATAACTCAATCTCTACACACCTCAGAGCACGGTCTGACATGCAAAATTTCAGCACACCTTAGAACACGCCCCTGACATCTGCTACTCAGTGAAGATGCTATCCCTCGCAAGTATTGCACCATTTTCACTCCCATCCATCCTGTGTGTACAGAAATGAATGACGTTAATTCATTCATCTGCAAGTAAATGAAACATTGCTAATAACAGGATGTATTAGAATGAAAGAAAAAATTAAACGAATGAAAAAAAAAAAAAAAAAAAAAAAAAATCTTAGGTATCAAATTAAAGTTGTTATTTCATTGCGTTTATTTTATGACATGTATTTGCGTTTAAATAAATAGTTTGCCACTGGTGATGATCATAAAGCTTGAAAGGCCTATGGCGCAATGAGCAAGTTTACTATTAATACAAGATTAGCTTTGATATGAATTTGTTTTCATTTTCTCTTACTTTTTCTGTCACGAGTAAATGGGCCTTTTGCCCACTTTTACTTCAGCAATATGGAACATCTTATATTATATTTGTAAGAATGAAGCTAAGTTCCCGGAGAACCGTTGCACCGTTCGGGAGGGGCCTGGTACCGTTCGATCGGGATCGGCTCCAATGCTTCGGGAAAATTATAAGTTTTTCCTTACGGGCCCCGCGTCCCTTTTTAAAATGCTAAAAACTTTTCTCTCAAAAAGTTGTGCGAGTGCGAAAAGGATGCGAATCAGTTCGTTTTGCAAGGGTGAGAGAGAGAAGCGAGATTTTGTAGTCCTTTTTTAAATGCATACGTGCGGAAGAGCATACGAATTTGTACGCGTGTGAGCGAGAAACGTGATGCTCTGACAATTTTTTTTTTTAATTCGATCGCACGATTTGACGTTACCATGGCGATGTTCATCATATGTTTTACTCGCGGGAGGAACCGTTCGGGTAGACGCATTTTAATAGCGACTTAATGATATCGATGTATAGCTTCGACTTTTTATCCATGTATTTTCGTAAATATACTCAATAGGACAGTCACAGTGCTGCTAGCTGTGTCGAGAAATATACAGTCACTTCAAACTTAATAAAAAATTTGTATCTTTTATGTTAAATATACGACAGCTCTGTACAGTCTTCGATTGACGATGGCTTGACGCGGTTGCTGTATCGCTCCGTGATGTATAGAGCTTCGATATTTATCATATGTTTCATACGCAAATTTACAGAATAGTACAATCAACGAGTGATGACTTGATGAGATCGGTGCATTGATTCGATACCTCGAATATAACCCTGAAAATTTGAGCTAGGTTTCGAGAATTTATAAAGAAACTAAATGATTAGCGACATTAGGGTTAATATCGATAAGTTGAGACGGTGGTTATATTTTTCTTATTAATAATAAACTGTCAAATATTACTGAGTTAAGTAAATAATTGGCTTCCTGTTGTAAATGCGTTGTTTACTTTAAATGTGCAAGTGATTCATCCAAGAATACTACTTACTAACGAACCAAGAATATGGATGCAGATTTTTTCATTTTTAAGTTGGCGATTTGAGTTGTTTTCGTTTCAGTTCGCGTTTTGGCAAGGTTATAATGTTTTTAAGGTCTGTTTTTTCCGATTTAAACAAAAAAAAACAAAACAAAACAAAGTTTCGATAGATCTCTTGAGCCTTGAGTATGAAGTTTTTTGTGGTTCATTTGATTATATACCTGTTATTTTTTAATCTGTGCAGTAATATTAGTGGGTCAGTACGACGTTTATTTCGAAATAGACGGTTCTTTTAGTGATGACTTGGTGATGACGTCATCCGGTGATGAGCGTTCCAAACAAAGACAAACTGTCTTTCTTGCTCTCACGTAACCCCCATATTGTACTGCTATACTATAATTTAAAAAAAAAAAAAAACTGTATTTAGAGACATCTTTTGTGAAATATTTTTTGGCAGAAATGTATTCCTCAATTTTAATGCGATTTTGCTATTAACATGCCGTAATACGAGGCCCTGTGTATACGAATCAGGACACTAGAAAGCAGTGGCGGCTCGCCAGGTGAGGCAAGTGAGGCGACAGGGATCCATCACCTCACATTTTTTGAAGTTTGAGAAAGAAAAAAAAATTAAAAAAAACATACAAAGGTTTAAATAATTATTATTCCATCGTCCTTTCTTTCAATAGTCCAAAAAGTATGAATGGAACATAAAATTATCAAAAAAGTTTATGTGAAGAGGATTTCAAAAAAACTCCTGTACACCTCTCATTTTCGTCGCCTCACCTCCACGAGCCGCCAGTGCTATAGAAAGAGGTGGGTATACACGGGATTGGAGGTTGCACGGGAGAGTGGGTGAGATAGAGTTTGAAACGCTATGCGAGTTTTGTCACAACCGATTGCGACCGATGAGTGCATTTATTGATGTAATTTTTGCCTAACCGTTTACTTCACACTAAAACTCTATGGTGAACTTGAGATGCCCTTAGATGCTGAAACTGGGTCCAATAGACCCGTCGCGTCGCATGCTAAAATCGGCTGCCAGCAGTAATTGTTCACTGGTCATACTAACTTGAGCTTCGTGAAGTGGTCTGGAACAACTCTAAAAAGTAGGAATTCCATCATTGGGGGGGGGGGGGGGGGGGGGGAGCGACCATTTTAAAGCGCCAATTCCCAAAAAAGATAAGCCAAAAGCTCTAAAACGTACACCAAATGCGCCAAGGAATTTTTGAAAAAGTAGCCAAAAAACGGCAATTTGCTGCGAAATCGATAGTCAAAAAGCGCTGAAAGAATGACCCCAAATAAAAGGGGGTGTATAATGTGTATATGACCCCACGTCCAATAAGCTTAAAAAATTAAAATCTTAGATGAAGTTTGCTTGAATTTTCGAGCCAACCTATTTCAAAAAATTATTGTCGTTAATAAAGGGCTGTTTGAAAAAGGCATACTTTTCCCGCGCTAAGTTTCTCTTCCACTATTCCATAGATTTTTGATTTACTGAAACGCAATGTCTTATACTCTTACATGTCAGTTCAACGAAAGGTTATTGTAGGTGTGCGATCTCGGTCATGCGTATTTGTTCCCTTATCCCGAACTTCTCATTTTATTGTGAATGCATCAGGTTTCTCACTCTCGCGCTGTCTCTTTCTCTCCTTTCCTTCTTTTCTCTGTACAGTTCACGGAAAAAAAAGATTTGGTAGATTTACCACGGTAACTTGGTAGATGGATTATGCGTAAATTTACTCATAATATGATAGCCGCAGCAAGAGTTCGTGGTTTAAATACCACCACAGGTATGGTAGGGTAGTCTCGATAGATCGTAGTTTGTGGTAAAGACGTTCTGCGTAATTAAACCACTGCAGTGATAAAAACACATTTGTCGTGGTTAAGAAACTGTAGTTTGTTGTCATAAAACCGTGAGTTTAAATTTACCGCGCGCGATGCACACGACCGGCGCTAGTGGTCATGTTAGCCTAACCTCGAATTCAGAGTTACAACTCACAAGAGAAGTTGCACGCCGCTCGCAGTCCCTCTCATTTAATTTCGCAAACAATCAGTATTTAAAAGAATTATTTTTCATTATCTGTGTCAACGTAAGGAATTTCGGTGTCTCTGTGACTGAAGATTTGTTTCGTCTTAGTGAGAATCGTTTGATCGACCTTTCTGTTTTTAATTTCCGTGTGTTCAGTGTCAATGTGCGTAACAACTATGCATTCGTTTTCCATTGTTCTTGTGAATTTCGTTGTGATCGTAGAGTCGATACCATCTGTTCCGTAGAGTTTTTATTTTTTTCAGTGATTTACTGTGCACGAAATCTTCACCGTAAAGTGGGCATAAATAATCTAGCATCTGTATGTCAAATATTCATTTAATTCTTGGGTCTCTTAAGTAATGAAACACTTAAGATGGTTTGACCATGTTTTGTTTCGAATGTTTACCTCGCAGATGGATTTGATCCTCAACCTTTCTCCTTGTTTCAAAAATAACAGTGATTTGATTAGGGGCAGTTTCATAGCATTACTCCTAATGAATAGCTGGATTCTGGGTGAGTCACTCAGATGATATTCAATTTGCATTTCCTTTGTTTACCTATTTGTTACTTTTTTATCTCCTATGATGCTGCAGCATTTCATTCATTCAAAATCTCCGAGGATTACTGTGTAATCTGTCCCTCTAACCTAAAATGCCATCCAAATTTTTCCGTTAAAAGTTCATAGGAAAGTTTCCGCTGTCTGTTGAACAATAAAATAGAATTCTTTCCTGTGGAAACACGAACGTTACATTTTCTCATTGGATCAAAGGAAGTTTGATCTTAATTTAAAGCCCTAGTGCTTTTCCAATTGATACATGAGAAGCTCTTTATCTCATCATTTTGAAGATTGCCCATAAAGGTTTGCTCTTTATTCAAAAAGCCCCTCAATTCCTTGGCAATGAAAGTGCTCATCCTCTGTGTAAGAATAAACAGTTCTAAATGTTTACTTATGGATTCAAATACATTCAAAATTAGAGTATCTAAGAGTCCCTTGAGAAAATACAAACTTTTGCTCACCTCTCTTTAAGAATTTGAAATGAAAGACGCAGTATTGATTTACTCTGGGATCGGCAAATTGATATTTGTCGTTTTTAAATGAATTATACATACAAGCATTTGGAATGTAAGTAATTTGAGTCATGAGTAAGCAATGCAAAATTGGACTGTTTGATTAGAAATCTCTCTCTCGAAAATTTAAAGAAAAGGAGATGATAATATTAATATGCCCACTGAATTCATTCAAATTTTTCCCCACCTTGGTGATTAAGAATTTTTAAGCCCACTCTTTATTTGATTTATTTTGCATCTATCCTCCCTTTTCCCCTATTTTCCTTTCTGAAGAGTTCAGCGTTAAGTTCCATTTACATTTAATCACTTAAACACTGGAATGTGAGGCAGAAATCGAGGATTCGAGATAGTAGAATTCACCAACAAGTTGATTTAGTGGTGTCTTGTGCAATGTGGCAACAACATTCTCTCCATTTGAACCTACGTTTATTAATAATCGATCTCGAGCAGTGGCAGTCCTTGGGTTCAAAATTGGGGGGGGGGGGGGGGGCTTGAGAAAATGTGATGATTATTTTTTTATTTGCTGTTTAATTTTCTTGAACCCTACTTCCTATAAAAGTGAGGGGGGGAGGGGCTAGGTGTCATGACTTTCACTTTTCCCTTTTTTTGAGCCCTTTTACAGAAAGGGGGTGGGGGGGTTTTTGTGTTGTGACATTCACTTTTCCCTTTTATTGAGCCCTTTACTAAAAAAGTGGGGGGGGGGGGGGGGGGTGGTGCTTGAGCCTGCCTCCAAAGCCTCCCCAAAGACAGCCACTGATCTGCAGGACCCACTCATCGAATCTTTAAGAAATCAATGCTTTTACATTGGTTCAAATGGCTAAAAACGTGGTTGCCAAATTTTAAGAGCCGTCACTAAGTAGGTTACAAGTATGATGCAACTTCTTTTCCCCGTGCATACGTTAAAAAAAAAAAAAAAAAAAAAAAAAAAAAAAAAAAAAAAAGTATTCTAACAAGTGCGAACTAATGAGTCTAAAGTGGAATTTTGCTGAACTCTCGTGTTTCCTGTCTAAAATATATGTGCTCTGGGGTCATTCGTGGCAATATTACCAGTCCTTGGTAGAGAAACCACAATTCGTGGTAATTAAACAACAATTCGTGGTAATTAAACAACGATTCGTGGTAGTTAAACAACGATTCGTGGTAATTAAACAACGATTCGTGGTAAAATTACCAATATAGATTCGTGGTTGTGGCTACTCCGATTCGTGGGGATCAATATGGGCCGTGAATCGTGGTAGTCACAACGGAACTATTGTTCTCACGACAGAAGTTTTTTTTCCGTGTTCTAAATCGTGTAATCCACATGCGCTAATATGACGCATTCTAATGCGCCATTCTAGGGGTTTCGGCGTCTCCACGAGCGTCAAAAAAAATTGGCGGTTTTGGATCGGGCCCTCTTGAGAACGACTACCCCTAAAATGTTTAAGTTTCATGTAAGGGGGTGGCGGCGGGGGTTATGCTATTTATGCCCTTCAAAATGATGACTCCTGTTTTCTAAACCTTTAGTGTACATGAGAAAATACCACTGTAGTGTAGTATTTCAGGAATAATAGAGTAAGTTTTTAGATTTCGTTCTTCGGAGCAAGATTAGATGGGCGAATAGCAAACGGAGTTAGGGAGTGGATGATATTGAGTCAAAGTCTAGCTTGAATAAACAAAAATCACGCGAAACGGAATGATGCTTGGCCGCGAAGCGGCCACCGGCCACTATATATGTATATTTCCAACGGGTTTTTAATCCATAATATTGATAAACTCAAGAGCAACCTTCAAAATCCACGAATGATGTCGAATATACCCTTAAAAACTCACCAATCCAAACAGCACGCTAGGAATTTCTATACAGTGAGCAATTAAGTAAATATTGTAGTCGGTATCAAGTCTAGTAATTGTAAGCGCTGGTCATTTGATCACACTTATTTTCAAATTAGATTCATTAAAGAGCATTGATTGCAAACCGTTACTATTACAACTTATTATTAACGTTACCACAGAAAAAAAAATCTGTTGATTTTACCGCCCAGCTGTTAAAAAATGTGTAGCAGACAAAAAAATGTTGGATCAACAGGCTTGAGCGGTAAAATTAACCGTCAAGGGTGTAATTTTACCGCTCAAGCCTGTTGATCCAACATTTTTTGTCTGCTACACATTTTTTTAACAGCCGAGCGGTGAAATCAACAGATTTTTTTTTTTTTGTCCGTGCATCTTCCAACTATAATTGTCTGTACTGTTACAACTAATTATTATTATTAATTAATAACTTATTTTGTGACCATATGAATTTAAATCCAGTTCACATCATATAAACTTGTCATTTGACAATTTTCAAACCTCCATTTCAAACCCTGGATTCCAGGATTTTACAAAAGCCGGGAATGAATTGTTGGAGGAAGAGTGTTGCTATGAGTTTAGCGTCTGATTGGCTAATTTCGAATTTCCCGCGTATCGTTGAAACCGTTTTTAACGATTCTTCGGCAACGGTGAGAATGGTCAGTTGACTGTCGTATACGTTTGTTCACTTTCTATAGAGAAACACTCCCCGAACTGATGCACAGATAGTTCATTTCTCATGCCAAGGAGCTCTCATATGATCTAGTTAAGGTTTCTGTTCCTTATATCGCGGCTAGATATCTCACATTCAAATTCACTTCTTATTCGTTCCGTTCTTCGGTTATCTCTCTTTCTCTCTTTCTCTCTCTCCCTCCTTCCATACAAAGTGTACGTGCATTTTATATCACCTACAGAGCATGGAGGTCGTGCAGGGTCACCACTATCCACCAATAAAAGTAACTGTCGGTTAAAAAGTTCTTTTTATCCGGTTGCGGATCGAAATTCATCCACCATCCACCGGTGTTTTGTATATCGTCGTATCGGTATCGGTATTCGGTGAGCACGGAAAACAATTCTTCCTTCGTTCAGTAAATACTGTTCAACGTTCCGGTCAGTGATTTCACGGACCGCGCCAACACGCGGAGTGCAAGAAATTGGTTTAGAAAAATGGTGGGGGTCAACCAAGTCCCCTTGGGGGTTGAGTGGGGTGGGGGTCGTCTACAAAATGATGTTGAGGAAGGCAATGGTCGCGGTCGGTGCGAAAGAGCTTTGGAGTGCGAAAATCGGAAACGGCAAAATGCAAGAATTCAAAATTGGAGAGCAAGCGGATGTGGCCAGCGCACGTGGGGCAGTGTTGCCATTTTGCGAGCCTTGAGGTAGAATGTCACACACTTTTCATCAATGCAAAATGTGTGGTTTTTCATCGAATGTAATGTGTAAAAGATTTGGCAACGCAGTTTTTATCGCTTGCGCAAGAGGCTCTGAAGAATATATGGTCGAATTCCAGAATTCCGTGAAACGGTGCCAGAAATAATTACGGAACACTGTGTAGTGGTATATGTACACTGAAAATATTCTTAGCTATAACCTTTTTGGCATCGAAGCACCGTTTCGGGGAATTCTAGAACTCTAACTGTTTCCTACAGATTGTGTAAAAAAGAGAAGACTTTTGAATATTTTGAGAATTGGTTCGAATTTAGAAAAATGTTGAAATATATATGTTCCTTTATTTCGAGGATATTTTTAGGCGACATTTTTTGAATTCGAATACCCCCGCAAACATTTCCATATCGACATAATAAAACGTATGTTTTAGTGAATTCAAAAATTCCGAACCTATCTGAGAATATTCACTAGTGCTCTTTTTTTGCCCCCACCATACAGCAGCATTCTCGTGACATCACAATTTGAGAAGAAAGTTCTGGCGAAAGCAGCAGCGCAAATAAAGAAATATCTGAACGGATATTCTCGTCGAGAAAACAATCAGACTTTCTTCATGCCAGAAATTATTTTTAAATCCCAAGAAATTCTGATCAGTGGGTTTCCATAAATATGCAATAAACCAGAACTTCTTGTAAGTTCTTAGTATGAAAAATAATTTCAGGTGATTTCAAGAAGAATTTCTGGCATGGGGAAATTCTTGCTTTTTGGACCAGAGCTAGTTTCTGTACAGAAATATCGCAACATTTCTTGAAAATTTGTCAATCATTCGCATTATTGCCGTTTTCGCCGTAACATTTTTCTCGGCGCAAGTGGAGTGTGTAGCTACACGTAGACTCATCAAAAAATATAACATCCAAATCAGCTCAGCAGTTGTAAACGAATCAGTGTCCAAATTTGAAAAGGGGTTCATTCAAAATCGGCATTTTTCGCCCACTGCTTGTTTTTGACGAAACTTTGGGGATCGATTGAGGTTACTATTAGTAGTGAATCCTGAAATTTTCGCGACCTAAAACCAATTTTTAGAGGGGGGGCGGGGGGTCAAAGTTGAAACCTTCAAACTCAAATATCTCGCTAACGAATAAAGCTTTTGCAATGTGGTTTGCGCGAAAAAACGCGAAATAAAATTTCCTTTCTTTTGACTACCCACATGTTCGACAAAATTTTGAACAAACACTTGCAATTTGCAATTTTTTGATTTTCAGGCTCAAAATTTTTTACAAATCTTGAAATTCTGAAAAAACGCATTCTTCGATTTTGATCTCTATGAGATATGTCATTTTCTAGACAATTTGCTACAATTTAGTCCAAACCGCATGTTGGGGAAACTTTTCGTTTCTGAGTTATGAATTTTTAAAGTGTCAAAAATCGCAATTTTAGCGTTCTCAGTGACAGCGACGAAACCTAAAAAAAGAATTTCTCCACTTCTAATCAACAAAACTTGATAAAAATTGGGATTTGGGGGTTTTGAAGGTCGTAAAATTCAATTCTGCTATCAGATTTGAAGAATTTTGAAATCCAAGATGGCTGCAAATCCATCTGCTTGGTAGCCATCTTGGATTTCAAAATTCTTCAAATCTGATAGCAGAATTGAATTTTACGACCTTCAAAACCCCCAAATCCCAATTTTTATCAAGTTTTGTTGATTAGAAGTGGAGAAATTCTTTTTTTAGGTTTCGTCGCTGTCACTGAGAACGCTAAAATTGCGATTTTTGACACTTTAAAAATTCATAACTCAGAAACGAAAAGTTTCCCCAACATGCGGTTTGGACTAAATTGTAGCAAATTGTCTAGAAAATGACATATCTCATAGAGATCAAAATCGAAGAATGCGTTTTTTCAGAATTTCAAAATTTGTAAAAAATTTTGAGCCTGAAAATCAAAAAATTGCAAATTGCAAGTGTTTGTTCAAAATTTTGTCGAACATGTGGGTAGTCAAAAGAAAGGAAATTTTATTTCGCGTTTTTTCGCGCAAACCACATTGCAAAAGCTTTATTCGTTAGCGAGATATTTGAGTTTGAAGGTTTCAACTTTGACCCCCCGCCCCCCCTCTAAAAATTGGTTTTAGGTCGCGAAAATTTCAGGATTCACTACCTATAGTAACCTCAATCGATCCCCAAAGTTTCGTCAAAAACAAGCAGTGGGCGAAAAATGCCGATTTTGAATGAACCCCTTTTCAAATTTGGACACTGATTCGTTTACAACTGCTGAGCTGATTTGGATGTTATATTTTTGATGAGTCTACGTGTAGCTACACACTCCACTTGCGCCGAGAAAAATGTTACGGCGAAAACAAGCAGTGGGCGAAAAATGCCGATTTTGAATGAACCCCTTTCCTTAAAAATACTCGAAAAAGTGACTCGGCTACGTAATCCCCGTGGATATTGGATGTACAAGATTTTAGCTTTTCGAGGCAGAATTCAAACCGATAAATCGGACTCAGACGCTCGATTCTCAAAAATCTACGAAGCTCAGTGGGTAATTTTAGGATTAAATCACGCAATAAACTCGTTAATAACGCCGCCACTCTGCGGCGCGGCCTCGCCGGTTCCATCCACGTAATCGTACAATATCCGCTAAGTGAATTAAGATGTAAAGTGTGCTCTTCCTACAACAACAAACAAGAGAGGAGTGAAGAAGCTGATTGTGAGTCGAAAAAAAAACCAATGTTGCGACTTATTCGGAGTTGCCAGATGACCGTGGAGTGGAAAATGCGCCTACTTTTCATAGCAACGAGATGTAACCATAGATGAGCTTTCTGGAAAGTAATTTTGAAGACACTACAAAGGAGGCAGACATCATAAACATCTTTTGTGGATATTTTACACCGGCTTGCTTTATTTGCCTCTTACTTTTTTTAACCTTAAAATAAAAGTCCCCAGACGGATTCACTTGAAAAAGGACAGTTGCAAGGGTCTGAATTTTAAACCTTCAGTTTAAGCAAAAGATTGTTTTCCGTGAGCTAAAAAAAGTTGCCATTGGTTTCTAATGAGATTTCATAGTTCCGGTGATGCGATTTTGGCCCAAAATAAATTGAATTTAATGGGAATTCCGTGTTATAACGTCACAATATAAGCAATTCTCACTCAATTTTACACGAGTTTACTGTTTAGTGTATCTCCAAAACCGGGACGCTTGGGAAAAGCAGAAGCTCCTTTGTTCTCAGCTCATTGCAAGTACTTTCATTTTCTTCAGAAAAAAACACAACATTTTAGACCGTTACAACCATTGGCGGATACAGGGAATTATCTTTCTTTCTCTCTCCTTCCGTTTGAGCACATGCGTTAGAAAAGGACTGCAGAGGGGGCCATCACGTGACTTTGGCCCCCTCTTCTGTCCTTTTCTAACGCAAGTTTTCAAATGGGAGGAGAGAGAGAAAGACAATTCCCTGTATCCACCCATGGTTGCAACTGCCTTATTAGTGAGTAATGAAGGTGCAAAAGTCTTAGAAAAGGCTATCTGGATACAAAAAGCAATATGACTGTTTCTTTTGGAAGAATCTACACGATAAAAAAACTGAAACATGACAGAAATAAGCAAAAGTATTTCACCTCACCTGGATAGCTGTGACAAAATGCGAAGTCCAGATAGCCACTCCAGTAAACTTGCAATTTCGTTTGATTAAATGGACAATTTCAATTGAATTCATTAAAATTGTTAATTTTAGGTTAAAAAATCAGAGGCAAACAATGGACTTCCGTCTTCCGTCTATGCTGCCTCACTGTTGGATAGAACTTATAACAAGATGGCACCCCTGTACCAGCTATAGCTCGTTGTTTCAAAAAGCTCAGGATCGATAAGCTCGGCGCTGCCGTTCCGTTTATATATTTCATAACATTTTTTAATTCATCGATGATTCCCTCGGTTGAGAAAATATTACACAGTTCGGAGTATAAAAGGAATGCACGACTCGGGATGATACTCGCATCTGTAATCTTTTCTCAACGGGTGGAGTCGTCGATGACTTTAAAAAACGTGTGGATATTGTTATACTTTCACGGTGATTGCACCGATTGACAAAAAAATACAGATGCGAGTATTTCCGTGCATTACAGTCATGACCTGAACTGAACTGTGTAATCTTTTCTCAACCGGTGGAATCATCGGTGAATTGAAAAAAAATGCCATTAAATATACACATAGAACGGCAGCACTGATCCGACAACCGCGGGAACTGCCAAAACCCACTCGGATCATATAACTCATCGTCGAGGCTGTGTGAGTGTGTAACTCTGTAGTGTGTACTTACCCGCCAATGTATACGAGTGCTTTCTCCGAAAAATCTACGATAGTTGCCAAATAAAAGTTTCGATTAACACTTTGACGGATAGAATGGATGGATGGAATAATAAAAAATAAAAAAAAATAAAAAAAAAAAATAGCGAGGATGTTTCTAAGGAATTAAAGTGATGCCTCGATTCTTTTAAAGGTCTTGCGTAACGCTTGCAAAAACTTCTTGTCTTTGGATTATCATGTTTTCTAAAATTTGAAAAGTTTGTGGAATTAAGCTCATCCGTGTTATCGAGTAAAATAGATTGGGTCGCGGAGTCTCTGAATGAGGTAATATACAGTTTCGGTCTGATACAACGGTCTTCAGATCTATGTATCATTTTCTTCAGCCAATATTGTTTCGAAAATTTCTGTTACATAATTCTGGAGGTTTCTGGAAAAAAGAATCAAATGTCAAAAACGATCTTCGCTGGTAGTAATCATCAATTGAATAGAATAGGCATTTCTAATGGAGAGCGTTCTTGATTTTTTATGAGCTGCGACTCACTGCGGGTTTTTACAGAAAAAAAAGGATCGGGTAAATTTTACCCATGGATGATTCCTATATTGTGTAGCAATTTGAATGGTTAATACTAACATGGTGATGGATAATTAATACGGGTATTTTTGGTATTCTTTAAAGTCATGTGATGGTTAGTATTCCCAATCATACAATGTTACAAAATTACAAATTACTTACACACAATTACTTACAAAATTATAATTCAACATTAGGTTGTTATTTTTCAACCACCTAAATCACAACACAGTAAAAGGAATCGTTTGAGGGTAGAATTTGTCCTTCTCTCTTTTTTCTGTGCAGCCAGAAATTTGTAGGTCAAGAGTTCTGAGAGAAAAAAAATGTCAAAATTCTTCAGGAAGAGTGAAACAATTACTTTTTCTGGTGAAAATTGTGGCGTCAAGAAGGGAAGGAGAATGGGCCGCATGAGCCCTGGACCGACACCTTTGCTACTAACTATGTGCAACTGTTTTCTTCATATTTTTTTGGTTTTTCCCTGAACGAGACAAATTTCCTCCCGTGAGAGTCTCGTTGAAAGTAAAAGTTTTCGACCGAGTTGCCAACAGTAATTATTGATTCATTTTTCAGAATAAATAGAAGACAAAATATTATCTAAAAGCCAGCGAAAATGTACTTACTGAATCTCCTTTTTTTCTTGGCGGGATTTGATTATGTCAGGCGAAAGTCTGAGCAAAGCTAGCTTTTAAGTCTTGAGAGGAAAAGTATCGATACGTTAATACTGACATTGAGGGGTGGGGGTGGGGGGGGGGGGTGGAGGTGTCGAAGGAGAGAGATTAAAATCTTTCAAACGTCTGCGTACTGCATAAAGCCGGCTGGCTCATTACCTCAGATATCCAGTTGGCAAAACACGAAATTAGTTCAAGAGGCTTTCGAATAGCGGCGGGTGCCATAAAAGAGAGTTTTGAATGAAAGCCTTGGTGGACGTGCGAAGCAGAGACTTTTCTCGTCTGATTATATTTTTCTTCTTCTTCTTCCAACGCTCGATCGATCGGTTTGAATGTTGGGCGAACACGATTTGACGGTCTTCGTGGTTTGATGGAAATTAATTATGTGTTTTAATTAATGCTGCATGTATATCGTCGGATTCATACCAACTCACATTCATTGCCATGGAAACTTGACATAGATTTGAATGACTACAGTACTCCAGTGATATGATATATCATCTCACAGTGGGGAACCTGGATGATGAAAACTGTACGGCAAAAAAATATATACATATTACATATACTGGAATCAGAGAATATCAAATTAGAGAGGAAATATCGATATAATTCTATACTCTACCTGTAGCATTAATACGTTAATGTACTTTCAATTACCAAAACTGGTGTGTTGATGAAAAGTATCCAAAATTACTGGATCGATGACCTAAGAAACCGGTTCCGTATAGAATGGAACTCTTGCAAACTTTTGCCACATGCTTTTTAATTAAAAATCATCCCCTTATAATATGGTCTTCCTATCTCAATAAAGCTTCATCCTCACTAGTTGATCTCGACACCACACAAGAAGAAGAAGAAGCATACAACTGCCATAAGATTTAGGCGGTAATTACCGCCTTTACGGTCTCGCGTTTGAAAGCATTTTATGAGTTTGGGAGTGGGTTTCGTGATTTTTGAGTGCACTTATCGTCATTTTTACAAGGTTTTATCCCATTATCAACTCTTAATAAGCCTGTCGCAAAAGTTTGCAACAGCTCCATTACTAATTAGAAAATTTGGATTTCTCCAAAAATCTTTGTAAACATTAAAGTTATACCGACATGGTATACCTAAAGGCCTCTTTTTAAGATTTCAAGTTTTCATTTGCATTGATTCATGCTTGTATTCGTCCATTATTGACTAAATCTATTAAAAAACAAATGTTCCTATGAACCCATTGTTTTCTATGGGATTCATATGAGCCCAATACACTTGAGATCACCGATTCCTCGAAACCATCAATATCAAATATTAGGTTTGAAATGCGATGGTTAGTAGCCTGCGTAGAGTATTTACCACATCATTCAAAAATACGCTTCTTGATTCGTATGATAATCCTGCCAAAAAACCATCATCCATCGAAACCATCTCAAGTTCTCCCGACGATAACCCGAGATAAAAGTCACTGAGCCAGCCACACTGCCGCAGTATAAAGGAGCATGCTGAACACCCCACTCAACCTCGCAATCAATCAAAGACGCGATGATTATCTTTTTTCCGCATTGTCAAAGTGAGCTTATCACGGTGCGGTTTTCATAACTGATAATTTTACTTCGGTTTAATATACCACTCGATCGCGATGATGGCTTTAAATCGCGCGAGTGAAGCGAGCTCGTGATGACGTGTCGAATGACGGCACGGCCCCGCACACTGGCTCGAAACATAGACTTGTCTGGACATAAAAAGTCTATGTTTATTTTTTTATGGAAAAAAAAAAATCATATAGTGCTGGTGTTCTCTTACAAAAATCATGCTTTTTACTCATTTTATAAGCTCCATCATGAATAATTTCACACATTTTTAACCCTTTCTCTTCCAATGTCGAGCTGCACTCGACACGTATAGTTATTGTTTCCACTCCTGTGGAAACAATTTTTTTTAAACAAAAATAATAATGATAGAGTTAAACATTTTTAAAAATAATTAATTTTTTTTTAAATAATTAAATTAATTTTTTTAAATAATTAAATTGAAAACTTTTATAATTAAATTCTAACTTTTATCATTAAATCATTTTTTTAAATATAAATTAAAAATTCTTTTTAACAAATTAAATCAAATTGTTTTACAAAAAGTTAAATTAAACTATTTTGAAAACATTAAAATTTTAAAAAAAAAAAAATAATTAAAATGGGAGCTGGTAAAATAGCAGGAGCGGAAAGGGTTATAAGTTGTCTTCCTATCCATTGATCATAATTATGATTTTAAAAATAATTAAATAATTCTTTTTTTAAATAATTAAATTCAAACTCTTATAACAGTTCAATCAAAATTTTTAAAAGACATAAATTAAACATTTAAAAAAAAATTAAATATTTTTTTTACAAAAAATGAAATTAAACAGTTTTGACAAACGTTAAATTTTAAAAAAAAAAAAAAAAAAAAAAAAAAAAAAAAAAAAAAAAAAAAAAAAAAAAAAAAAAACATAAAATTAAATGGGAGCTGGAAAAATAACTGGAGCGGAAAAGGTTAAGTTATAAGTTATCCTCCTGCTTACTGTTCATAATTTTGATTTTAATTCGTAAAATTATGTCCGGAAAAATCCATGCTTCGATCCACTGTGCCACGGCGTGGGTGTTTGAGTCCGAGAGAGTCTCCCCCCCCCCCTCGCTTACGCCATAAAAAGCTTGGTCCATGCGACCAACCATCAGCGACCGACCGACGCGCGCCAGGCGCGGCGCCTGATCCCTGCGCAAGCCCCAGGCAGACCATTGTTTTGGACGCGCGGCGCGCGGGCGTCCCATCCACGTCCTTTGCAGAAATGGACTTTCTCCATCATCCGTTATCCATATCTGTATCAGCTTGTCTTCTGAGCTGTTTATCGACCGCCCGGAAAACATACTTGACTCTTTATGAAGTACAAATAAGAAATGTGCTATGTGCTCTAGGAAAAATGATCTTATCTTCTCAGTGTCAAAAATACGATAAGCACTTATTCGTGGGGGAGTGTTAACCGGTTAATATACTTCTATGGATATGGAAAATGCCTCAGGTTGATTTTGCACTATAGGTCGTCCCGAATAATATTTCCGACATCGCACGACTCTACGGCTTTCTTAAAAACATTAGCTTCGTTCTGCTACGACACGGAAGAAAATAAGTGGTAATATTTACCATCGTGCTGGCTGATTTTGTACTTGCAAAACATGGTGGTAACCTTGACCTCTAGTTGGGTTGAATGAGTTAGAATTTCGATAAATTTAACTTTAAATTCAACGCTGATAAGTTTTATTGCAGAATCCTGGTTTTTTAGGAGAGTAGAATTAAATGGTAGAATCAAGAAGCCGATCCTCGGTAAAGTCGAAGGCTCATCAGGATAATCGATGTTAGAGCTGCCAACATTGTAAGATCCTGTGCTAACTCTACGTGCGCCGATATTGGTGACAGTGGCCAGAGCATCTGGCTGGAAATCCATTAGGTCTCTCCTCCGAATCATGGTACTGACATCAGATTTTTCACCGATCTTGTCGATCGGATTCAGAGACAGTGGATCCAAGACACTGATCCGATAAAAAAATCCGAAAGCCTTCAGCGTGGAAAATTCAATGCTCAAGTTCAAACTTGGATAGCATCCACAAAGGTTGCTTGTATCCGTTAACTCAGCACCCAACAGCCCCAAAGAAGTGGCTAAGATCTACTGACCATTGAGAAAAACACTATCTCTAATTATGAGAGGAGGTGTATGATGAGGATTCCCAAATTGCCCATAGTTAATTTTGACCGCATTTTAAACCCTTGGTCACTATTTTCAATCAGTGTTGGATCGTGTCATTTGCAATCAATGCACTAGGGTCTGAGATCGAAAAAAAGTGTCCAAAAATCAGTTATGAAAAGTCATCAAAAATCATCGTTTTCGACCTTTCAAAATCAATCTAAAACTTTTCAAAGACATTTCTAGGTTAGAATAACTTGTTAAAAATGTTCTCCAGTATTAAAATTGATCTCAAAAGCTTAACACTAGAACGTCCGGACTTTCGCTCCTCCCTAGAACGCCCAGCGTCCCAAAATTGGGACAGTGCCGTAAAGTGCAGAATTTTGTTATATACATGCTATCGATCAAAGTGTTATTCGGGCTTATAAACAATTTGAGAGATATTTGACGATATTTTTTCTTTGGTATTAGCATTTTTTTTGTCTATACAGGCAAATGAAGGGGCATAATATTCTTGTGCCTTAAATTTTGACCAATTTTTACAAATTCGCTACACCCTTGAAATTGGTCCAAATTTAGAAAACTTTAAAGACAAAATGCTCTACTAAACAAGCACTTTTAGCGAAAAAATAAATCAAGCCCCGAAATTTGGTCCAAACTTGATTTTTAGGCTCCTAAAGAATTTTAAATTTTCCAAAAATTTCTGTAACGGTAATTTCCATGGGAGCTCTCCTTACATCAAGAAGTAGGACCATGAATCATTACTTGAGTCTTCTTGGAGGCCTATAAGTCATAAAAAGCCTATAAATTGTCATCTAAACCCAAAATATTGATCGTTCATGATGACCAGATGCTGAATCGATGAATGATCAATTTTTAGGGTTTAGATGACAGTTTTTAGGCTTTTGAGGCTCTCAGGTAGGGAGAGAGGCCCCTCTAGATGTGCAAAAACTGTTTGTCTCAGCTACGTACATTATTGAGCCTTATGGCTATCCTTATTACTGCCTTGAATCAGCAAAGACAACAGTTTGTCCCAAAATTGGGACATGGGCGTTATAGGTAGAACCTTTTTTTTCTCCTAAAGGAATGGGCGGATTTCGATGAAACTTGGTGGTCAGGGGGTACCGCTAAAATGATGAAAAGTCATAAAATTTCAGAGTTCTAAGTCGAAATGGAAGCTTGTGAGATAACATTTAATTTTGGTTTGTCCCAAAAATGGGACGTTGGGCGTTCTAGTGTTAAAAATGATAAATTCATGAAAAATTTCGTCTTTGATTTTTGGCCACTTTTTGACGATCTCAGACCATAGTGCAATGTCTCCTCCCATTTAATGCTATGAAAAATTATACATTGGACAGTGAAGCAGCGCTATACCATCATTCGATTGTTGTAAGTACATAGATTCAAATGTAGGCATTATTTTCTTTGCCAAACTGCACGAGACGCCCGCGCCGCGCCACCCATTCCAATATTTTGAAAAATTTGCCTGCGAGAAAGTAAAAATCCTTCTCCTCAAAATAGAGTTTAAGAGCATCAAGTGCGATATCGCAAAAACATACTGTGTAAACTATCGGATAGTGCTCACTGAAATATTACGCCCAAAAAGATCATCATTTAAAGGCTATGCACAACTCCCATTGCAAACTATTGATAATTCGAGCAGAATATTGGCAGTGCAGCCACCTGGTATCATAAATCTCATATATATGTACATATTGTTGTGGTTTCACAACAACCTAGTATCATAAATCTCATCAATATACTATATTGTTGTGATTTCTTTCACTCTCTATCTTCCTTAAGTAAAAACAGAAAAGCACCAACTCATAAATTATGATTGAAATGCCGCAATCTCACCAGTCATCAAACCCTCTAATTCGTCAAAGCCACCAAGCATCGAGACATTTATAAACTGTCGCATATAATTACTTTTCAGACCGCATCGTATTTGAGGTGATGCGTGGAACCTGGAATAAAAGTTTTTAGACATTCATTGGCTCTGTTTTTAAGAATTCAGCTTTTGGCAAGTATATAGCATGGGTCCTTATTTACTCATACCGCCTCAATTACGTGTATTCATGACAAACAAATGAAACTGAACCTTCCTCATGGTATATAGCACCCGTTTCTTGAATTGACTTCCTACAGAGATGCGATTATAAATTGTAGAGTTAAATTCAAGTTAATGGATTTTTATGTCACTTAGTCATAAAGAGACTATAGAAATACATTGCCGTAAGTGAATTTGTCAATTGCTTGTTCATATCTTATGTATATAATCACTCTTAAATAATAAACCATAAAATTGTCAATAAAGCTGAAGTACCGAGAGAAAGTTCTCTTTGAAATCACATTAAAACAGGTAGACACCCATTTAATGCGTGGAAACAAATGTTGTAATCGAGAAACCACTTGACAAGTTTTAAAGCCGTTTTGCACATTAAAATTATCGGTTTAAATTCGGTTTAATGCGGTGATGAGGAAGGATAATGAGATTTTCTGACAGACCTTTGGAAATATTAGATAACAATCAAGAAATAATTCCAACATTTCAGAGAGCGGTTTGCATTGTAATCTGAAAGTAATGCTGATGAAGAGTTATCATAATTTGAATTGCTTTAAAAAAAAAAAAAAAATAAAAAAAAAAAAAGCTTGATGCATGAGGGATACATATTAATGTGACTTGTGTTTTTTGCAATCACTTTAAAATGTATATTAAAGGGCTCTGGTTAGAATGAGCTAAAAACCTTTTATTAGAAAATGATGACGCGATTTAGTAAACATGGCACAGAAACAAGTGCGGTCACAATTTCTCAAAGATTGCGCCATATTGAGCCAGCCTACAGTAAACCAAAATATGAATTTTTACAGACATCATTTCATGATTTCCATGAAAAATCAAGTCAAACATAAAGTTTAACTATATAACTTCTATGGCTTGAAATGGGTCAGATCACATGGTTTCTGCGGGAAAATATTAATCTTGAAATAGTTTAGAGACAAAGAACACAAACTTATTGCATATATCCGAGAAAATGCAAGTTTCGATCTAAAATGTGCGGCATTAAAAGGGTGGAATATTGTCATTTTATTGGATACAATTTCACCGACTAAATATCATCTGAGATGATAACAAATAAGTTAAATCAAATTTTTCTATTTAATATTTATATCGATATTCTCAATTTAAAATCTGGGGTGGAAAAAATGTGACGAACTAAACAACAGCCATTGATTCAACTCGAACCCACCATCGCATCACTTGCGGGCGATGAGAGAATCTGTCATCCAGGTTGCAGCATCGATCAATTGAAGGAGCTACGCTGCAAAACGAGCCGCGCGCGTGTCGGATTATGAATAGAATTCACTTTTACTTTTGATCGCTCTCTGCAGATGCTTGAGACTTGATTCTCATATGCTTCACGGCTCAGCTCCACCTCCAGCACGTTACTTATCGACTATCGTGTCACACCTTAACCTTGTCAATGAAAATGAATGTAACCGTTCTCTTATTAGACGTAGCGTACTTTTACGCGCGTCGTACGGCGGGCGCGCGCACTTAATCCACTACGCCATCTCTAACAACCATCTGATCGCTCGCCGGTTCCTGTATCAGAGTTCGTTGACTCTAAAATGCAGTCGATGTTTATCATTGTTCACTTGTTCATTAATTTGCTCTTTTTCTCCGTGTTTGTGTCTATACTTGCTAACTTGTTTTGGTGTCTGATTTTTGCTGTGGATCAAAAACGTTCCCTGATATAAGATACGTAGCAAAATTTAGCTACTGCAGGCAATTTCGGAGAGGGGGGGGCAGAAAAAGCAAAGCTGAGCAAGTTCATGGTTTATTATTTTTTTTTTTTTTTTTTCTGTTTCCTCTTGTGAAAAACAAGGAAACAAAAGACATATGTAAGGTAAAATACTAATGTTAAACATGCGCACACTGCCGTACAGCAAGCGCGAACACTCACATAATTTTCAAGCGCTTAAGCCGTCAATATTTAATACATCCATTATAAAATTCGAAGGAAAACAATTTCAACAAAATTTCGATCTGAAAGCCTTAAAGTTTGTCACAATGAGTGCATCTCATATAATTATTGAAGTTTACTGGCGCAAGCAGGATCTCTTCCATCTAATTTCCCATTTCATTCATTTCATTTTCATTTCATTTTCTAATTTCCCATTTGAATGTATATAAAGGAAAAGGACAGAAAGGGTTTTTCCCTTGTCCATCCTTGTCTAAACATACGTTTCTTCATGGAGAAAAGAGAGAGATGAAGAAACTCTCGTTGCGCTACTGTTGCAGTTGTCTCTATGCTTAAAAATGTGGTTCACTACATTGTAATGATTAATTTAGATGGGAATTCTATAACATAACTCGCTGTAGGACATCTATCTTAAACTTTTATTTAAACGCTTTAATTAAAATTGTGAGTTGATTTTGGAACTTTTCAATGCTCCCAACGTTTTTTTCAAGTGATTTTACATTAGAGCAGTGGCGGCTCGTGCGATTTGGCAACAGTGTTTTTATCCCATTTAAATACATGTAAAACAATCGAAACTCGAGGAGGCTGCCAGCCTCCGCTTGAATCGATTTTTTACCCAAGTTTAAGTGGGAAAGATGCATGGTTGCCAAATCTCACGGGCCGCTACTGCATTAGAGTTGACTCTTTTCTAGCTGTTGCAGCAATGCTTTATAAAACGAGCCCATATGCCTTTCTCTCTCTTTTCTCATTTGTTAGCATGTGTTGAAACAGGACAGAGATGTGCGCTGAAGTCACGTGATAGCGCATTCATTCATCATCCATTCATGTGTTAAAAAATTAGTTTCTAACTCGTATATGTTTGAATAGGTAAAGTAAGAGGGATAAACAAATTCGGAGAGACGCCTCTTTGCAATAATATTGATTGTTTGCCCCGTTGACCGTTCATTTAATAATCCATACCTAATTTGTTCAATCATTTTTCGGAAATCCACAAAAACCAAATTGCAAACAGTGAATCGTCCAAGAAAAAATGAAGACCCGCGAGAGCGAAAGGGTTAAGGTTCATCAGGTAGTCACATTTATTTACGGCTCATCGATGTGTTTCTCACGCAGCAGCTTACTCCACACGTTGATCCCTGTATCTAACACTTCTAATTTCTCAAAACAATGATTATTCAATCCCGCAGATTCGACTGTCATTAAATTGATTGATCGTACTCGGATGGCGGGCGGGATCCGGAACTAAACCCTGAAGATTCGCTCCTTCAGCGTGATCTTAAAACGATCAAAATCCGATTAATCGTTGTCACCGCGGCTCGCCACCATCCATTCACGCAGCACAAACAAACCGGTCCAAATCAATTGTACACAAACCATAAAACACTGCCGAGGAAAGGTCAACTTCACATGCGGGTAGGCCATCGAGCTTTGAGGTGCACTTAGGCCTAAGCAAGCGCCTCCCTTGCCTCAAGCAGGGCAGGAAAGGCTACACATCGGGCGTCTAGGCGGGGGAGGGGGGAGGGGGGTCCCCTCGGGCACGATAGAGAATAATTCCCGCTCATTAATTTCTCGCTGTCATCATGCTTGTATCGCACATCGGCGAGGTATTAATTCCTTACGGCCTGTGCAGTGTTGTCAAATTTGAGGTTAAAAGCTTCCGAATATTTTACATTGGTTCCTATGGGATAGAGGGAGAATTAAAGCTTCCGTGGTTCTGGCAACACTGTTTACGGGCGATCGCGATCAGGACTTCTGCTTGAGCTTCCAGTGAGTGCGCATCCGCACGCGAGGGCGCGCTTAGATATATATAGTTTTTGCGCGCGTGAAACAAGGAATTGCAAGAAGTCTTGTAAGCAAATATTTGAGTTGTGATCCGGTTTCACAGTGTTGCCGTTGAAGATTTTTGCAAAAATCTTCAAAATTCAAGAAAATAAATTCGCGATGCATCAGAGTAAAAATCATGGTGCAAAGGCACGATTTTCTTGGCCAGCACAAGCGTAACACAAAACGTCAAGATGACAGAATGAAGCAGCTGTGAGGTTTGATAAAAACCCGGTTTAGACGTCTCATTGCGCAAAATGTCTGATATGCTCTCCCCTCTGAGTCCTCGTCGCGGTCGTCTTTTTACTCAAAGTTACATAATTATGCTCTAAAAATAAATCATCTGGAATTTTCTAATTTTGAGGATTTTTTGGTACAAAAATTCACGCTTTGAACTACTTGTAGATAGAAATGGTGTAAACATCATGCAAACATTGTTAAGAAAGCAGAAAACAAACGATATCAAAACTGTTGCTAGATATTTACTTGTGGGAACCCCAAGTTAGGACACACTAAGTGCCCACCCTTTTACTCTGTTCCCTCTATTTTATCTTTGCCATGTTATACCCACTGACAATGCAATTATTTGAAGTCGTCTTGTACTTTTAACGAATAAATAAAAAAAAATAAAAATAAAAAAAAATTAAAAAAAAAAAAACTTGTGGGAAGGGGCAAAATATCAATTTTCGAAATGTTTGCTTGTTTTCAGCTGGTTTTTAGGAGAACGGGTGTGAAATCAATATTTTCAAATTTCGCGGGAGGGGACAACTACCACAATAAATTATTCTCCTCACCAGCACCTAGGCATAAGATTTGAGAAACTGAATTTTGAATATCCTGCCTAACCAAAAGGGTTTGGTGTTTTCCCATATTTTTCATTCTTCAACGATTTGCACTAAAATATTAAAATTCTCTAGTGGCGGCTCGTGCTAACAGCAACCATTTTTTTTTTGCCGTTTGAGCCAAAATAAAAGTATCGATTTCTCAAGAATTTAGTGACTCCCCTGAAAATCGATTATTTTACGTCGAGTTTGATGGAGGGAATACGTTGCGTCGTTGCTCCCACACTAAACGAGCCGCTAGTAATTAATTTTCGTAATATGCAAGATGTTGCTGAAATAAAAATTGTTGAAGAACTTTTCAAAGTCAAAGATCAGTAATCTTTCAAATCTCAAGAATTAACATTTGATCCTTGCCGAAAAGGTTGTGGCAACCCTGGAAGCGTTCATCCGGTAAGAAGCTGTCGAGGTGGTGTGGTGATGGTTCGGTGCAATGATTGTGAGGTGAGGTGAGGATGTTAGGATGTTACTTTTGTAAGAGTACGTTCCGTGTGATTACAACCACAACTATCACACAATTCACACCGCATTACGGACTTACGGCAACCCGCAACCCATAGATGAGCTCGATGCCTCGATAGACAGCAGCAACTGTGCACGATGACCGTGTATTGGCCTTGGTTGCCAGATCAAGCCGCATCAGACAGGAGAGAAGAAATGGAATTTTTCAAGAGCTTAACTTGGCATCATTGACTATTGGGGGAGGCCGGGGGATCCAAAATTGGAGAGAATGCAATTTATAGTTTCCTCGGGTATATGTTAAAAATAAACATATTGTCCGTCCATAGAGGGGGTGCATTCTAGGAGGGGAGGGGAGGGGGCTTTCCTTTTTCAGTCTCTTAAAAATGCCAAAATAAGCGAAAAAGGGTGAACATGCGGAGAAAAAATTCTGATTGAAATTACGGGACGTATTAAGAAACTGGGGTAAAAGTAAATTCCTTTTAAAATAATAAGAATTCTTATTGATTCAACGATTCTTTCTGGTGATTCTTCTGAATCATCAGAACGTTCAATCGGACCAATGATAATTCTCGTTGAATCAATAAGAATTCTCATTATTTTAAAAGGAATTTCCTTTTACCTCAATTCCTTAATACGTTCCGAAATTTCAATCAGAAATTTTTCTCCGTGCAATTACCTGAAAGTGTCAAACGTGAGAAAAAAATTTAACTTTTACTCAACCCACCGGGATGATTTTGTCACACCTGGGATGTTTATGAATACGCTCTTGGCACCGAACCCATTTTAAAATAGATATGTGACTATATCCATGGATTTATCAAAATTACCATACATGAGAGTTGAAGCAAGAGGTGCCGTGAACCATGGGCGCCCGCCTCCATTAATAGGCGATTTCGGACGGAAATCATCCTTTAGTTTTTGGAAAGGATTGCAGGATAGCCGCAGACCTCACGACTGTGTATAATCTTTACCATACGGAAAAAAACTACGGTGAAAATAACCATACGGATACCTGATTTTGGCACTTGCTAGATGTCATGGTAATGTTAACCAGAAGTATACTAAGTTTTGACTAGGTACTAGGTGATGTTACCTGATTGCATGTCGAATTTACTCAAAGTATCGGTAAATGTACCATATTTCTGGTCAAGTTTACCATAACATCTAGCAGGTGCCAAAATCAGGTTTCCGTATGGTTATTTTCACTAATCTTTTTTTTCCGTGCATCAGCTACTGATGTATGTATACGTTTGAACACTGTCCATTTTTATCTGAAACATTCTCAGGGTGTATGTACTGTATAAGTTGAGAACAAAGCAGTGGCAGCTCGTGCTATTTGGCAACAATGTCTTCACTCAATTTGATTGCTTGTAGAACAATCGATTCGAAAGTGATGCAGCGGTTCACCAGCAATCGATTGTTGGACATAGATTCAAATGGAGCGAAGACAATGTTGCCAAGTAGCACGAGCCGCCACTGGAACAAAAAGAATGTCAGACGACTCCTCCGACTTTGACTAGTCAGACCAGTTTCAATGCTTAAATTCATTGAGATGAATATTGACGGTAAAATCCTCAAA
This sequence comes from Trialeurodes vaporariorum, assembly GCA_011764245.1. Classification (NCBI taxonomy): domain Eukaryota; kingdom Metazoa; phylum Arthropoda; class Insecta; order Hemiptera; family Aleyrodidae; genus Trialeurodes; species Trialeurodes vaporariorum. Next base: position 30,175,937 of record VMOF01000369.1, on the reverse strand, counting down.
ATTCGATATCTAAAATTCGGAAAACAATATCGACCCTTGATTTGTATCGAAATGCACAGTTTTTGTTGTGCTCTCTCTCAATCAATGTATCACTCAGTAGGGGTTGTCTCGCGGATTTTTTGAGACAAAGCCTTCACTGCGGCGCAAAATCGTTAAAATTGAGAGAGCTTCCTGTAATAAGGGCTTGGACTATACGGCGATTGGTCATTAATGAAAGGATCACTTTGCCGCAACGATTCAGCACACATAGCGGAGTTGCCATATCGCAGCGTCCGTAGTTGCGGTAGGCGCGAAAATTGATCGCTGTCACTATTAATATGCATGATACTTATAGTTATACCCTTTCATTGAATTCAGTAATCTTTTTATCCAACGATAAAAATATATTGTTGGATTTAGAGTTCCATTCATTGCATACATGCAAATCAGAGACCCTGCTCCCATAGTGGCAGTCTTTTGAAATGCGATGTATCAACAATGTATCCTTCATATAAATCTAGGCAAAAGAATCGATCCTTCCTTACTTTCTACAAAAGAGCCCTTAGGAATCGATCACTCTTCCATTATATAGGGAAGGTAGTTAACTATTCGTACTCGGGGGATTTGGTATTGCCTATACGATAAATTGAAGGCGCCCGAAGAAATATTATCTTACGCTCAGGGTTGGGCAAATGATAATCTTAGAATAATTCGTGTTAAAAGCGAATAATCTGTATTTCCGAGGAAGCAGATTGACGGATTATTTGGTGCCCGATTATTTGGATGAAATAATCAGTGCCGAATAATCCGTTAATTGGTCTCCAAAGAATGATCGAATAATTCGTTCATTCGTTAGTTGCGCAAATAATTAGAACCGAATAATTCGTCAATCGGTCTCCAAAGAATGACCGAATAATTTGTTCATGCGTCAGTTCCTCAAATAATTAGAACCAAATAATCCGTCAATCGGTCTCCAAAGAATGACCGAATAATTCGTTCATTCGTCAGTTGCTCAAATAAATGAGATCCAAATAATCCGTCAGTTGGTCTCTGCCGATTGACCGAATAATTCGTTCATTCGTCAGTTGCTCAAATAATGAGAACCGAATAATCTGTCAGTTGGTCACTGCCGATTGACCGAATAATTCGTTCATTCATTAATTACTCAAATAATAAGAACCGAATAATCCGTCAATCGGTCTCCGAAGAAGACCGAATAATTGTCTCTATGCTTAAAAATGTGGTTCACTACATTGTAATGATTAATTTAGATGGGAATTCTATAACATAACTCGCTGTAGGACATCTATCTTAAACTTTTATTTAAACGCTTTAATTAAAATTGTGAGTTGATTTTGGAACTTTTCAATGCTCCCAACGTTTTTTTCAAGTGATTTTACATTAGAGCAGTGGCGGCTCGTGCGATTTGGCAACAGTGTTTTTATCCCATTTAAATACATGTAAAACAATCGAAACTCGAGGAGGCTGCCAGCCTCCGCTTGAATCGATTTTTTACCCAAGTTTAAGTGGGAAAGATGCATGGTTGCCAAATCTCACGGGCCGCTACTGCATTAGAGTTGACTCTTTTCTAGCTGTTGCAGCAATGCTTTATAAAACGAGCCCATATGCCTTTCTCTCTCTTTTCTCATTTGTTAGCATGTGTTGAAACAGGACAGAGATGTGCGCTGAAGTCACGTGATAGCGCATTCATTCATCATCCATTCATGTGTTAAAAAATTAGTTTCTAACTCGTATATGTTTGAATAGGTAAAGTAAGAGGGATAAACAAATTCGGAGAGACGCCTCTTTGCAATAATATTGATTGTTTGCCCCGTTGACCGTTCATTTAATAATCCATACCTAATTTGTTCAATCATTTTTCGGAAATCCACAAAAACCAAATTGCAAACAGTGAATCGTCCAAGAAAAAATGAAGACCCGCGAGAGCGAAAGGGTTAAGGTTCATCAGGTAGTCACATTTATTTACGGCTCATCGATGTGTTTCTCACGCAGCAGCTTACTCCACACGTTGATCCCTGTATCTAACACTTCTAATTTCTCAAAACAATGATTATTCAATCCCGCAGATTCGACTGTCATTAAATTGATTGATCGTACTCGGATGGCGGGCGGGATCCGGAACTAAACCCTGAAGATTCGCTCCTTCAGCGTGATCTTAAAACGATCAAAATCCGATTAATCGTTGTCACCGCGGCTCGCCACCATCCATTCACGCAGCACAAACAAACCGGTCCAAATCAATTGTACACAAACCATAAAACACTGCCGAGGAAAGGTCAACTTCACATGCGGGTAGGCCATCGAGCTTTGAGGTGCACTTAGGCCTAAGCAAGCGCCTCCCTTGCCTCAAGCAGGGCAGGAAAGGCTACACATCGGGCGTCTAGGCGGGGGAGGGGGGAGGGGGGTCCCCTCGGGCACGATAGAGAATAATTCCCGCTCATTAATTTCTCGCTGTCATCATGCTTGTATCGCACATCGGCGAGGTATTAATTCCTTACGGCCTGTGCAGTGTTGTCAAATTTGAGGTTAAAAGCTTCCGAATATTTTACATTGGTTCCTATGGGATAGAGGGAGAATTAAAGCTTCCGTGGTTCTGGCAACACTGTTTACGGGCGATCGCGATCAGGACTTCTGCTTGAGCTTCCAGTGAGTGCGCATCCGCACGCGAGGGCGCGCTTAGATATATATAGTTTTTGCGCGCGTGAAACAAGGAATTGCAAGAAGTCTTGTAAGCAAATATTTGAGTTGTGATCCGGTTTCACAGTGTTGCCGTTGAAGATTTTTGCAAAAATCTTCAAAATTCAAGAAAATAAATTCGCGATGCATCAGAGTAAAAATCATGGTGCAAAGGCACGATTTTCTTGGCCAGCACAAGCGTAACACAAAACGTCAAGATGACAGAATGAAGCAGCTGTGAGGTTTGATAAAAACCCGGTTTAGACGTCTCATTGCGCAAAATGTCTGATATGCTCTCCCCTCTGAGTCCTCGTCGCGGTCGTCTTTTTACTCAAAGTTACATAATTATGCTCTAAAAATAAATCATCTGGAATTTTCTAATTTTGAGGATTTTTTGGTACAAAAATTCACGCTTTGAACTACTTGTAGATAGAAATGGTGTAAACATCATGCAAACATTGTTAAGAAAGCAGAAAACAAACGATATCAAAACTGTTGCTAGATATTTACTTGTGGGAACCCCAAGTTAGGACACACTAAGTGCCCACCCTTTTACTCTGTTCCCTCTATTTTATCTTTGCCATGTTATACCCACTGACAATGCAATTATTTGAAGTCGTCTTGTACTTTTAACGAATAAATAAAAAAAAATAAAAATAAAAAAAATTAAAAAAAAAAAAACTTGTGGGAAGGGGCAAAATATCAATTTTCGAAATGTTTGCTTGTTTTCAGCTGGTTTTTAGGAGAACGGGTGTGAAATCAATATTTTCAAATTTCGCGGGAGGGGACAACTACCACAATAAATTATTCTCCTCACCAGCACCTAGGCATAAGATTTGAGAAACTGAATTTTGAATATCCTGCCTAACCAAAAGGGTTTGGTGTTTTCCCATATTTTTCATTCTTCAACGATTTGCACTAAAATATTAAAATTCTCTAGTGGCGGCTCGTGCTAACAGCAACCATTTTTTTTTTGCCGTTTGAGCCAAAATAAAAGTATCGATTTCTCAAGAATTTAGTGACTCCCCTGAAAATCGATTATTTTACGTCGAGTTTGATGGAGGGAATACGTTGCGTCGTTGCTCCCACACTAAACGAGCCGCTAGTAATTAATTTTCGTAATATGCAAGATGTTGCTGAAATAAAAATTGTTGAAGAACTTTTCAAAGTCAAAGATCAGTAATCTTTCAAATCTCAAGAATTAACATTTGATCCTTGCCGAAAAGGTTGTGGCAACCCTGGAAGCGTTCATCCGGTAAGAAGCTGTCGAGGTGGTGTGGTGATGGTTCGGTGCAATGATTGTGAGGTGAGGTGAGGATGTTAGGATGTTACTTTTGTAAGAGTACGTTCCGTGTGATTACAACCACAACTATCACACAATTCACACCGCATTACGGACTTACGGCAACCCGCAACCCATAGATGAGCTCGATGCCTCGATAGACAGCAGCAACTGTGCACGATGACCGTGTATTGGCCTTGGTTGCCAGATCAAGCCGCATCAGACAGGAGAGAAGAAATGGAATTTTTCAAGAGCTTAACTTGGCATCATTGACTATTGGGGGGAGGCCGGGGGATCCAAAATTGGAGAGAATGCAATTTATAGTTTCCTCGGGTATATGTTAAAAATAAACATATTGTCCGTCCATAGAGGGGGTGCATTCTAGGAGGGGAGGGGAGGGGGCTTTCCTTTTTCAGTCTCTTAAAAATGCCAAAATAAGCGAAAAAGGGTGAACATGCGGAGAAAAAATTCTGATTGAAATTACGGGACGTATTAAGAAACTGGGGTAAAAGTAAATTCCTTTTAAAATAATAAGAATTCTTATTGATTCAACGATTCTTTCTGGTGATTCTTCTGAATCATCAGAACGTTCAATCGGACCAATGATAATTCTCGTTGAATCAATAAGAATTCTCATTATTTTAAAAGGAATTTCCTTTTACCTCAATTCCTTAATACGTTCCGAAATTTCAATCAGAAATTTTTCTCCGTGCAATTACCTGAAAGTGTCAAACGTGAGAAAAAAATTTAACTTTTACTCAACCCACCGGGATGATTTTGTCACACCTGGGATGTTTATGAATACGCTCTTGGCACCGAACCCATTTTAAAATAGATATGTGACTATATCCATGGATTTATCAAAATTACCATACATGAGAGTTGAAGCAAGAGGTGCCGTGAACCATGGGCGCCCGCCTCCATTAATAGGCGATTTCGGACGGAAATCATCCTTTAGTTTTTGGAAAGGATTGCAGGATAGCCGCAGACCTCACGACTGTGTATAATCTTTACCATACGGAAAAAAACTACGGTGAAAATAACCATACGGATACCTGATTTTGGCACTTGCTAGATGTCATGGTAATGTTAACCAGAAGTATACTAAGTTTTGACTAGGTACTAGGTGATGTTACCTGATTGCATGTCGAATTTACTCAAAGTATCGGTAAATGTACCATATTTCTGGTCAAGTTTACCATAACATCTAGCAGGTGCCAAAATCAGGTTTCCGTATGGTTATTTTCACTAATCTTTTTTTTCCGTGCATCAGCTACTGATGTATGTATACGTTTGAACACTGTCCATTTTTATCTGAAACATTCTCAGGGTGTATGTACTGTATAAGTTGAGAACAAAGCAGTGGCAGCTCGTGCTATTTGGCAACAATGTCTTCACTCAATTTGATTGCTTGTAGAACAATCGATTCGAAAGTGATGCAGCGGTTCACCAGCAATCGATTGTTGGACATAGATTCAAATGGAGCGAAGACAATGTTGCCAAGTAGCACGAGCCGCCACTGGAACAAAAAGAATGTCAGACGACTCCTCCGACTTTGACTAGTCAGACCAGTTTCAATGCTTAAATTCATTGAGATGAATATTGACGGTAAAATCCTCAAAATTCGATATCTAAAATTCGGAAAACAATATCGACCCTTGATTTGTATCGAAATGCACAGTTTTTGTTGTGCTCTCTCTCAATCAATGTATCACTCAGTAGGGGTTGTCTCGCGGATTTTTTGAGACAAAGCCTTCACTGCGGCGCAAAATCGTTAAAATTGAGAGAGCTTCCTGTAATAAGGGCTTGGACTATACGGCGATTGGTCATTAATGAAAGGATCACTTTGCCGCAACGATTCAGCACACATAGCGGAGTTGCCATATCGCAGCGTCCGTAGTTGCGGTAGGCGCGAAAATTGATCGCTGTCACTATTAATATGCATGATACTTATAGTTATACCCTTTCATTGAATTCAGTAATCTTTTTATCCAACGATAAAAATATATTGTTGGATTTAGAGTTCCATTCATTGCATACATGCAAATCAGAGACCCTGCTCCCATAGTGGCAGTCTTTTGAAATGCGATGTATCAACAATGTATCCTTCATATAAATCTAGGCAAAAGAATCGATCCTTCCTTACTTTCTACAAAAGAGCCCTTAGGAATCGATCACTCTTCCATTATATAGGGAAGGTAGTTAACTATTCGTACTCGGGGGATTTGGTATTGCCTATACGATAAATTGAAGGCGCCCGAAGAAATATTATCTTACGCTCAGGGTTGGGCAAATGATAATCTTAGAATAATTCGTGTTAAAAGCGAATAATCTGTATTTCCGAGGAAGCAGATTGACGGATTATTTGGTGCCCGATTATTTGGATGAAATAATCAGTGCCGAATAATCCGTTAATTGGTCTCCAAAGAATGATCGAATAATTCGTTCATTCGTTAGTTGCGCAAATAATTAGAACCGAATAATTCGTCAATCGGTCTCCAAAGAATGACCGAATAATTTGTTCATGCGTCAGTTCCTCAAATAATTAGAACCAAATAATCCGTCAATCGGTCTCCAAAGAATGACCGAATAATTCGTTCATTCGTCAGTTGCTCAAATAAATGAGATCCAAATAATCCGTCAGTTGGTCTCTGCCGATTGACCGAATAATTCGTTCATTCGTCAGTTGCTCAAATAATGAGAACCGAATAATCTGTCAGTTGGTCACTGCCGATTGACCGAATAATTCGTTCATTCATTAATTACTCAAATAATAAGAACCGAATAATCCGTCAATCGGTCTCCGAAGAAGACCGAATAATTCGTTCATTCGTTAGTTGCACAAATAATGAGCACCGAATAATCCGTCAGTTGGTCTCTGCCGATCGGCCGAATAATTCGTTCATTCGTTAGTTGCTCAAATCATAAGAGGCGAATAAATAATCCGTCGGTTGGTCCCTGCCGATTTGGCAGATTCTTCGCATAACCTCATTTGACGAATGATGCAAAATTCGAAATCATTATTAATCATTATTTGCCAGAATCTGTTAATCAGTGGCGTAGCCGGGGGGTTGCAGGGGGTCCCGCCCCCCTCGACACCAAAATTTGTCCAAAAAAAAGGTAATTTTTTGCGTTTTCAGACAACTTTTACCGAATTAGTATCTTTGGCCCCCCCCCTTGACAATTTTCGGACCCTGGCCCCCCCCCCCCCCATCTCTAGAAAAATTCATGGCTACGCCACTGCTGTTAATTATTATTAGTCTGAGTTATTTGGTCGAATCGTTATCGTTCTTTCATTTGTCGCTCAAAAAATCACTATTATTAATTAATATGTCCGAATTCCGCGGAAAACCGTGTATCCTTGAATTTTGAATACTTTCAACTTTCATCACCTTTTTTCCCGTGGATCGTCTTGTCGTCTATACTTCGCGGATGTTGTTTAATATCAGCGGCTTTTACTAATTAAGTAACTTTAAATTTAGCTCCTACGAATTATAGTTCGGTTTTCTCGCCGAACTAATTCTGACCGGCCGACCGACGAACTTGCGAGAAGGCAAAATAAGTTGTTGGTTCCCAGAAAATTAGCAAACAAATTTTCCCTCGATTAGCAGTTGCCGATTTATTTTCAATTGACAGATGGAGCTAATCTATTTTAAGCTGTTTCAATTCAAACTAATCAATTCTTAGTTTTAACTTAAACTAATTTTCACCGCACGCTTAAACATTTTCTGATCAGCGTGATCATGCTTGGACATCTTGAAATGCTTGGATGTATTGTTGTTGTTGTTGTTGTTGTTGTTGTTGTTGTTGTTGTTTTTGAATGAATTATGATACTGTGCGGTGTTGTTGTTTCGCTTTCTTCTCAACGCTCGATGCTTCAGTTGACGAACGCATCGTGCGTTTTTTCCCCAGGACCCGCCTTAGCGTGCTTCCTCTTCTTTTTTTCGCACTACTGTAACTGTCATTTGTCTCCTTTTTTTTTTGTCTTTTACCCATTGCTTACGCACCTTCATCGGCCGGCTGGCCAATTTCCTGCTCAAGTATTCACCCTTAGCCCTCAACCATTAGACTGCCGGCTCCCCCCATCTTTGTCTACTCACTGCTGCACGGTTATTCTCACTATCATGCCCCTCACACCCCTCGCCTCTTCATTCATGAAAGTCTTTTTGATTCTCTTCTATCTCCCTTCACTGAATGTTCCTAATTTCTCGGTCCTTTCCTCGACGAGGTTCGTTTTTATATGCATAAAACAGGGTGTAACAGATGTATCCCCCCCCCCCCCGTCTAACTTTTGAACGAGTTGAGATAAATTGTTACGGTTTGGACCATTTTTAATTATTTTAGCGGAACTTCATTTTTGGGGGGGGGGGGTCAACCCCCCCCCCCCCCCCCCCTTATGCCTGTGCGATTGATCGAACATACGATTGATCGAAACGAAATTTTTCGATCGAACCGAGTTTTCCGAAATATTGATCGATCGATAAAATGTTGTATTACGAGCGATCGAAATTTGGTAAAAATCCGATCGATCGAAACTATCCGAACTTTCGATCGATCGGTTTTTTCCCGGAGTTTCGATCGATCGAACAAATTTAGCACTTCGTGCGATCGGAATTCGGCGAAAATCCAATTGATCGAAATTATACGAAATTTCGGTCGATCAAATTTTCCTGGAAGTTCCGATCGATCGAAACTTTCCGAATTTTCGATCGATCAAAAAAATTTCGGAATTCCGATCGATCGAAATTTTTCTAGGTTTCAATCGATCAACAAGTGGTGCAATTACGATCGATCGGAATTTGCCGATCGATAGAAATTTTCCGGAATCCCGATCGATCGAAATTTTTCGGAATTCCGATCGATCGAAATTTTCAGAAGTTTCGATCGGAAAAAGTTAAAATTATTCCGACGTTTTGAAAGATCGCAATTCGATGGATTCTTACCTACTATTCGATTGATACGCAGAAAGTGACTAAAACGGGATATACCCACACGACGGCTCTGAAGGCGTCCATAGTAATTGTAAAAATTTAAATTTTTAGAATTTGAATACTTGGATATGATTACGAGGCAGGGAGTAATTAGCGGAATAGCCCTTGCGTTGATTTTTTTTTTTTTTTTTTTTTTAAGCAATGACTCATCACATGACAATAATGGGGGGGGGGGGGAGGACGTTGGACTTGGACGAATGAAATAAGTGAGATTTGCTCCTACCCTTTCATGGGCAAATTAATACTCCTTTGAATTTCCTACGATTCCATTCTATCGATGGTTTATATGTTTTTTTCATTGTGAGCCGACGAAGTGTAATTTACTTATTGAAATTGTGGAAGTTTGCATTTTGCCGTTCAAGTGGACCGACGCCGACGGTCGTGGGGCTCATAATCAGTCTTCATCCACAGTGATCCCAATTCTCTTGCCTGCGGAGGGCGAGTCCTCACGTGTTTTACACTCGGGAGTGCAGTTTTCCGAGTTACCTGCTTTTCGCCAAGTTGTAAGATTCTTTCACATGACCACCCACTATGCCTTTCATTTGTCGAATATGTTCACATTTATTCCTCACAAAGGAAAGTCACACACCCTCTTTTCCCTATCTCCTGTCTCTTCTTCGATGAGTTCAATATCTTTCTATTTCCTTATTTACTGCTCTTTTTTCCTGTTCATCCTTATTCACACAAGTTTCCGAGTTGTTTTCGTGGTCGAGAGGGGCTGCCGGCTGAATAGTGTGTGAAGTATATTTGACTGCCGCATGCCGGTTTGACACGAGAATCCACAGTACTTATTACCTGCTCTCGGCTTTTCTCACCCTCTTTCCCCCGACCCCGACCCACTCACCGCGTCGAGTCGTTCCTTTCGTAGGTGCTGCATAGTCTTACAATTAGCTCTTATTTAAGAAATTCTTACGCATTCGTTTTCACCAAAAATTAATAGAATGCGATTTTCGTTTTTGTGAAGGTGTAAGGGTAAGCCGAGAGCATTTACTGACACTGGATTCTCGAGCCAGACACTCTGCATAGGCAGACGATTTCGCTCTGTCAGTACTCGGCTTTGGCTCTATTGACACCAAAAAGTAAAAACGCTAACCTCAATAAAATTGCGAACAGAGCTCGCGACCTGATCAAACGATGGAATGGGTCTGTTGCAAACTTTTTCTACAACGATTGAGAGTGTTTAATCTAATGTAAATTCGCCTGAAAAGTCCAATGGTGGCATCAGAAAGCCACGAAATGAGATAATAAACTCACAAGAAGCGTTTAATGAAATCCAAGATGGCGGCAAAATATCGAGCAATCCGTATGCATGCACTACAAACATTTAAGGATAGCCAACCTCACAATATCCATCACAACCAATCACAACGTAAACAAACACATAACCTCTACCTCAAATGAGGTTGTAAACGTTGGCAATCCTTGGATGATCACGGTGCATACATTCAGATTCCTCGATATTTTGCCGCCATCTTGGATTTCAATAAACGCCTCTTGTGAGTTTATTATTGTATTTCATGACTTAATGATGCCACCAATGGACTTTTCAGGCGATTTTACATTGGAATAATAACTTTTTATCGTTGTAGCAAAAGTTTTCAACAGACCCATTGGATGTGACATGACGGCTTTGGCTCAGCATAATTTGGAGAATCACAGTGTGTAAAGGAATCAAATACCTATGCATCGGGTACGGGAACCATTTCGGCATTTCCTTTCAGAAGAAATCTAGAAAGTGATCCTTCAATCAGATGATTAATCATTAGATGGATTGATATCGTCAAAGTAAGCATATGATGCGAAAAAAGTGAGAGTTATACTCTGTTCTCGATAAGAAGGCGGGTGAGAATTCAGGTAGTAACGCACTATTTAGCAACTGTGCGGCTATGCTGGCTACTCTAACCCTTCGCAGTGGCCGTTGTTCTCCCAAACTCTCTCTTGGCACGGAGGATTTTCAAGAACCGACAGACTCTAAAATTTACACCCGTCCAGTAAAAATTTCAAACGGTCAGTTTTTTGAAAAAACGGACGAAATTTTCTCCCTAAAGAACCAAAACTCGGCAGTCGAGTTCGAATGACTCTCAGAAATTCGTATTTTTCAGTCCGAATTAAATTCAGGATATTTCGTCTACTATCGAAGTTATGAGAGTCATCAAATTTAAACTCGACTATTTTTGCCGAGTTTTGGCCCTTTAGTGCGAAAATTCCGTTCGTTTTTTCGACCGCTCGCAATTTTTTCTGGACGTGTGTAAATGTTTGTGTCTGTCGGTTTTTGGAAATCCTCCGTGCCAAGAGAGAAGTCGGAAGAACAACGTCCACTGCGAAGGGTTGGAGTAGCCCGGGGATAGCCGCACTGTTGCTAAATAGTGCATTACTACCTGAATTCTCACCCCCCTTCTTATCGTGAAAGAGTATAGCAGTATAAATAACTGGAGTGGAGTTCATATACACGGAAGCGAGACGAACGACACTGGGTACTCGGGGGGGGGAATTCGAATGTTTACCTCCATTTCCTCTCCTCACAAACGCTTGATCGAACCATTATCTCGTCTTCCTCCTCCCCCCCCCACCCTGTACCTTTCGACTCTTTCTCTCTTTAGGTCACATTCTTTCTCTATTATTTAGAAAGTAACGAAGTGATACAATAATAAGGAATAATAACTATTGAATGGATAAGCACGAGTGAAATGATGAATGTTTGCGACGTCCAAAAGAAGAAGCAACAGGACTCGTAAACAGAGGTGTGAAAAGAGTGAGCGTGAGAGGCAGCGTGTGTGTGACTGATTGTGAGTGAAAAAAAATAATAGGGAAATAATGGGACCTAAAGAGAGAAAGAGTCGGAAGGTATAGGGCGGGAGAAGCAGGAGGGAGACGAGAAAATGGTTCGGTCAAATGTTTTTGAGGAGAGGAAATAGAGGTAAACATTCGAATTCCCTCCCCCGAATACCCAGTGTCGTTCGTCTCGCTTCCTTCAAAATTATGGAAAAAATTTTATTATGATTTGAATGTAAATTATTTTCTCGAAAAACGGCCCAAATCCATAATCTCGGCTCCGAAGCAGTCCGCAGAGGGTAGAATGACGCAAATTGGAGGTCAATAACGCCCTTCACAACAACGATGACATTTGGAGACTGACCTCCTCCCTCAAAAAAAAAAAAAAAAAAAAACTTTAAAAAAAATTTATAAAAAATATGAAGATTGGCGCAAACCGCAATTGATGCGTCAACTTCAAAGATCGATTGGGGGGGGGGGGGGGGGGGGTTTCTTCTGTCAAATTATCTGTATAAAATTTTTTAAACTATTGTAGGTGTATCAAATAATATTAGTAATTTTTATGTGTTTGATGTTATGAACATAGTGACAACAGATGATAATGTCGGAAAAAATGAATGCATGTATACTATTCCTTGCAAAAAATTAGTCAAAGTTACAAAATAAATTAGTAATAAAGTTCGTCAACTATTACTCCTTCGATTAACATTTCATGTTCTTTTTTTTATCCTGAAAGGACTATTTTGAATTCCCAAGGGGGGGGCCCCTGCTGTCATTTACTCCAAGAAATAGCTGAAATGATCATTTTGGTTTTGTAATTTTTTTATTTTCTGCGTCAACAAATGCAATAATTAAAATCAACGTGACCTAGATGATCAAGTGAAACTATAAAGTAGATTTTAAAATTTACCAATGACTGTTTCAAGGAATATTTTCAGTTTAATGCTTCGGAAAAAATTATGAAAATCTTCATCTGGTCAATAAAAGAGACATCAGTCAACAGTGATGATATAGCGCAATCGTCTTGTTTCAACCCTATAATTACCGTTTAAAATTTTGTTACGCCCGTCCGCCTATTAAATGTAACATAGAAAGTCGCAGTTGTGCCCCTCGCACCACGAGAGTAAGGCGGGGGGGGGGGGGGGGGGGGTTATCTACAACAATGTGCAATGATGGTCCAACATAGCTCGTAGGATTATTTGGGCCGAAAACCCAAAATCAAATTACGCCCCTGCTTAATTGGGCTAAAAGAAAAATATAAGTTTCGAAATTACTGTCGCAGGTGATTATGAGCGATTTTATCGTAATGCCATCTAGTCAATGATCGAGTATACGTGATATTTTTACGGATTGTATTATTCCGATATAAACCCTTTCATCTCTGCGGAAATTAGCTCAAACTAACGAAAAATTTGACACTAGTAAACAATGAAGAAACCATATGGAACCGCGGAACCCGTGCCGTTGGTGTGTTTGGTGTGTGTGGTCGTGAAAGGCCACACTCGACCTTCGAATCGAATTGGCTTTCTCCCATATAAGACTCATTAAATCAAGTCGATTCGATTGTTCGTGATCGGGCTTCCTGCACGGTGTTGGGAGGCCGGGGTAAAAGACGAGATTTTAGTATTTCATTCCTCTAATTACGTTAAAATGGAAGTCCTCACGGGACGCCCATCATCGCTTCACCCGCTTTTCCCGCCTCTTTCTCTTTTTCTTTCTTCCCTCGCCCGCTCCACAACGAACGATATAAAGCAAAGCAATAATGATTGGATGAAAAACATCGAGTGCAATGATGAACGATTGCGGCAAAAAGACTCGAAAACAGAGGTATATGTGATGTGTGTGAGAGAGAGAAAGGTCAACAGGGGCGGAGGACTGATTGTGTGTGAGACTGTGAGAGAAAGAGAGGAAGAGTCGGATTGCCGTAATATTGCGGGCAGGAGAGGGAGGGAGGAGCGAGACGAGAAAAAGGTTCGCTCGTCACGCATTTGTGACAAGAGGAAATTGAGGAAAACAATCGAATTTCGTTTCCCGAAACCCCAGTTTCGTGCGCCTTGCAACGGCTACCATAATCATACATTCATACCTACCATCCAAAAGCGCCAATCCCCCAAAACGATACACCCAAAGCGCCAAGGAATTTCCGAAAAAGTAGCCCAAAATCGCCAATTTGTCGCGAAATCAATAGTTCAAAAGCGCCAAGAACATGTTAAGAGAGAGCGAGAGAGGGAAAGTTAATTATTGTATATTCACCAGTGATTTGTCGCTAGGACTTTAATGCAAATAATCGATGAAGGTTGGCAAAAAATTCCCAAGATTTGCTTCATACATGCGCAGCAGTAAAGTGTAGGAACTTTTTACGCCCCTGTGTGTGATGAAACTAGAAAATAGTCATCATTTAAGGATTCGCGGTTTTCCTCGGAAAAAAAAAATGCACGGATATTCATAAAATACGATATTGATATTGATGAAACTGAAAATCTAAGAAGTCGTCAACATTCAAAAACAAAAGGGATTGTAAAGCGTATTTGTTCTCATCTTGGTCCAATGGTGGTATTCTTTTGTTTGGGGGGAGAGGGGAGGGGGTGCGGGCATTAATCGGAGCGCAGTTGATATCAGACTATTCGTTTCACATTTAAGAACGAATTATTCGATCTCGCATTATTCGACGAATAATGCATTACGAATTATTCGATCAACCGTTGGGACCCAACTAACGGATTATTCGGTCTCTTGTTATCTGCCAAATTTTGCTTTCCGAATTATTCGGTCAATCGGTCAAAACCAACGAACGGATTATTCGGTCTCATATTATTCGTAGAATTATGCATCCGAATTATTCTGTCAATCGGTCAAGACCGACTAACGGATTATTCGGTCTCATATTATTCGTAGAATTATGCATCCGAATTATTCGGCCAATCGGTTTAGACCGACTAACGGATTATTCGGTCTCATGTTATTCGTAGAATTATGCATCCGAATTATTCGGTCAATCGGTCAAGACCAACTAACGGATTATTCGATCTCATTTATTCGTAGGATTATGCTTTCCGAATTATTTGATCAATCGGTCGAGACCAACTAACGGATTATTCGGTCTCACATTATTCGTCAAATTATGCTCTCCGAATTATTCGGTCAATCGGCCGAGACCAACTGGCGGATTATTCGGTCTCACATTATTCGTCGGATAAAATCTCCGGATTATTCGGTCATTCGAAACGTCAATCGAATTATCAAAATCAATCGTGCGCCCAACTCTGCTTACGCTCTAAGAACCAGGTGAGTTCAAAAGAACTTCACTCTTCCGTTTAAATAGGGAAGGTAGTTAACTGTTCGTACTCGGGGGATTTGGAATTGCCTATACGATAAATTGAAGGCATCCGAAGAAATATTATCTTGTAAGAGTTTTCATCGAGTGTCGCGTTTGAAGACTGAAATAATGTGAAATAGAACATAAGAGAAAAACGAGTATACTCGGGCTTGACCCATAATATCCATAAGGAGTTAATGGAAGGAAAACGATAAAGCTATATGTTTACGAGCCGCCACCACCACCCACTTTGTCCCCTGAATGCAAACCGCTGAATTGCACGTATTATGATGTCACACTGTATCAGTCTATCCACAGGATTTACCTCAAACTCGTTCAACCTGGCGATGTCGGATGGATATGAATGCCAATGGCACAACCAGGACCTCTCCTATCTCTCTCACTTCCCCTTTGATTGCTCAAGTTGAAAAAGCATAGAGAGAGGGGGTTTAATTCTCCTTATTCATCCTTGTCTAACATAAGTGTTTCAATGGAAACAAGAGAGAGATAGAGCATTTCTTTCCGTTGCGCTACTGTGAATGCTGATTTCACTTATCTACCGTCCAACAGCAACACTCTTAGAAACCTAGTCTAGTGTACTGTGCACCTCGAGATAGACTTGCTTGGTGGGGTACGGACGGTTTTGCGCGGTAGGTTCAAAATCGAATTTACAATATCGGTGACTTCCACGCCGGGGACGCCGGGGTCACGACTCTGAGATAACCCCAAGTCACGGTGCCCCTCCCTCTCAACCCCTCTCCTATGCTATAGCAACCGTGGCGATGCCCGAGTGTCTGAGAAATTGCATTCGCTAGCTCCCGGGCAACTCCCTGGCATGCGCACAGTGGCACCCCGATCACGGTCCCGGTAGTGTATCACGATAAATATTGCTTGACCAATCCAATAATTTCTGAGGAATCTCCCGAACACCGAACAACGGGACAGAAGCTAATCTCAGAGAACCGGTTTTTCGGAGAAGGAGGGCAGGGGGCTTGAAAATCAATAATTGTAAAGAGCATAACTTTCTGTCATAAATCTTGATCTTGAGTTGCATTTTGTATCAGCGAGATAGGAAAAGGTATAATAGTGCCTGTAAATCCTTGACATCTTAAGCGCTTCGAAATTGACTTTGCGAATAACATTCACGGTCACCGTTGCGATAGAGACAGTTGCCTCCTATCCTAAGATGACCCGGAAATCCCTCAGTATTACGAGACATTTTGTTTGTATTCAAGGAAAGTTTTATAAGATTTGGTGCGTTTCGAAAATGTTTCAGGTCATGGTTTTTGACTATGATTGATACAGGACCATTTGCTCCAGTAGGACAAGTTGACGAAGCAATTTATATGAATGTACTTTTTTCTCTTTTTTATCCTCACGAAATGAAGTTTTGGAGAGGAAATTTGATTTTGATTTTAACTGCTAACAAAGATTAAAATTGCGTTGAAAAAAGCCCGTATTTAAGAGACTAGGAGACTTTTTACTGCGCCTGTGAATTTGATTGCTCCATCGTATACAATCAGAATGAGATCCTTCGCAAATTTCAACGTTTCGATTAATTGATCGATCGATCACACAAAACTTTGAAAACTTTGACAATTTTTTGTGTATGATCGATCAAAAATGTTAATTTCTTTTTTTAATAAAATATCAATCGGTTGAAATGACATTTTGTTTCGATTGATTGTTGCTTCGGTCGATTGCAATGAAGACCTTATTTTTACGGCTTCATTTGATGATCAGAGTCACTTGCAGAGAAATTTGGGGTCCGTGATAAACGTCTGATTTATTGGGCCCCTTTATTCGCTTTTTTCATGAAAGTGTCTTCAGAGAAGGTCCTCCTCGGAATTTAGTCCCAGAACATATAACCGGCCTGCCCTCCCTCCTCTGAACGGTGAAAAAATTGTGAGAATAACCGCGGAAAGAACATCTCAAATCGAAAACTCATTTTGTAACAATTTGTGTGGGGAATTAGTTCCTCACCTAATATGGGGCTCCTGCAAACTTTTGTTATAAGCAACTTAAAAAAAGACATATGATATGAAAACCAGCGGAAATTGTGGAAATTGTGGAAATCACGAAAATCACTATATAATACAGTCTAAAATTCAGTAATGAAATAGCTGTAACGGCATGATCGCAAAGGCGGAGCTACGCAAAATTCTTGGAGAATCCTTGTCTAATTTGTCTCTTTCTCTATGGAAATACAGAAATGTCTTCAATTAAATAGGACTCTCCCATGATACCTACGGAGCTCCGCAATTAAGACCGATTCTGAATTTTTTTTTTTTATTTCTTAGTTTACTCATACCGTCATGTTAACAGGTTTTTATGCAACTCTTCAATCACCTGTAGCAAAAGTTTGCAAGAGCCCCATTGCACACTATTCTCCCATCTCTGTCTCTTTGTTAAATTGTATGGAATTTCTCTAGCAAAATACTTACACATCGAAAAAAAGAAATAGCTCAAAAGTTTCCTAAAACATTTGAAGTTAGATTAGCCTTCATCAATGAAAATCGGATTTCGAGGAAATGCATTGCAAATCTTTCGTGTGTGATCTAGGGTGATCATAGCTGGGTTTTAAATCAAGAATTTCCCTGCAATGCCGCTCTAGCACGCGTCTCAGTTGATAATTTTAAAAGTTCAAAGTTCATGTCCGATTATCTTCCTACTGTGCGAGGAGAGATGGTCATACTCACTTTGCTTTTATATCATAGCAATTTCCATCGATATTCCACTCTGACTTCCTTGCCGTCTTATTTTCAAGACGCATCAAATGTTGCCAACATTTCTTTTAAATCTTTTCCTTGCCCAAGGTTAGTCACAACTGCTTTTCTAACTTTTTGACATGAGTTTTTACAAACCTTACGATTTTAACTTTTGGCAAAATAATATTTTTCCTCTTCTTCCTCTAGTGTCCTTTTAAAAATGACTCTTGCCAGTTTTTTCCCCCTAAAAAGGTAGTCCTTATACTTCATCGCGAGAGGCCAAAAAAAGTCCAGATTTTCAGGGAAAAGGGTACCTTTAATACAATTCTGCTAGAAATTCAGACCCAAAAACTAACAAAAGATACCACACGGAAAAAAAGACTATGGTAGAATTTCCCATCTGCATAGCTGCTTTTGGAGTCTACTATCAAAAATGGAAAATGTTACCTTCATATGGTAAATGCAACGTACCTGTCGTACCTTGTGGTAAATTAAGATGACCTGTTAGTATATTTCACCACAAGATACTTTGCATTAACCATATGATGGTAGAATTTACCATACTTGATAGCAGACTCCAAAATCAGCTCTACAGATGCAAATTCTATCAGTCTTTTTTCCCCGTGCAATCAACCTATGGATCTATTGTCTAAAATATATTTCTGGACTATCAAAATGAGCTTTGATACCCGAGTGTGAGGGAAAATAAGCTTTATAAAATCGTCACAATCGGACACAACACCTGACATTCTCCGGTGACTTCACCAAGAGCCCTGGTAAAACTGAGCACCAAAAATAAAGTAAAATTGTTCCAATTTGTCTGTTGCATACTTTTGCTATAGAGTTATGGAATGTTGATGCTGGAGTAAAATTACGAGAAAATTACATTGAGAGCATGAAAAAGTCTTAAAATCCACTCATAAACTCACAAAATACGCTTAAGGAAAGCCTAACATGGTGGTTGAAAGGGCAAATCAACCCTGCATGTATGCACTACGAGCACCAAAAGATGGCCGATGACGACACTATAAAATGTCGGTTAGAATGTACACATTGTACCAAAAAGTCCTACTTCCTCAAATAGTACTTACGTTTTGTGTCATTCTGTGTCTTATTTCCGGTGAATTTTACTTTATCGTTATTGTTTGTGATTAGTACGGTGAATCATGAATCATGATTATATTATGTTCTGAGTCAATTTGCTAGAATTCTGAGAAGAAAACGCCGGGCAAGTATACTTACCTACTCTGTCGAATGCCGTCGTTGGCCACCTTTGCTGCTCGCGGTGCATGCATGCAGGGTTGTGGATTCGCCCTTTCGACCACCATCTTGAAAATTGGAACAATTTTAGGTGATGTTTGGTGCTCAGTTTGTTTTTAAAGGGAGTTTATTTCAGGCGTCCTTCGAATAAAGATGGTGCCGGACATTTGACTACTCCGCCCATCTACATTTTTCAATGTTTGATGAGAAGATAATCCAGAAAAATTCATGCTGTGAAAGAGGGCTTTATACTGCGTGAATAGCATAAATACTCAATTTTCATAAAATGAAGACACACAAATTGATCTAAATACTTCAATTCCACTCCGAGCAATCGACGTATCAGATAAATCAATGACTTACGCTCGTTAATTTACAAGCTATTTTAAAGGAAACTATGGCCAGGTACAGCGCGCGCTTCTGCGAGAAAAATGCAACGCGCTTTGAATATTTTCATCAGGTCTATAGTTTTGAGTGTAACTAACCCATATATGCCCATTGGGTCGTTAATGACCCACTTAAAATGGATTTTTTGGACTAAATTACAGTGAATTTAGGCCAATTTAACTCAAAAATCAATGTCGTGACCATTCAGCACCTATAATTTAGCTGGACCAGAAAATGTCACAATTTTTAAATTATAAATTTTTTTAATTCTAAGGTGGTGTTTTTTTTAGAAAAACACCAAAAAACACCCAACATGGTCAAAAAAAGTTGGGCATATAATATGGGCTAAACACATTACCCCATTTAGATGGATGCACAATTTTTGAAGTTCCCGCAAAATTTGGCAGCAATGATATTCAGACGCAACTATCTCACTCGAGGCGTTTGGTGCAATAAACGCATCTCTGACATTTAAAATACATTAAAGGGTATCCCCATGGTACCTTCCGTTGATTCAATTTTTGACGAACGATCGTTATAATGCAGGCGAACGTACTTTTAGATTAAAAGCTGGAAAGATAATGGAGTCGATATCTCAAATGGCTCACTCTAACTACATCTGATGGTAATTCTTCTCATAAATCAACATTAGGAAACTATTGAGACGTCTTGCGTCGAGGAAACCGCATGTTTCACGCAGTGCTGCCATTTTGTGTAAATTTAATGGCATTTTCAATTCACTGATGATTTCATCGGTTACGACCAAAAGATAACACAGTTCAGTTCATTACATGACTGTAATGCACGAAGGAGCTCAGAAGCGCAATCTTTTCTCAACCGGTGAAGCATCCACTATCCATCCGTGACTTATTTAAAAAAAATGCGTATATTTTGATAATTTTATATTGATTCCACCGATTGAGAAAATATTACAGATGCTATAGTCATTTTGAGCATTGGAGTCATAAACTGAGCTGAACCGCGTAATATTTTGGTCGACCGGTGGCGGTGGTACAGGTACCATCGGTGAATTATAAAATGCCATTGACAATACACAAAGTGGCAGCTCTGCATTGATCCTTATGTCGGATTCCGCCTCAATTTTGAAAACCAAACATTAGGCAGGACGGACTCCGGAGACCATTAACAAACTCTCGACATTTCAACATTGAGTAACTATTAACGTGTGAACCTTAATTAAAACTGAGAAAGTTTTACTCATATATGCGCCGTCCGCGACTCTTAAACTAATGTTTGGAAAAATGAAGATCTACGAATCGCTGATGCGTTGATTATGAAATGGCATGAAATAATTTTCAGCTGTCTGGAAGAAAATGAATCTTACTTACATTCGTCGTTCAAGCCTGAACTCATTTTTTTAGAGTAATCAGAGGCGAACATATAGTTAAACGAGCTAGGATATACGACATACATAATGGTCCGTTATTTTTTCTAAAGATCTCTTCAAGGTCACGCTGTTGTTTAAAAAGGGACTATCCACGGTTACTGTATGCTTTCGAAACGATTTTAGAGTACAATGCATCATTATTTTTATTACAAATATAAAGAATCAGCATGGTCAGCAATCGATACGCCACGTCACGCCGTTTCTGCATTTTTACGGGATAGTAGATTAAAAAGTTTTAAGTAGATAAGTATTTCAAAACTTTCCCTAGAAGAAAAAAAAGTAACAAAGCAAAAAAATCAAATCCACGGATTTTCAAGATTTTTACAGAGAAAAAGAAACTTATATGAGGAACGTACAGTTTATCTTTTGGTATATTTTATGAAAATATCAGCCTTAGGTGATTAGTCATTAGTATATGCAAATAGAGACAGGGTGAAATACTTAAAAACGTCTCATGACTTCTTCATTTTCTCCCGTTTTTGACTTCTTTTCTGCAAAAAGTATAAGCTACGCCGAGAAAAATGTAAAAGAACACAATTTATCAAAAAAAAAAAACGCAATAAACAGACGAGAATTTTTAATTTTAAAATCTTTGGCACCGGATTTCTTTCGCCCCTATTCAATTTCCTTGAAGTAATTGTAAGTAAATTAACAAAAACACAAGTAGCATTTTCAATGAAGATCCGTAAATTTCGTTCATGAAATAATAAAATTAGCATTAAAAAATTGCCAGGGAGTTGTATGCAGGGACTTAGAGCCGAATAATGTCGGCTAAAATCGATTTTGTGTCTGTGGCTGCAGAAAACCACGAAAAATGTTTCAAGATCAGTTAACTATATCTTTATAAAACTAACTTGACAGACGGAAATTAATTTAAAAGATTACAGTCTGAATTATTTGAATTATTGCAATCAAAGCTCTCAGCTGAAGAAAATCCAGCTCCAATGCATTGCAATTATAATTATTTTATCTTTAATTGCAATTATAATTATTTTATCTTTAAAACCAATTTCCGTTAGTGCGAGAACACTTGAATTCGGTTTTTGAAAGATGGACGAGGGGTGCTTGTTTTTTTTTTTTTTTTTTTTTTTTTTTTTTTTTTTTTTTTTTTGGCTCTCTGCCGAGAGCAAGACCCGAAAACCGATTTTAACGTGGTTCCGATTACGAGTCCCTGGTTGCATATCTTTATGTACACACGAAACTTCTCTAAAAATACGGAACTGGCTCCTATCTCTCTTGATAGTTCTATGGCTAAAGAGCGTGAGCGTGGACTGACCGTGGGAAGAACGGCGCAATTCTTTTCATTATCAATTTCGTGAAATTACATAGCTGGATTTAGATTCGCGGTATGATGTAAACACGCTAAATCTTCTCCATAGACATTGCTCCTTCTGCAGAATTTTACGATCATAATTCCCACCTTCAATTGCCCTGAACCCTATACTCCGCGAGACCTCGTTAAAAGGAAAGGACATAAAAAAGAAGACAAGAGGGATGCGCGTATTAGCGATCATTAAGTGTAGAAGCGTTTACGAGCGGCGCAAGCCGAAAAAGACTGGCGCTTAGCCACAGTTGCCAAATCGTACAGAATCGTCAGATTTTGTGCTCTTCAAAATGAAATTAAGTTTGTATTTTTTTTTTCAAAACAAATCCGACAACCACAAACTCTTGCTTTGGATTGTAATTTAATGAGGTATAATTTATTTCTCATCTTCCTTACGTCTTCGACGTCTTCAATACGCCTTATGCCGGGTTCTCTTTGGAAGCTTAGCACCCGTATAACTATGCGTTTTATTATTCTGAAAAAGTATTTTCGAGCTAAAATTGATAGCGAGGTTTCGATATGATTCGACACAAAGCCATAGTTCTTTCACAATGTAAGTGTACTTATACTGCTAGTGGCGGATCCAGGAAATTTTTCTGGGAGGGGGGAGGCACACCTGTAAAATTTTGAAATTTGAAGCGTCGATGGAAGCAATTTTGGGCTATTTTCTATTGAAAAATGGCAACATTTAAGACTTCTGGGGGGTATCCCCCCATGGATCCGCAACTTTGTACTGCAAAGTGTTGAACAGATAATTCTGCTGTTAGATACATTTTGTGTCTTTGCTTTTTATCGAATTTATTAAAATGGAGGGAAAATAAAATTCGTTCTAATGATTACGAATCTTAGAGGCGGCTCGTTCAATTTGGCAACTCTATGGTTTGCCACTTGAACAAATGCAAAAGTATCAATTATCGGGGTGACTAAATATCGATTATTTTGAATATGTTTAAATGGAGAGTATTCGTTGTTGCACACAATTACACGAGCCGCCACTGATGAACTCAGTACTAAAGAAAAACATTTAATCGCTAACTCACAGTGGTGTTTCTTAAAATATTTCCTGTATGCAATAGTCGAAGTACGTCTAAAAATAAAGGAATACCCATTATTTCAAGTTCTAACTTAAGTGAACAGCCGTTAAACTAAGAAATAAGTGGTTAGATTAGTACACCATCAATACGATTTGCCTGAAAAATTACCATTTTCATGTTTGTATTTTCTACTCTAAAGTGCCGCGTGTGCTTTGGAAACATCGATTTGTGTCCATTTCAACCCGTAAGAAAAGTCGAACGAATGAGGTGTACAGCTAGTATACTCCCGGCCCCCAAACGGACATTTGAATGGGTACATTTGAATGGACGAAATGCAGCGTAGCCAGATTGCACGCGTTGCCACTGTTTCTACTCGATCGTTAAAGTCTCCAAAGTTATTTTCGTGTGATACGCGTTCTAGCCTTGAAAAATAATTCGGCTTGATTGTCTCTTTTTACGAACTTGTTTTATTGTGGCCCGTTCCACTTAGTTACACATCGTCCGCACTAGTCCGGTGTGTATTCAATAAAACAGGGCCCATACGACAGTATATGCACAACATAACACAGCACCTTAAATAACAAACTCAGGACATTACGTTAGTTTGAAACACACCTAAATAGTAGTTTTGTACCAAGAGATTACAATTGATGATTTAAAGCAACTCTGAAAACCACAATAACATCTTTAATACCCAATTTATTCGTCCATACCCAACGATAAATTCCATTTTCGAATTTTAAACCGCAAAAATCGTCTCGTTGTTCTCGTGCTTTTCAAATAGACGCGGATTGTGCCATAAGCCGTCTCTGATGTTTATAGAGTTAAGACGTCACGGAGTCGATTCCAGCCACGGTGCATACACGCGTGGGTGGCGCGGGCTATATTTTAAGGCAATCCTAAGTGCGCTTCAGCGTTTATCAGTGCGTCCGTATCGTCTTTCTCGTGAGATCCCACGGCCAAATACACGCCATTTCATACGGTTGTAGCAGAAGTTTGCAACAACCTATTAAAATTATTTCCTACTCGCATAACATTTGTCGCAGTCATGGTAAAACACATCGATTCTTCGAATTATCGAATCGGCGGTCGAGAGAATCTATTCCCTTGTAGCCAGAGGCGCGCGGTGCACGGTGGGTAATAAATCGTTGAAAGTTCGCGTGGTCTTTTTTTTTTCGAGTTTTGTTCACCCGAAGAATTCTACGCCCTTTGTCCACTGACCACCATGCTCAATTCTCCACCCTCTCTTCCTCCCCCTATTTCTCCACGGGAGACCCCTCTCCCCCCCCGCTCATCCGGCCGTAGCGCCCAACAACAAGCTCTTCACCGCGCATGCGCAGACTATGAAATGGCGCGGCGCGGAAGGGTCGATACCCGTGACCTTGGCGCAAGTTCAATGAATAAATCGGTTGAAAAATATGAAAGTGCAAGTGGTCTCCACTCCACCGAGCGTAGAGAAGCGCAAGCCCGGAGGGTAAGGAAGGGGGGATTTGGTGGTGGGGGGATTTGGAGGTGGATGAGGAGGAGGAGAGAGGAAAAAGGAAACAGGTAGTAAACAAAGATTTATGCGTGACCCCCGCGCGATTGCTATGGTGTGCTTTTGCGACCGCGAAAAGAAAGTGAAGTCTTCTTGCGCGCGCATAAAAGCACATACAGGAATGAGTATCGGTTTTGAAAGTTCCGCCCGATTTGTTGCGCGAGCCTCCTCCCTCTCTTCCCTCTGGTCTATATCCATATGGTGGCAGACGTGGGGCGGCGAAGGGCGACAAGGAGCGAGGGGTTCCGCCAAACCGAGGACATTTGCGCGGTTGAATTTATCGTCCAAAGACGGGATGGACTCATAGTCAGTGAGCCCCATCCGACCCTCCCCCCCCCCTAAATCATCGGTGCCACATTGTGCGTTCTTATACGGTTGTTTGCTGTGTAGTGGTATGACGTTATTTAACTTCCTTCGTGGAGGATCATAGTTTATAGAGGCAGGATTTGGTAAAAGCTTGATTTAAAAGTGATTAGATCACTACAGACGGTTTTCGGATCTTTAATGATATTCTACGATCTATAATTCATCAATGACTCAATCGATCGAAGGAAAGATTGTTTACATATCGCAGTAGTGAACTAAAATAATAGCATATGTAATTATTCAACTCAGTAATCTTTGTTTCAGCCGGGAAATCACCGATGGATGTATTTAATGCCATCTAATGCTATTTATTGCTGGATCTGTAGGGATTTATTTAGATCGTCAAAACGGTATCCCTGAATTAGATAAGGAATACAAGAAAATGATTCTCGCAATCATATAAGACTGTATATCATTTTTTCGGGAAAGAAAAAAATGTTACGCAACTTCTGAATTTTACGTAGGTTCATTGATTGCCCACAAAACAAATTCGGAGCATAGATAAGGGTCTGTGCGATAGTGCTGTGGTTTCTCATTCTTGTGGTCACTGATTTTTTGTATTTTGGAAAACATAACCACAAGAAAGTCCAAGAGTTGTGTGATATTCTTTTCGTCCCCGACTGTACATATATCTATATGGTCTAAGTTACGGAACACATATATTTCAAAAATAACATGTAACGAGATAATTTTTTGCAAAAATATATTCACCAAGAACATTTTCGTAAAGTGATGTTCCTATTTTTTTTTTCGAAATGTTCAAAAATCATGCAAACACCTACAATACCTTGATACCTATGCAATACCCTAGATGTGTAATGTAGATATGGATCGGTAGCAAGTAAAATGACGAAAAAGCATGGAATCACCTTAACTTCTTTGACTCGAGTTTGGGTAATTGTAAGTACCATGGCATATTGCACCTCCAATTACCACTTAGTCACCACTCCATTGCATTTCCGGACCCGTCTTACACTTATTCAAATTCGAACATTTAAACTGCTTCGAAAGAGTCTTTTCCCTCCGTTTGAAACGCGGCAACATCTTCGCACCAACCATAGATCCACCGTAGATGCTCCGTTTTATCGCGGCATTGTCCGACTAATGATTTCCATGCATGCATGCAGAAGAGAATACCAGCAATGCAATACCAATATGGTACTCAATTAGCTTTAATGCGAATGCTTGCTCGTGTACTACTCGAGCTTTGTTGTCGCCCCCCCTCTTCTCCACCCCCCCTCTTCTCCACCCCCCCCCCTCTAAAACGCCCCCCAACGATGGCTTGACCATCCCATGCAAGAACCGGCCTTTCGCTTCGCTCTGTCGTAGTATACTCGCGACTCTTCTCCCGACCTTTTTGCCGTTGAACTCCCCCCCCCTCAACCCTTTCCATACCCTTTCCTTTTTAACACACCGACGACATTGGTGCAATTATTACAAAGTGGTGCAAGAAACTGCAGGTCCCCGAATGGCCCGAATGCACGAAATAAGTGCACTTCCTGTACATGCGCGATGCATAAGTATTTATAGCTACCACGTTTTAAAAAAAAACATGCTACCCAAATGGAGGAGTTAGTTACGCAAAAGGTAGAGCGTTTGGTGGTTCTGCCTTCAAAAGTCATGAACTCGTTGTGCGAGAGAGGTGAAAACTAGACTAATAATTAGCATGCCTGAGGAGTTTCCTTACATTTGATAGAATTGAAATACAAATCCGTGACTGAAGGAAACTATCAGGGACTTTCAAATTAGCCATATAGGTGAGGTGCAAAAGGAGTAAGCACAACTTAAAAAGCACATTCACGATTCTTGAGAGGTCTTCTTTGAATCTTACTCGTGAAATTCCAAGGCGTTATATAGGTCCTCTAAGGTGTACAATTAATTGTTAGCTGTAAAAAAAGTTTTGAGAACTTCTCTGCAAGTCGGCTCAAGTCGAGAAGAGTTTTCGTTTAAAAGTTTGAACTGCGCATCTTACCTCCAAAAACCGTTTTTAAAGGCTGTTCCGAAAGCAAAGAAAGTGATTTTGGAACCTTTGCAAAAGCAGTGACATGACCCCTAAACAATAGTCGCATTAGTCGGCTTAAAGTCATTTTATGAGGCTGTGAGTGAATTTCTTAATTTTTACCACTCTAACGAAGTTAGAAATTAAGAGACTAATTGCGATGGCGCAAATGTCTGTCTGGCTGTAGCCCCGCATTACTTTTGAACCAATGGTCCGTATACATCCAAATTTTGCAGAAAAGTTGCTTTTAACATTTCTCAGGGGAACTATTTTTTGTATTTTCGAAATGTTAAGTTTTAAGCAAGTTATGAAGGAACAGAGGTTTCCATTAAAATCAATGGTACAATGGGTAAACATAGGGCAAATCGAAATATATCAAAAATTGCTGTTTGAATTTTGATTGAAATTTGCAAAAACATTCTGCAACCAGCCCACTGTAAAATTAACTCCTTATGGGGAGGTCTGGGAGTCTCCCCCAGAATATTATAGGGGGTCTCGGGGTTTCCCCCAGAAAATATAAGGGGTCTGTTGACCCCCAGATTAAGTCTGATGGGAGAGAGTGTTCGTGGGGTATACCATACAGTTTATTTATTATGTACTCATCGTAATTTTTGCTGGACTTTACTCAAGAACGATTCCATCGATTTTATCAAGATCTAGTATTATATTTTTCCCTTAAACTGTAGATATATTTGTTTGCACCCACATGGCACACGCCCACACTGACGGGGTACTTTCAACATCCAACATTTCCTACCCTCAAAATCATCCTGACCTCCTCGTAGTTCAGCCATTCTTACGCAATGACAACTTCTTGTGATTTATTATATGTGATACATTATCACGCATTGGCAAATTACATGTGTACCATTGCCGCCGATGCCGACGGCGAACTTACGAGAAAGTGAAAATGAGAAAAAGTTGATTGCAACGTTGCAACGATTCAACGGCACATCCCAAGTTTCACACGTCTAGACTCTAGACTAGAGTACCCAGCAGACCAGTCTGTTTGGTTGATGACGCGTTTACATAAACTTACCAGTCCGCGCGGAGTCACCATCGCGTGGCTCGTGGTGCATCATTCACCGCTTTTCGAGGGAATGAAGACGATACTCAGTTTTGATGAATGTTGCTTCGATGGCGGTTGCCGCGTTCCTACTTTACTATGAACCTAACAATCATCCCGGCTGGCGGCCGATCAGGGGGCCTCGGTCGGCTGACTGGTGGCCTTAAAGACAACGAGCGCCTCCTCCTGCATGAAAGCGGTAACAGCGATATTGGATTGGAACTTCAAAGTTGCCACATTCCATGAAAACCGATATTTTGATTATTTGGTGCAGTGCTCTCTAATTTCCACGCACGGACTAAATCACTTTGAGATAGCGTCAATGAGGCCTTGTGGCTCGACTCGTGTCGATCTTATCTCTGATAACTCTTACACTGAAAAAAACGTGCTGAATCGAACTCTTTTTTAGTTAAAAGTATACAGACACTACTTGAAAACTGTTAGTTTGAATGCAGTTTAAATTACTTAAATTAACTCGGCACGAAGGTAATTTAAATAATTTAAACAGTCTAACTAACAGTTTTTAAGTGTTGTCCATACTTTTAACTAAAAAAAGAGTTTAATTCAGCACTTTGTTTTTATTGTAGACGCGTTTAGTAGCAACTTTAATACTGAACTCTCTTCGTCACTCACTACATTGAAGGAACTTTTCCAAGGTAGCCTGGTTCCTTTTAGTGTTACTTACAAAATAATGAGTCACTCTAGATCCTCACAGAAACTGTATTAAATAGAATCAGAATCTGATCATTAGAGGAATCTAGATCTACATCTAAACGTCAGTGGTTATTTAAAATACATATGATCAAAACTTGATGTCTCTGAAATCCATACCTCATATTATGTCATTTTATAACATCTCTTGAAAATTAACATTTTCGTGAATGGGTGATTTTTTTTTTTTTTTTGTTTTCTCTCTCTCGAGATTTATTTACAACATAGTTCGTTTTGCACCTCTTTCACTATGAATAGTTACCACACGAAGAAAAGAACATTTTAACAACAAAGAAGATGAACACTCAACTATTTTCTTAAAACACTTTCTGGAATCTCAATCAATCGGAGTTATGGTAATGCTCTGATTACTCAAACCAAGAATGGGGCAGTTGCAAGGGTCGATAATGTTGTGTAATTTATAAAGAAAATGAGCTGAAAGCTGTGGTGCCTTTGGTGTGTCCACAAGTGTCCCAGTTTTGGATATACACACGTGTAATGTTGTAAAAAATCGTGTGCATGGTGACGTAACTAAACTCATTCCCATTTAAAACAATGTATTTTGGGCCAATATCTCATCGCCGAAACAATGGAACTTAATTAGAAACCAAAGTCATCTTTTTTCTCATCAAATACTTTCATTTTGTCTTTATAAAAAACATAACTTTTCAGACCCTTGCAACTGCTCCATTCTAATCACAAATGCCAGAAAGAACTTCCACAAAATAGTCAAAAGTCTATCGAGTTGCCCATAAAATAGTCTTTTCTCCATGCTGTGCAGTGCAGCTAGATTTGGCAAAAAAAGATAAAAACTTTACATCAAATCATATAGGGAATTTTTATGTTTTAAGCATAATGTGGCAGCACTGGTGCAGCGGTGTTGCCACATTGAGTGCCGTTCAAGTCTAATTGTATTTTTTTGAATAATTAAGTGCGCACGCATCATTTCACATTAGATCCAATGCTGAAAATCGCTGTAATCAATAGTTCGCAAAGGGTAGCCATTTCAGCTATTTTACCACGTGACTTAAGTCGCGCAGCCCACGTTAGATACTCGTGAATATTTTATTTTCATTCATCAATTTGGCAACGTAGTATCGAAGATATGGATCTAAGACGTCGCAAGAAAGTTAACATGAATAGTTGGAATAACGATGGAAAATATTATTTCACTTTCTTTTCTCTTATACGCGGCTCCGGAAGGTGACGTTATAAATTTTGATCTTCCAAGGTTGAAAATGTAATTATATCCCTTGAACTGGGGCACGAAGATCTTTCTAAAATCCTAATTCATGAAGAAAAACCAAATCGAAAATGAGTGTACGCAGTACCCACGACCCCACGTGTCTACAGTCAACACCCACTCTATTTCTTCGACCACTATATTTATAATCACAATTTTTGGACCTTGGTAGGTAATGTGCTTTCCTATACTTGATGAGCTCCCGTGATCCAGGCCCCATGAATATTTTCTGTCTCTCAAAGATGAATAATTACTCTTTTGATTCTCTTTATACTCTGACGCATGGTAATTAAAGTAGTTTAGTTACCGAATAACATTTAAAATTAATTAATGCTTTCCAATGGTGCTGACATTCAGAGATTCTATTTTTTAAATTTTTGTAGTTTAAGAGAAAAAAGAAGCTGAAAATAGATTTGAAGGCTTGAATATTTGAATAATCTATCTTCAAATTAACTTATCAAAAGCCAATTACGACTGTCTCTTTGTTCCAATTATTATGTCTTATTACTTTGTTTGGGACCTTTGAGCCGAGACCGTAAGACAACCAATTTTAGATTTAAGGAATAGTAAAGGAGGCTGATTCTTAATCTCACAATTTCGTCGTTGGGTACAAAATGTGGTGTCAACAAGAATTAAGCTGTAATGGGTCTGTTGCAAACTTTTGCTACAACGCTAAAGAGCGGTTCATCATATGTAAAATCACCCGAAAAGTCCATTGGTGGCATCAGAAAGTCATGAAATGCGATAATAAACTCTCATGAGACGTTTAATGAAATCCAAGATGGCGGTAAAATATCGAGCAATCTGTATGCATGCACCTTTAACATCCAAGGATTGCCAACTTTGACAACCTCACAGCTTCAGAGGTTATGTGTTTATTTACGTTGTGATTGGGTGTGATCGATATTGTGAGGTTGGCTATCCTTGGATGTTCGTGGTGCATGCATACAGGTTGCTCAATATTTTACCGCCATCTTGGATTTGCGCAATGAAAGCGAGAAAAATAGTTTTTATTTCATTTCAATGTATTATGACTTCATGATCATCGTATCATGATAGTTTGTGGGAGTGACGTCTCATGCCCATTAAATCAAATGTTGTTTTTCCCCTTTTTATGCAGTTACAACTTTTTTATTAGTATCACCCAGAGACAAAGTATCCTAGACACCAAGCATTAGCTGATCGCGCGGTACCTAACTTTTTTTTTTTTTTCGGAAACTCAATAGAAGAACATACACGGATCAAAGTCCAACTGGACCATACGTTGACCGATGATCAAGGCAAAAACTCCGATGCTTTGGTCTCCTTTGCTACTGACATCAACACTTTGCTCATCAGTCAACGTATGATCCCGGTGCAACTAAAACGTTGTTTTGTCGTGACCCCGAAAGAAGAACACCAAAGTTGCCATCCGATTTCAACAACGTGGTCTCTAATAATTTATAATGCCTCCGATCAGAGCTTAAATACTGAGCTAAGTTTTCTCTGAGAGGAAGGAGTTTAAGACTCTTTTCATTAATCACAATGGTTTTTTTGTAGCATTTCACAGGATTCGTAGCCCGTTTGTCTACAGCAAAACCTTGCAAGATCTTTCTTCGAAAGTATAACGATGCCTTAAATACAGTATGCTTGCAATAAGACTTGTAAATTTTAATTGCAAGTTCAAAAAAATGCAGCCTTGCTTGAATTCGCTTATGCTCCGTAGAATATGCAAAACTCGCAAGGATATCACACTGCAATTAGACAACAGAGGTGGCGCGGCGGCAGGCGAATCTATGGGAGTCGCAACGACCAAGGAGTGAACTCCGAGAAGTTCAAGAGAACGACTCGATTCATTTTAATGACAATAATTTGCAATTGCGGGTTCGCTCCTTTCCCTCTCCCCCTTCCCTCGCCATACCTCATCCACAGGAGATACAGACTATAGACTCTATACAGACCATACCTAACACTATAGTATATACATACTGCAGAGAAGTACAGAGAGACAGTACTTGCAGAAGCGTTGGAAATCACGCGTGCTAATTGTTCGGCTAACGGCTATTTACTATCGCACCGCACGCCACAAAAGCAGCACGGACGGATGGAGAGTGCGCGGCCGCGGTGCAATAATGGATTGCACTGCGCAGGGTCGCCGGATTACAAGGGGAAAATTGTCTTACCTCCCACTGACTACAGTGACTTCGGCGTGAAATACGGATGATTTTTTTTACCCGGGAATTGGCGGCAACCGTGATTGCATGGCGCATTTGTCGTGCATCCAGCCGGAAGCCATTGATTGCAGTATAGTTTACTGTGTCTTGTGTTGATTTAAGTCCCTGAGAGTGTTCCTTTTAAACCCCGACTTACGCTAGGCGTGCTCCTCCTCGCGCAGCGGGCGCTCGTCGAGCTGAAAGGGTGAGGCTTCGTGAAACTTTTGCTCGTACATAAGTCTGAATTTAATTCCTAATTTCAAGCTTTTACTCCCACTTCTTTCATTAATATTAATCAAATATTTGATTTACTCGTTATTTCATTTAACTGTTTTTTTCTCCTCTTTATTTTGTTCCTTTCTCACCCCCACTTCTCAATCTTAAAATCCAATGGGGCTCTTGCAACTTTTGCTGTAAGGAAATGAATAGTCCATTCTGATGTAAAAACCAACGAAAGTCATAAAAACCACACCAAAAAAGTCTACTTTTTTTACTAAAATATAAACGCACAAAACCGCTCTAACGGCAAGATCGCAATGGCGCTTCAAAGCAGGTATCATGGGAGATTCCTGTCTAATTTGTCACTTTCTCTACGGAAACACAGAGATTTGTCTCAATTTAGATAGGAATCTCTCATGATACCTGCGTCGAACCGCCATTATGCCTGATTCTGAGAGTGAATTTCGTGATTTTTCAATGCGCTCATCGTCATTTTTACAGGTTTTCATACAAGAATCAACTCTTCAATCCCCTATAGCAAAAGTTTGCAAGAGCCCCATTTCGGGTTGAAATGTAATTTCTTTCTATGTCCCAGAAGTCTTTATCGGACCCAAAATGAGAACCGAAAAACCGCACGTATCTCATATTATTGAACAAGGTTTACTAGCAAGCCGATCTTTGACATCATTGAATACGATTAGTAGATGGAGTACATGGAAGGATACCATTGGTCGCCCTCCAAGTTATTTATCAAAAAATAGACCTGTATAATCAAGTACCCCTACTCGTCTTAACAGACGATTTCAAAGATCGAAATTCGCAGACGCAAGAGGTGAATCCTTTTTGAAATTCTCGGCGTTTAAATAAACTGCTTAAGGATGCAAAAGCGTGATTGGTGACTAGTAACGTGTGGTTACCATGCCTTATCTGAATACGGAATTTATCTAATTGGTTAGCACAGATGCTCAAGACTGTCCGATAACCAATTAGATTAATTCCGTATATTTATTAGACTTAGCAACCACGTGCGCAAGAGTTATTACCCTTTTGCACTCTTATCCGGTACATTATCATGAATAGTTGACAAATTCAAGGATCGGCTTTTCGCACATCTCGCTGGATCAAAAGAGCGTCAAAAACTACATTATAATCAGTCCTTTTCACTCAAAATATGCAAAAATCGCCTCACATGCCACTTCACCCCTAAGCTGTAAAATAGGATGATTTGATGACTTCTCAAAACATTGGCATTGTGTAAACCGGCAATGTTGCATTTTGCCTATTTAAACACGGGGAAAAGGTCGAATTCAATAGCTCTCAAGGCACACCTCATAGTTCGATCTTTCTCATGGGTTTCGGTGGACGTGAATCGATGTAAAGTTTTATTGAATGGTAGGATGACCGACGTTATCACTATACAGTAACGCGTCGAAAAATTCTCCATCTCTCTCTTTTCCTTCATTAAAAAAACATGTGTTAGACAAAGAACAAGGATAGACAAGAAGATAGAACCCACTTTTTCTATCTTTTTCTACTGATACATTCAAAGGGGAAATGGGCGAGATGAAAAAGATTCTGCTCTGAGAGAATTTACTTCTTTGAAAACAAGGAAACACGTTTACTTGAGACAGGTTTCCTTGCGCGAAGTAAAGTTCTGATTGCATGAAGGAAAATCACTGTCACAACAAGGAATCTTTTGGCTGTAGCAGAAGACATTTTCCTTGGGTTAAAGGAATTCCCCTTTAGTCAACAATGGGTCTGTTGCAAACTTTTGCTACACTGATTAAGATAGTTTAATCCAATGTAAAACCGCCTGAAAAGTCCATTGGTGGCATCAGAAAGTTATAAAATGCAATAATAAACTCACTAGAAGCGTTTGATGAAATCCAAGATGGCGAAGAAATATCCAGCAATTTGTATGCATGCACCACGAGCATACAAGGATAGACAACCTCACAATATCGATCACAACCAATCACAACGTAAACAAACACATGACGTCTACCTCCAGTGAGGTTGTCAAAGTTGGCTATCCTTGGATGTTCGTGGTGCATGCATACAAATTGCTCGATATTTCTCCGCCATCTTGGATTTCATTAATCGCCTCTTGTGAGTTTATTATTGCATTTTATGACTTTCTGATGTCATCAATGGACTTTTCAGGCGATTTTACATTAGATTAAACACACTTAATCGTTGTAACAAAAGTTTGCAACAGACCCATTCACTGTGCAGTTTCTTTAACGCAAACTAAATAGACATACATTGGATTGAATAAAGAATTCTCTCAGTGTGAGGTGCGCCAATGTCACTTATAATCAGTCTATGAAGTCATCGGAGCTCCTTTTTCGGTTGGTTGGGGGGGAGGGGCGCGTTGATTCGCATCATTTCATAGCGGCGACTTTGGTCGAAATTGAAAGTAAATTCCCGTGTCCAGTGTCCACCCCACTCCTCTCACCTTCGACATTCCACCTCTGCTCAAGCTCGTAACTTGTAGTACACATATGCGTCCAACTTTGCATCTTCCATCGCTCGGCATACCACATATATCGCATATATACATCACCGCATTTGCAACATCCGCATCCTAATTAGAAAGGGCTTGAACACTGAACTGTGCCTAATCGAGCGTTACGAACAATAAAGAAGAGCTCTGCACAATTTTAATAATAGGTGCAC
Source organism: Trialeurodes vaporariorum (assembly GCA_011764245.1). NCBI lineage: Eukaryota > Metazoa > Arthropoda > Insecta > Hemiptera > Aleyrodidae > Trialeurodes > Trialeurodes vaporariorum. Next base: position 30,140,767 of record VMOF01000369.1, on the reverse strand, counting down.
TATGTTGATGGTTGATGATAATTTCCTCCTCTCATAGTATACTCACAGGACTCACAGACTCTTAGGTCAGAGTCAGTCCAGCGCGGAGAGCAGTATTGTTGAGCTGCATCCAAAAGCAGATGCGAGTGGCGTTGCCAGGTCTCGTGTCAGCAGTTTATTTAACAATGATTCTAATTGGATGAATATTCTTTGAGACCGTAAATTTGTCAGCACTGGATGCGAGTCGATTAGGATTTAATATATTCCGTACGAGTGTCGTATGAACCACGGCGGTTACTCAACACGCCTTTCCTTCCTTACACGCTCTTTCTCACTTCATTCTAATAGTGTTTTTTTTCCTTTTTTTTTTTTTAATTACCGTTCCCAGTTTTGCTGTGGGCCATTCCTGATGTGTTGCATGGTGTTTTTTTTTTTCTCTACGAAAAATAGCATTCAACACCCATTTTGAGCGACAGGAACCAAAATTAGCGCTCTAAACTCTTTCATCTTTCTTTTTTTTTTTCTCGCATGCCTGCCTGCCTGCCCACCTCAGACGCCAAGAAGACGCGTCAACACAATGCATTTTAAGATTCTTTGTTTCTACAGCGCGAGTATCGTTTCGCAGTTGTCAAACTTTGCGACATGCAGACTAGATTCCCTTGAAGTGGTCTTTTTTTTTTTTTTTTTTTTTTTTTTTTTTTTTTTTTTTTTTTTTTTGGAAATCAAAGATTATTTATACTATAGATATGGCACTTGCTAGAATCTTGTTTAGCGCCTTTATTGCTGAAACACATATACTGGCCCACGGTTTGTTGACGTATCGGCAAACGAGAGGCGCGCGGGCGGGGTGGAGCCAGTCGGCGTGGCCCACGACCCCCACCCCGTCCGCACGTCTCTCACTCGCAGAAACGTAAACAAACCGTGGGCCAGTGTATGTGTTTTAGCTCGGTTTTAGAAATGAAGGCGCTCAACAAAATTTAACATTGGCGAGATAGCTAGTGCCATATCTGGAGTATGAGTAATCTTTGTAGGAAATACATGTATATCCATTAGCTTGACGAGCTCTGATTGGTCGTAACTTTTAGGCTTTCACGGCGGCAAAAAAGAGGCGAAATGAGGGTAAAGTAAAAGAGGGCTAGAAAAATTAGGGATCGTTCTGACCTAAATTACGCCGACAAAACCGCCAGTCCACCGTCGAACTTATAACCTTCGAATTCATTCATGCGGTCGCCTCTTGTATAGTGCACGAAAATTACATTAACGGAGTCACTCGGCATGACAGAGTCTGGTCATGTGAACCAGCGAAGTGTCAAAAAAGAAAAAGAGGCGGCCCATAGCGGCGTCCTTTTACACGACGTTTCTGCCAAGGAGGCGTTTTGATCGTTGCAATGGCAACCATCGGTATAAATTTTCCGTTAGCTATAGCTTGATAAAGACAATTTATGGGTAGGTGATAAAAAATTGGCTATTCAACGATGGCCACTATAGCATTACTCAAGACCTACAATGCTTGACCAATACTCATAGAGACGCATAGTATCGACGATTGAATGAACGAAAAATTACATGATCGGCCCGCTGGAACATATACTACCTATATAACAATGCGTATATTCTCTGTGAATATGACTCGTTTTATAAAGAGTAAAAGTGAAAAAAGGACGCAAACTATTTTTCAATGTTCCAATGGGATCAGTGGTGATTTTTTGTCAAAATCCGACAACGTTGCAAACACAGTAGAAAAAAAAGAAAAAAGAGGATATTTAAACAATACAACAGCCAACACCCTCTGTCCCTCGCAAAGAAATAATTACTCGCTAAGAAAGAGTTAACTATTGCATACGTACTTACTTAAGCGAAATGCACTCGCCATAAGGGACCATTAACACGCAGTTGCTCCGTGAATCGTCACGAACCGCGCGAATTGCGATTCAAGATCGAGAGACTGGAATCAATAAACAACCAAACATTCGATAACCTACTCCCTCTGCGATGATCCTGCAAATGGACGTACATTTAACCAAAAAAGGAAAATTCACAAAAAAAATGATGAGCTCATCATATTTAGAGCTGCCAAAATCCACTCTTAAATTCGTTATTCGTTATGATGTAAATACAACGCACTCTCAAAGTCCCAGTTTAATATAACCTAACTGATTCTATGTAGTGGCATAGCTAGGAATTTTTCGAGAGGAGGAGGAGAGGGGGGGGAGGTCCTGGGTCCGAAAATTTTCAGGTAGTGGAAAGGGGGTATACAGGCCAAAATTCGGTAAAATTCCTCTTAAATCGCAAAAAAAAAAAAAAAAAAAAAAAAAAAAAAAACCTTTTTTTAGGGTACTATATGTGCAATAACATTATTAGATTCATAGTCCTCGCAAGTTCTGATTACACGGTCAAATTGATCTACGAATTAAAGTATGCAAAGATCGCAAACGTTTACTTTTGATTTGTTTGTCATAGAATCTATGACATACATCAATTCGGTCAATTACTCAGCGCTTCGGTGAATGAATATGATGATGGCGACCGTTGCAGCGGTTTAGTTGTTTACTATAGACATTTTGAGAGCGTTGTTTGAATTCGCGGACTTTGAGCACGCATTTACGACCTTGATGAGTAATGCTTATCGGAGAGACTCAAAATATTGTTGTGTATCAAACATCGAACTGGGACCAAATACTGTAGCGGTTTGACGGTCCCCGAAAGGCGTAAGATGGTGAAATTTTTAACCCTTCATATGAGCTCACCAACCATTTTCAGAGGATACTGTGGTGACGCAAAATTATTCTGTCCCTAAATCCTAACCAACGCAACGAAAAGAAAAAGCAAAAAAATAACAAAAACAAAATATACAACTTGGAGTCATAAGGTATCCAATCACATGCATAGGTCGAAATTGTCAATCGAAAGCTAAAGCTTGTATCGGCCGTAATCGAACTCTTGCCCGTTGCACTGATACGTTGCGTGACATTCTTCTGAAGCGACGTTCCATCTACGTGGGCGGGCATTGTATGGCGGAGTTGCGTCGCGTCATGTCGGCGGCGTTACTCAAAGATGCAAACAATTGCGTCCGAAAACAGGAACGCAAAAACATTCGAATGAGCGTATAGACACACTGTAGCCGATGCACATGCACTAAGCTGCCAAATGTGAGGGAGAAATGTTATTACGAAAGAGCCTCGCAAATGTATTGTAATACGCCTACCCTTATGATTCAAAATTCACAAATTGAACGCACCTTTAGGTTCGAATCGGCAACACCGTGACACATCTCGTTGATAGGGTCCAGACGCGGACGTAGACGTGCGTTTGACGTCGCGACGCGTCTTGACGTGCTCGTGCGACTTCCATCCACCGTCGAATCAATTATTCAAGAAAAAATAACTAACGTACTGTGTTGCCAGATCTTAACGGTATATCTACGCTAATTTAACAATGAATCAGTTGAATCAGAAGTAAAACCATACAAAAATGACGATAAAGCGCACTAAAACATCCCAAAATCAACTCCTCAAATTCATAAAATGCTTTCAAACTCGCAGTGGCGGCGCGTGTAATCTAGCAACGCTGCATTTCGTCCATTTAAACCCATCTAAAATATCGATTTGAGGGAGTGCACTGTGCACCCCCAATATTTCGACATTTCACATGACTTTAAATGGAGCGGATGCAACGTTGCCACATTGCACGCGCCGCCACTAAACTCGAGATCGTAATGGCGGCGATAGCCGCCTTTCACATTGGGTCTACATAACTCATTAACAATAAATAAAATAGGAGCGGGTAAAATGCTAAAACTCAACCTTAATTGGCGAGGACGTTTCGGCTCAAATCGCAGCCATTTTCAACTCAAAAAATAATAAAATAAAATAACATAAAAACCGTTTTTTGAGATGAAAATGGCTTGGATTTGAGCCGAAATGATCTCGCCAATTTAGGTTGAATTCCAGCATTTTACTCGTTCCTGTTTTATTTATTGTTCAAGTCGTCGCTGGTTCGTTTTTTCTGTCATTTTTCTTTATCTCACTGAGCTCCAACCTTACGAGGTGTTCTCACGACACTACTTAAGAAAAATAATGAGCATAAAATTTTCATAAGATTAAGACGGCTATCGTCGCCATTACGATCTCGTGTTTAAAGAATTGTATGAGATTGGGAGTAGATTTCGTGAATTTTTAGTATAGTGATGAGCTTATCATTTTTGCGAGGCTATAAATCCGGATCGACTGTTAGCAAGCCTGTGGGAAAAGTTTGCAACAGCTCCATTCGTGAATTTTCGGATTGTCATTCAGTGAATGGCAACACTGCAAACGCACACTTACCTACCCAAACTCAGTGTCTTTTGTTGGAGCAGCAAGCCGCGCGTTGTCTTTGTCGCGTTGCCGTCGCATCGAATTGCATTGGATCATGTCACCGGTCGAATCTTGTCGATGTGAGACTGACGACGAGACGTCGGGATGTCGTCTTGCTCTCGCCCCGCGTCAAGACTCAAGACGTCAACGGTGTTATGCGGGAGGCATCACAGCTCGATATGCGGCGCATGCGCGGTGGGTCGTGAGCGTATGACGTTAGAAAGTGCGCTGATAACTGTCATTATGCTTCCATGACCCGGTCACCAATGTTACCACCGCGCGCACCAGCCTCGGCCGCGGCATGGGCAGACTCCCATAGACTTAGACTTGGGTCTCACTCCTCACTCCTCACTCCTCAGTGCATCTTTCTTCTCCTCCTCCTCCTCCTCCTCCTCCCCCATCTACCTTCGTTTTGTATGGTCTGTCGAAGCACACTCCTTATTACGTAATCCTCTGTTTTCATTCCTTCCCAACTGTCCGCGCTGCCCCCCCCCCCCAACCGCCTCGTCCACTAGAATCAACCGGCCGTATGATTCCTATGTTTTCAAATTCCAAAGTTAATCCTGACATTAAACACTGTCAATATCTGACGATTTAGGACTTTATTTCTGCCAAGATTGCTTTCATAGCCATATAGGTGCTATATGCATTACCTATACAGTCCAGAACAAGAAAAAAACGTTCGATGACTCCTTTAATTTTAAAAGAAAAAATAAATAAATGAAATGAAAACAAATTCATATCAATTAGCCAGTCTTGTCTCTATGAAACAAATTTACTTATAGAGGTATAAGCCAGTGGCGGCTCGTGCGATTTGGCAACAGTGTTTTTATCCCATTTGAATACATGGAAAACAATCGAAACTCGAGGAGGCTGCCAGCCTCCGCTTGAATCGATTTTTTACCTAAGTTTAAGTGGGAAAAATGCATGGTTGCCAAATCTCACGGGCCGCTACTGGTATAAGCCTTTTGATCTTACAACTAGATCATCTTCAGTGGCTTGAAATAATATTTACCGCTGAATTAAGATGATAAAATCGAAAGGTCTATCGGTCAGTTTATTTATCCCTTTAACTGCTACGGACGAGTATACTCGCTGCGGAGAAACCTCTTCTCTTAGAGCTGCGGACGAGTATACTCGCAATCGTGACTGGATTCCTCAAAACTCTTAAAAAAAAATTAAAAAAAATAAAAAAATAAAAAAATAAAAAAAAAATTAAACAAAAAACGTAACAATTCGTAAATTTGCACGGTTTTCCATTCACACCCTGGTAGTACCTGCATTCCTAACTCAGCAGGCAAAGGGTTAATACAAGATTTGCTAATTGCTTTTTGAATTTCTTTATATTCTTTTACTCCAATGTATCGTTTACTATCATGTTAACCAATCATAATTTTTTTTTTGCTCAATTTTTGAGCTCATTACGATTGGCGATACTCCCCATATACTTTTCCTTCACGAGACAGACATACTCTCAATGTTTAATCAATAGCAACGGCCCGTGACGTGAGGCATTTTTGAGGATGAGTGGGAGGAGTGAGAGGCCGGGTGGTGGAGTACGAGGGAGAGTGGTTTTTGGGAGTAGGAAAGCGGGGAGGGGAGAATTAGGGAAATTATTGAAGCTCAAAAGAGGTGGGTGAGTTAAAGCAAATAACACACAATTTCAGACCGTTGCAATTGCCCCATTGAGCGCGAACTATTCGATTAGCGTCGACACTACAGCGACAGGGTCTCATTTTCATGAAGAAAATTTAGGCTGCATTATTTTCAGTTATTATATAAACTTATTTTGGTCAATAAGTCCCTTCGATATCTCGATTATTGTATCAACAAAGAAATATAACCTCCAAAACAGCGAAATGGTTGCAAGCAATAAACGCACAATAGTCCAGGTACTTACATACTATACGGTATTTTAAAGTTAAAGAAAGAAGTTCTTTGATAAAGGCTTCCTGTAAATTATAAATAGACTATTGGCTTTCAACCCCTACTACATCCTACGTCAAACTTGGAGGTATTGCTTATTTTATGAACCTGCGTTATCGCCCTGTTAATACCGTGGCGTCAATGATGGTGGTACTACCGCTACGCTGAATAGATGTCATAATACCGCGTTGATCAATTGCAGGAATGGCACCTAATTTTGTTCAGTACGGACGTGAACGTCGGGCAGTTCTCTGGTTAGTGTCAAATGAGACGCAAGTTGAGTTTCCAGCTATCAACAGCGAGAAAATTCGACTTAAAAATGACGTCGAGGACCGTTCGTCACGAAACAAAAATGAGACCTCTGGAAAATAATCTTACGTCACGAAATGACCGTCTTGATATATTTATAGTAATAATATCCCGATTGTTAGAAACACGTAGGTATAATAATTATAAGTTCTCAAGGTTTAGAAATTACACATTTTCACCAAAATTAGTCATGGAGTAACAAAATTGAAAAATTTACATAACAACGATTCGCTCCAATGGGTACTAAACCTACGTGTGCGTTCCTAAGAAAATCTTCTTCAAAAGTCACTCTAAACCTTGCCCAAAAAGAGCGCATCTTGTCGATACAAACTCGATAAGAAAATTTGAATCTTAATTCAATTACAACCGTTAAGGTCTCATTATGGGCTTCAAAGATCTGATACGAAACATGTAAAACAAGTATAATGGTAGTTATCGACCTATATATTCACGCCCTTTTCAACACCCTTGTTTTGTAACACGGGGGAAGCCTCACACACGTGTTTGTAATAAGTATACGCGTAACAGTCTGGATGTAGGTATGCATACGCGCGTATCCTATTCAACTTTCTAAAATATGAAAAATGCCATTCAATATTCGTTTTAATAATCGATGCGGTGGGGCAGTGGCAGTAAATTGAAATAAGAAAGGAGTTCACACCTGTAATCTCACGGCGCACTGTCGGGTAATAGATTTTCTTCCTTTTCAAGCTCGGAAAAGCTATTATTAGGCGCTTGTGTACACACTTAAACATCCGGTCTGTCGTGGTCGGCGTGATCGCGTTATGTGCACGGTGGAGGTCTTTCGCGGCGCATCGCGTAACTATGTTTTATTCGATAATTACACGGCTCCGAGTCGCGCCTCGGAGCTTTTATCCGGATCACTATCATTGATGGTAATAAAATATTTGAATAGAATTCGATATTATCGCTAATACCGAAGATCATCGCTTCAGTTCGTTTCCTTCGTTCCCTGAAATTCTATTTCGTCGAACCTACCTTTGATGAAACTGGCCAGCCGGTCGGGTGCGATGGTCAATGAAGAATGGGGACTCTGGGAACCGAAGCGAAGCCAGAAACACAGCGCACAATGGGCTGTCATATAGGTATCTTGATGACGATAGGGAATTGGATTCCTTCACTAATCAGACAATCTTTTGCTTTCGTGAATACTTTTCATCACAAAGCAATATAGCTCTTGTAAGGTTTTGCTGTAGACAAATGTCCTAATAATTCTGATGTAAAATAATGCGAAAATAACGATGAGACCATTAAAAAAGTCTAAAACTCACTTGTCGCAGAGAAAACTTAACTTGAAATTTCGGGTGACCACCCTTGCATGTTTGCACCAACCTTGGATTCGGACCCCAAACAAAAGAACAGGACATGAAATTAAGTTCCGTCTCCCTCGTTTATTATACGCAACGTAGAACTTCTCTGTTGTTATCACCGTGCTCCTAGTGACAAAATGTGTATAAATGGACCTTTAATTCCTTTAAATTTACTTTTTGAAAGCAAATTTATTAATCTCATTGTTCAAATTTGTAGGTTATCTTCTTTTATTTGGGGTCCGAATCCGAGGTTGGTGCATACATGCAAAGGTGGTCACCCGAAATTTCAAGTCAAGTTTTCTCTGCGAGTAGTGAGTTTTAGACTTTTTTAATGGTCTCATCGTTATGTTCGCAGCATTTTAAATTGGAATTGATACTCCATTTGCCTACAACAAAACTGTGCAAGAGCTCTATTGCATCATTGAAACGGTTAAAGCTATAACACGAAAAAGTAATTATGTCAAAAATGGTTTCTTTCAGGAAGTTCAACGAAAATTAACTGGAAATTTGATGATACGTTGAAAGCACACTGTTTTTTAGGAGACAAAAGGTCACTAAACCATGACGGGATGACCCTTCAAATTCCGACGGCTTAGACTCTTAAAGGACTGTGTGTATAATGAGGCAGTTGCAAGGGTCTGAAATTGAGTGTTTTCTATAAAGAAAATGATAGTATTTGATGAGCTGAGTGTTCGGGCTCCTGGGCTTATAAAAGGGGTATTTTTCCGGAGGACCTTATTTAGTTAGAAGTGGCACTCTCAGATACTCGAATTTGGCACAAGGCCGCGCGAGTTTTTCATCATAGAGTGACTGAAGTATTTTGATTTTAAGTTGAGCAAAATTGCGTTAATTGAAAAAGATTAAGGTTTGAAGGCTTACAGTGTAGCCGAAACACGGTAAATAGCGATGGCTTAATAGCCGGTACACACTGTAAGTTTGGTTGGCTGAAAAGCCGAAAGACGTTAAATTGCGTGGCTAAAGAGCCGAGAGACGGTATAGTTGATTGGCTTAAGAGCCGGAAATAGAAACGTTAAATTTAGAGTGGCTAAAGAGCCAAGAAACGGTAATTTTGATTGGCTTTTAGCCGAAAAGAAACTTTAATATTTTGGGAATAGAATGACCATAAATGCATCCATAAACGGCGTGCTAGTCAAGGAAATAACAGCCTTAGACGGCGTGTTATGGGAAAAGAAAGGATTTATTACCTGAAATATGAAAAGAGATTATTAAAGCTGAAAAGCAAAGATTATATAGTTAGTACAGAATGCAGCCTTAGACGGCGTGCGATTCCTTAGGAAGTGATATCCATAAACGGCGTATCAAAACCAGAAAAGCTGAAAATAAAGATTATATAGTTAGTACAGAATGCAGCCTTAGACGGCGTGCGATTCCTTAGGAAGTGATATCCATAAACGGCGTATCAAAACCAGAAAAGCTGAAAATAAAGATTATATAGTTAGTACAGAATGCAGCCTTAGACGGCGTGCGATTCCTTAGGAAGTGATATCCATAAACGGCGTATCAAAACCAGAAAAGCTGAAAATAAAGATTATATAGTTAGTACAGAATGCAGCCTTAGACGGCGTGCGATTCCTTAGGAAGTGATATCCATAAACGGCGTATCAAAAGCTGAAAATAAAGATTATATAGTTAGTACAGAATGCAGCCTTAGACGGCGTGCGATTCCTTAGGAAGTGATATCCATAAACGGCGTATCAAAACCAGAAAAGCTGAAAATAAAGATTATATTTAGATGAAAGTGCAGCCTTAGACGGCGTGCGAGTTAGAGAACGATAGCCTTAGACGGCGTATCGAAAGAAAAGATAGGACAGAGGCAGCCTTAGACGGCGTGCAAAGTCAAGAGAAGGCTGGACAAAGAATGACAGTTTGTTTAGTATTGCTCTTCCTATTTATAATGAATTTTGCGCATGCGTATAAGTTGAACTCTTATGCAATAGATCGATGGAAAGTTATATAATTATTATGTAATTATTATGCAATGAGGAAACTTCCACCGATTTATTACATAAGAGGCAACGGAAAAATAACAAGTTACGTAAGATGGTGAGTTGCAGGTGCGCAGTTACGCAACTTGTAAATAAACATCGAACTTCTAGAATTGAAAATAATACGAGTACCCAACATACCCCCCGCCATTTTTTGACTAGGATACGAAGACAAAAAATTAAAGAAATAAGCTTCATGTTTTTTTTTTTCGTGAAAAGATATGATGTAATAGAAAATAAAACAGAGAACATTTTGGTACTTTCCAGTAATTGGCTTACGATTTGCTGAGCAAAAAATACACTTTTTTTTTTTTTTTTTAGGCATCGTAATTTGCTAAAATTGCTATCACTTCTTTCGGGTAAATGTTGGTTTTTTCACCATTTAAACGTTTTAGGCGAAATCGGTTTGGTCGTTTTTTATTTTCATTCTGACGTAAGTACTCTCGCATCAAGTTGGCTATCTCCATGGTGATTTGCACATTGGTCTCTTTGTCTGATGTCGTTGAAGTGGCTAAATGGTGTGATTTTAATGATCTGTCAGCAAGACACATAAGAGCTGCTTGATTGTTCATTCTGGTAGATGCGCGAATTCTTCCTGTAATCACCCATCCAAAAGTACTTTTTAGGGCACAACCTTGGTTCTCGGTTATTTTCTTTGGGCCTGTAAATATGAATGGAAATATTTCATTTCCTAAAAGCATTTCGATCTTACTTGCTTTATCAAAATTGCAATCGGCTAGATCTAAATTAGCCCATGTCTTTTTGACTTCCGGTGGTAGATTGGTGCAAGGGAGGAAATCAGTTATACTGGGTAAAATCACTGATTTTACGAAAAGTTCTGGTTGTTCAGTTTGCCTTGGTTTAATCCAGCACTTTGCTGCACCGAGTGATCGCACTTTTTGGTCCGATAGACCTGTTATGTTGTGTCTTTCTGGCAAAATAGTCAGTTCTAAACGTTTAGCACACTCCTCAGAAATGAACGAGGACATTGCACCTGGGTCGATAACTGCACGAACAATTTGATATTTTCCTCTTGCGTCCCTCACTTGAACTAATGCTGTTCCAAGGAGAGCTGAGAAAGTTTGATTTTGAAATGTATTTGGTTTACTATGAGCTGCAAGGATTTTCTGCTGCTGAGAGTGCTGAGTGCTGTCTTCTTCCAGTTCTATTTCTGTCTCGTTTTCACATTCATATTGTTGGATTTCAGTTGCAGGGAAGTTTTGTTGTTGTTTATAACATAGTAATGAATGATGTTTTTGCTGACACCATTTACATAAAAACTGGCTAAGACAGTCACTATAGTTATGCCCGCGAGTTAGGCAATTTGTGCAGCACTTGAGTTGTTTTGCTTTATCAATTCTTTCTCTCACTTCAAGACTCCTGAATTGTTCACAAAAGTAGAGAGCGTGAGATTCATTGCAGAAAGCACAACTTTTTCGCTGCGATGTATCTCCATTCGAAAGGTAGCTTTTGGATTTATCATAGCAGGTTAGCGTGGGTTTAGGGTCGAACCGTTTGAACCCGTGGTTCTGTTGATTATAACTTGACGTAGACATTTCAGCTATTCGCGATTGTTTCCTTAAAAAGGTAACGAAATCCTTTAAAGTTGGTACGTCGGTTTCACTCTGTTCATTTTCAAATAATTTTCTCAAATCAGGAGGAAGCTTTCGTAGTCCGACGTGAAGTAGAATGGCGTCACTTAGATCCTTTAATTTCAGGGTTTTCAGGCTTTCCACTGAATCGTTGTACGTTGTAATAAATCGTCCTAGAGATTCGGGTGATTGATCTTTCAATGAAGGGCAGCCTAAAATAGAATCTAGTAATGTAGAACTGAGCACTCTGCTGTTTTGGTATTGAGTTGTCAGATTTTTCCATACGATGTCATAATTCTGATTCGTTATTGGTAGGTGTTTTGTTAACGATTTCGGAGATCCATATAACGCTGAATTCAGATAGTGAAATTTGGCAACGTTGTCTAATTTTGGATTATTATGGATTAAAGTTTTAAAATTTTCATAAAAGCTCGGCCAGTCACTCAAACGGCCTCCAAAGGTTTGCAGTGAAATTTTTGGTAGTCTCACGTTGTATTCAGGTAATTGAGGAGTTTGAACCTTTTCAATGGGTTGGACCAGTTTTTTGCATTTTTGATACAAAATTGCAATAGGAGCGTATAATGAATCATAAGCCTTGCATTTTTCCTGATATTTCTTTATGGCTGCTTGCTTTTCCGCCGCGACTTCCGTTGCTTCAATTTCAAATTTCAGAAATGCTTCTGCGTAGTGTTCAAATCGGTCTTTATGTTCTTCCAATTTATCGCATCTGAACAAAAATTCTTCTGCCTGGTCATTTTTTATACCTTTCGAAGCGTCATAAATCCGTTGTAGTTTGTCAAAATATTTTTCTTGGTTAGCTTGTGCAAGCTCGATGGTACTCATTTTGATTCAAGTGGTTGATAATGAGTTATGAAAAATGTTGCTGGTAGTAGACGAATAAATCCGTGGCGTTGATTTCAGTATCCTGACTTTAAGCTAATGTGAACTTTTTCAGGGTTTAGCATCCGGCCCGGAGGACCATGTTCGGGCTCCTGGGCTTATAAAAGGGGTATTTTTCCGGAGGACCTTATTTAGTTAGAAGTGGCACTCTCAGATACTCGAATTTGGCACAAGGCCGCGCGAGTTTTTCATCATAGAGTGACTGAAGTATTTTGATTTTAAGTTGAGCAAAATTGCGTTAATTGAAAAAGATTAAGGTTTGAAGGCTTACAGTGTAGCCGAAACACGGTAAATAGCGATGGCTTAATAGCCGGTACACACTGTAAGTTTGGTTGGCTGAAAAGCCGAAAGACGTTAAATTGCGTGGCTAAAGAGCCGAGAGACGGTATAGTTGATTGGCTTAAGAGCCGGAAATAGAAACGTTAAATTTAGAGTGGCTAAAGAGCCAAGAAACGGTAATTTTGATTGGCTTTTAGCCGAAAAGAAACTTTAATATTTTGGGAATAGAATGACCATAAATGCATCCATAAACGGCGTGCTAGTCAAGGAAATAACAGCCTTAGACGGCGTGTTATGGGAAAAGAAAGGATTTATTACCTGAAATATGAAAAGAGATTATTAAAGCTGAAAAGCAAAGATTATATAGTTAGTACAGAATGCAGCCTTAGACGGCGTGCGATTCCTTAGGAAGTGATATCCATAAACGGCGTATCAAAACCAGAAAAGCTGAAAATAAAGATTATATAGTTAGTACAGAATGCAGCCTTAGACGGCGTGCGATTCCTTAGGAAGTGATATCCATAAACGGCGTATCAAAACCAGAAAAGCTGAAAATAAAGATTATATAGTTAGTACAGAATGCAGCCTTAGACGGCGTGCGATTCCTTAGGAAGTGATATCCATAAACGGCGTATCAAAACCAGAAAAGCTGAAAATAAAGATTATATAGTTAGTACAGAATGCAGCCTTAGACGGCGTGCGATTCCTTAGGAAGTGATATCCATAAACGGCGTATCAAAAGCTGAAAATAAAGATTATATAGTTAGTACAGAATGCAGCCTTAGACGGCGTGCGATTCCTTAGGAAGTGATATCCATAAACGGCGTATCAAAACCAGAAAAGCTGAAAATAAAGATTATATTTAGATGAAAGTGCAGCCTTAGACGGCGTGCGAGTTAGAGAACGATAGCCTTAGACGGCGTATCGAAAGAAAAGATAGGACAGAGGCAGCCTTAGACGGCGTGCAAAGTCAAGAGAAGGCTGGACAAAGAATGACAGTTTGTTTAGTATTGCTCTTCCTATTTATAATGAATTTTGCGCATGCGTATAAGTTGAACTCTTATGCAATAGATCGATGGAAAGTTATATAATTATTATGTAATTATTATGCAATGAGGAAACTTCCACCGATTTATTACATAAGAGGCAACGGAAAAATAACAAGTTACGTAAGATGGTGAGTTGCAGGTGCGCAGTTACGCAACTTGTAAATAAACATCGAACTTCTAGAATTGAAAATAATACGAGTACCCAACACTGAGAACAGTGGTGCCTTCGGTTTTTTTCTGAAATGTCCCGGTTTCGGAGATACACGTAAAGCTGTAAAAAAATCGTGTGCGCAGTGACGTCACTGCGCGGCATTCCCATTTATTTTAAAACAATGTATTTTGGGCCAAAATCTCATCTCTGGAACAATGGGACTTATTAAGAAACCAAAGACATCTTTGTTCTTTCTCAGCTCATCAAGTACTTTCATTTTCTTTACAAAAAAACACGACATCTCAGACCCCTCAACTACCCTATTTCAACGATTCGTTAAAACGGTCCGTTACAGTTGAACTTGCTGAAAGAAACGCAATTAACAAAAGTACTCATTCATTTGGTCGTTTCAGACAATTTTATGAAGCGATTTCTATGACATTTTCCGGCGTCAGCAAAAAGTCCTGGAACTACCCGTATGCTCATTAGCTCACCAACTCCTTAAGAATAAAGTGAACTTTTACCAACCGAGAACTATCGAGCGGACCTATTGTCTTCTGGCTCAGCACCCGTCTCTTCTACAGCCAGCTCCTCATTTTCAATCCACTGTGTGCCTGTTTAAACAGACACGTTACATAAACAATCGCGTCGCGTCGCATATAGTGTAGCGTCGTTGTTACTATAAGTTGTAATAAACTCCGACGTTAATCCTGGGATCAGGCGAGCGTAGTCAGACAATTCAACAGGTTGCCTCTTCTTCGCTCAGATTTTCAGCAATGTTGCCAACCACTGATCCGAGAGTCTTCAGATGTATATGTTTACTCCCCTGTACAAACGATCAATTTGATCCGCCCCAAAAAAGCTGCAAAGTGGACAGTCTGTGTGCACCACCCACCATCACAGTTTAATGACCCTCAAAATTGCCTCCGTATAACGCATTTGTTATAAAAAGTTTGATCAAACCCGCAGGTGAGGCAACATGGCACTTACAGAATTCAAAAACAAACTCGACGGAAATCGTTGATTTCGGACAGTAGATGATAAAACTTATGTTTAATCCGGTCAATCGAAATATTTCTTTGACAGGCTAATAAAAAAGCCGTCAACAACATGTTTCGTCGAAAAACACTGATGGAATATTTTCGGCTTCAACGAGCAACAGTTGGTTCCCTGTTGTTTGAGATGAATTCCGAATGTTCTGTTTGAATGTGTACGAAGGTCTAAACCTTTGACGGTCATCGATGTTGTCGGGGGTCATCATCAATAATGGCACAAATTAATTTTGCGTCCAGTTATACAAAAAATCTAAAATTGGTCGTCAAACGTGCACTGTTTCGTCAATATGAAAATTATAGATACTGCTCATAGATCAGTAAATGCGTAGTTTGGAGCAATTTCGTGGATCCAATTTGAACGACTGTAAAAACGGTATTTTTACTCAGTCTAGGAAGAAGAAGTTTAGACATATGCCCTGAACGTGAACGTAACATTGAATCAATCACCGAGAGAAAAGAGATGCCAAGAGGAGAGTTTACCGGAGCCCAATTAGGGGAAGGGGAAGGGGTTGTAACTTCTCCCCTCTAGCACGTGGAGATTCTTCCCATATTTATCTTAACATTTGCTCTAACTTGAATCAAAATTTTTATGCCCTTCGAAAATTCAACTACCACAGATTTTGTTTATACCTAGATATATCCCTTCTCGTACTTGCACTACCTTTAACGTTAAAAATTCATAAATCCTTAGATAGGCATGGAAAAAACAAAGTTCAGGTACAACCGCAGCAGGTTTTTAAAATAGCTTCGCAAAGCAAAAGTTTTAGCTCTGCTGGAGAAAGTTGCGGTTGTGCCGAAGCACTAATTCGGTAGAGCATAAGCAAGAAGAAAGGCTGTTGCTCTACCGAAGTAGTGCTACGGTTCAACGCAACTTTTTCCGGTAGAGCCAGAACTTTTGCTTTGCGAATCTATTTTAAAAAGCTGATGCGGTTGTACTTAAACTTTGTTTTTCCAGTGGGACAGATCAAAGTGAAAGAAAAGAAGGACCGAAAAACCAAAATTTTGCTCGTAAGTCGAGCTATATAAAATTATCTCTCATGAGCCCTCCTGAGGTCTCCATGAAGGAAGAGCGAGCCTTGCGGGGGTGCGGCTGCGGGCCCTCCTATTTTGCTACTGGGCAATGTCAATCCGTAAAATTTTGAGCTTGAAAATCGGCAACAGTGGGTGCAGTTCAAAGCTCGAGAAGGATTGTGTCATCTCCTTTTGCCGCGTTTCATTACCAACGAACAAAGATGGGTGTTGGATAGAGAACTGCATCCGAAGAATGCTTATTAAACCGTTTCATTAGGATAGGAAGTCGGTAGCCTCGATACTGTTTTATCACGCGCCAGCCACCACTACAAAAGAAGCGAGTATGAGCAATGAGGATTTTACATAAAGGTAGAGTTGCAACCTCGAGCTTCAGAGTTCGGAAGATGTTCGAAATAAAAACATTGAAGAGGCAAGCAGTACACTCGATCTCACATTTTCTATATTCATAAGATGCGACGAAAAATGTTTCTGAATCTTCCAGCAACACACTTATAAACTAAAATTAAATTCACGCCTTGGAATGAGTTACGAGTCAAAAATCTAGAAATGGTGAGATTTATGCAACCGCGGGTGAAATGCTGTTTTTTCCTGCTTATTGCAAAAATGTCATCATTTCAGTAAAATTGAGGCAGAATTAGGGGCCATTTTATATCGAAAAGGATCACATAAAATTTCTCCATCCAAGAGTCACATGCATTCCAGTCTTCTATTGTGACAAAACAGACCCTATGCGGCAATTAGAGCCAATTTAAAGTCAGGAAAATTCTCCATAATTTTGCTGACTTTCAAACGTACATGAAAGAAAGATGTGTTCACTGCCGGTGTGGTTAATTTTATCATTATATTTGAGATGAGCAATTGATGTCAAAAATTCTGCTGGATTTTTTTTTTTTTTTTTTTTTTTTTTTTTTTTTTTTTTTTTTAATTTGAGGTTATTTTCCGTTTTAAAGTCGCAGTTTTCGCTATGGATTTGGGCGAGTCAATCATTAAAGTACAAATTAAAAGATACAGCCCGTTTTATGTATATTTACATTAATGATTCTCCAAACTTTCAAATATTAAGTTGGATTTGTAACTTTCTTTTTCAATATTCAAAATATTTCTACATAACTGAATATGTTTTCCATCTTTCATTCACATTGCAGGCGTTGGCATGCCATTTCTTGAGCTTGAAAAACTGTTATTACTGCCGAGTTATTCTGATAAATCAAAGCAGGAATTGGGCAAACTTCTTAAAATTCACATTGATAGTCTCTTTATAATTAAACCGTAGCAAAACGATAGGCTCTTTATATTGTATCCTAGCAAAAGCTGGGGTAATTTTCATGAATTTACGCCATTTAAAACTTAATACATTTTTTTCTAATTCAACAATTTAATTTGCCTTGTTTCAGGTCATAGCTCTGGCGCTATCGCACGTTGTCAGCAGCGATCAAACTCAAGCTATGAGCAACTCTATGGACATCACAGCCATCAACAGTCTTGCAAGACGACCTCAAATCAGCCTGGACCCAAGACTAAGAAAAGCCTTGCTACGAGTTCTCACTAGGTTAGATCAAGAAGACAGAACAGAGAACAGTTCTGATAACTATCAAGTCGTAACTCAAGAAGATTTTATGTCCTTTTTCCAAAAAGAAAAACAAGGTGATCAACAGCTTCAACAGTTGCAGCAACAATTACAGCAACAGCAACAAGAACAGGATCAGCAACAGGTGCAGTTGTTTCAGCAACAACAACAGCAGTATCAGCTGCAGCAACAAAATCAACAACAACAGCAGCAACAACAGCAAGAACAAGAACAAAAACAGCAACTGCAGCAAACTCAACAATACAACCAAAAACAGCAGCAGCAACAACAATATTATCAGCCCGAGCGAGGAATTATGATGACAGAGGTGCTTCCAACACCTCAGCAAAACTATCAAACAATAACTTCTCCACAAACTTATCAAACCATCAAAACCGCAAAAAGCCTCGAAAATGATAAGGTTTTTAAAGTCGAAAACTCTCTGAAGAACATCAATATTTTTGGCTTAAAAACAGCTCAACAGCCATCAATTAATGAGATCCCGATGTCAGATCAATCGAAAACTGGTTTCTTTTTCCGAGTGCCTTTCTTGAGCAACGAAACGACGGCTAGAAACCCAAACCCAAGTCAGAGCAACCAAAATGTGACAGTTGAGGCTTTCTTTTCGGAGGAGTCACAAAATATCCGCGAGGCAAATTTGAAGAACGCTTTATTACAAAACAATATCGAACCGGTGAAAACAACAACTGTGGAAAACAAAGAAGTAGCAAAAGTTCCACAGCAAGACATTCAAAAACCTCAGGAAACTGAATCAAGACAGACTTTTAGAGAGATTGACATTGCGAGTCCAACAGAAAGAATTAAAGAAGAGATAAAGAAAGAAGAGGCAAATGAAGAATTAAAAGAAGAGATAGAGGTCAGCTCAGATCCTAATGTGTCGAGTAAAACGAACGATACGGGCAATCCTGAATTGAAGTTAGAAGGCAAGGTAGAATTTTCTGAAGCTCCTTTAGTGGTAGCATTCACCGTTCAGCAAGACTCCAGAGGTCATCCACATAGAGTCATTCCTTTGAGCTACCGTAAACCTGGTGACCCACAACAGCAGCAGCAAACTCAGCAACAGCAAACTCAGCAACAACAACCTCAACAACAACAACAGGTGCAACAACAGGTACAACAACAGGTACAACAACAAGTACAACAACAGGTACAACAGCAGCAGCAGCAACCAATTGCACCGTCTTCCACTTTGCAAACATCTCAGTCCCTTGACGCTGATATCCTGCGGGCAACACCGGTCACAAAACTTTCTGATCCGAACGAAATCAGTTTCTACAAATCATTAGCTCAAACTTCGAACCTCTTTAAACAGAACCCATCTCTTGCAGCAAGTCAACCGTTTGTATCGATTGACAGACCTTTCCAACCTAGCGACGATCTTTCGCGAGTCAACCTTCAACAACAACAGTTTGGTATTGGTAACCAACCGGAAATCATTCCAGCTCAAAACTTTGGACCCCGTGAATTACCTTTGATTCAACAACCAATCAGCAACCAGCAATTCGTGGCTCAACAGCAACCTACTCTTACCGCACCACCAGCGGTGAATTTCGTCCACACGACTGCGATTTTACCCCAGCAACAGGTTGCCGACTTCCGTTTCACTGCACCTGTGACAAAATCTGTTGAAGGTTTCGTGCCATCTTTTCAGCCCCCGAGACAAAACTACTACGAGCCAAAATATAGTCAACCAACAAATTTCATTGGAAGTAACGAAATCGTCCAACCGGTTAGGAACAATGATTTTTCAGCACCTTTACGGAATAGCATTGATGATAGGCGACGATTTCCAGTCCGATCTCAAAACATAGATTTTCAGCGAAGCGTTGATGTCCCCCAATCAAACTATTATCAACGCAGACCGGTACAGCACAACTACTTCCCTCAGCCAACACCTCAACAGTCTTCGGCTGTTGATTTGAACCGAGTTAATCGGAAGGAACCAAATCAGTTTGTAGGTAACTTTGGTTTTAACACACCCACACCATCTCAAAGGTATCATCAACACTTCAACCATCAACCTCAATTTCAGTCACAGTATCATCAACAGTCCCAATACCACCCCCAGCAACACTTTCAGTATCAACCAGCGCCAACTCCTGTACCTTTAGACAATCAGCTACGTAATCTTTTCTATCAATCCGGCATTGATAACTCGATTAACTCGCAAAGGTTTACTGGCGGTGCAGAAGACTTGAATATAGTGACGAAAGTTTTAGCTCTAAATCATGGGAGTCGTAATGATATAGGTGAACAAAGTTTCAGTGAAACCTCGAGAAACCAAGTAAAAGTCAGGCCCCCTTCGAGAGTCATTGAGCCACCTTTTGAATAAAGTTTGTTTGCATGTAACAAGCACAACTGAAAGGTACCGATCAAAGGTCGAAAGGTGAAATTGACACTTAAAGATCACAAAGCTCAAATTGGATGGTAGCTAATCCATTACTCTTTAAGTTTATATTCTGAGTAACAAAGTTTGTAAATCATATGGTTTGAAGGTTATCTTGTTCAGCCAAATTGGATCATTCTCATTTAAGCCAGAACTTTCTTCTGGTAACACTTTATGAAACTTCTCAGGAACCACTAAGAGAAATTCAATTTGGTTTCAAAGAAAAAGGGCAAAAAGTCAATTAAATTTATCTTCAATCGATGTCTTGACGTGGACCCTTAATACAGGTCTTTTATATTTCAGTTTCACCAAAAAAGTAGATAGATTGGATGGGTAATGTTCATCCATCCACCCAATTTAATATTGCGTTCAATCGATTCCGATGAAAGTATCGAAGGAATGAGCTCAAACCATTATTATTAAGCTCCGAACTAATCAGATCAAACCTTAAAACTGATCTCCAAAAAACGGAGATCCACGAAAAAATTAACAGCTGTTACGTAAATCTGAGACAACCTTTAAAATGGCACTTGGTTCAAATTCTGTTGTGCTTTAGTAATCTTTGAAATTTTATTTCCCCGAAGTATGGGTGAAGGGATTGTTTCCATGTATGTATTTAATAATTTTTTGTGCCGTATGATTCGTACTTTATAGTGCCTTAGTTGAAAGGAGGGCTTTCCTCCAAAACTCATGAAGTATTTTTTTGATGAAACAGGTGATAATTCTAAATATTTAAATATTCTGAACTCATATTTATTCGAATTTGTCTCTTCTTGCTTGTCTTGCAACAATCTGGAGATTTAAAAGACAAATAAATTCAATGCTGTTCTATATCAGGAAGAGTCAAACTTCAATTGGACCGTCATGATTACCAACTCTTATGGTCAAGATTTTTGTCTCTTTATGTCGTAACTTCCGTCACTCCCACATTTAACCTTGGAGGTGAGGTTTCGCCGTTACCATGGGTGCCGAAAAAAATTAAAAATATCAAGAGTGTCCACGCATACTTCCTACCAAACCAAATATCAGGGAGAGGCAAATCAAAGATTATCCTCATATTTTTCACACATGTGCAGCTCATTTCTTTTTAGTGAATTTAGATGAAAGCGTATAATTTATCAATTATTGAAAGAACTGCCCGCTTGCAGCTTCTTCTCGGCGTCCATGGTTTATGGCTACGATATATTCACGGTTATATCGCTATTTTCTGTAACGATATTCCCATTTGATGTACATTGTAGTGGATGATTGAGTTTTGGAGTTGGCTCCCTTCAATTTTTTGTTGTTGTTTTTTGATTATTTATGGTTAGGGTTTTATATTAAACAAACATTAAGACTGGACATTGCAATTGACTATAGTTGGTCATATGCACATTGTATAAATATTAAAAATTATCCATTGATACCTTGCATAGTGTCATGTACGTATGATTAGACATTGAAGTTAGAATAAGCATGATGAGTATAATGTTTCTTGCAAAAAAAAAATGCTAGTTTTAATCGCAATTTCAGGGTTAATTTGGCTGAAATAACGTGAAAAGTTAGTGATTAGAAACGCGTTCAGTTTTAAAATTGAAATTCAGAGTAAAAAATTTTGATTTTGCTTGATTCCATAAAGCGGCAAACAGTCCTAGTTTTCATTCATGTAGGTGCTCCTTCACGTGGGAGTGGAAAACCTCAAAATCGTAATTATTTTGTAAAAGGTTTTAAGCAATCGCATCTAAAGACGAGAAACCCTAATCTTATTTAAAAACAATGTGGTAAGCTGGCGTTCGACTTAATCACATAATTTCATGAATTCAGCAGGGTGTTTTTGATCTTGAAATGAAGTGGCGAAAGCAGCAGCCACAATGAAATATTTTTCAACATTGAGAAGATTAATTTAATGTAATGTTTTGAAATCAACCGCTTTTAATGATAAAATCGATAGTACAAATCGAATGTCATTAAAGTTTGAATATCTATAGATATATAACTCCTTTTCAGAAACGCTTTTAGCGCTTTACTTTCCTAATTTTAATTTACATTCTAACGGCTCCAAACAATTTTTTTGGATATCTTATTTCCTCCTTTCGCGAGATAGGTTTTTGAGAGCACCCGCGTTGAAATTTTGTCCTGTCCCTTCTTTTACTACATTATCACGAATTTACTATCCTACCACACGCAGTCCACTCGATTCAACTCCATTGAGGCGAAGAGAAAGTATCCTTTCGACCCAGACCAATCGCGGGCTTCAAGACCCAAGTGCAGGGCATTCTCTATCATTATTCCCAATCAATAGAGGAGAACACAGACCTTGGAACAATAAACAAAAGGCAAGTGGACACAAAATAAAGAGGGGAAAAGAAGCAAACTTTACACTTTAAACGTAAACCCCTCTAGATTTTTTTTTCTCAATACGGGTTTGCTCGCGGTGCTTTGTATGACAATGCTGGACGCGGGACGTGAAATAAGCTTCGGGAATGATGCCCAATGGAGAGAGAAGGAGAGTCCGCGATCATCCGGGGTCCGAAGGACCATAAAAAGAGCCTTGAACCGGGAGAAATTGTAGAGCCTTCCTATTTGAGTCGTGACGTCACTAACTCATCCGCAAACGCCGGGGATGGCGCCATAAGCGTGGTTGCAAAATGTCACCCCTTTAAAATAGTTGTCTTTTGAATAAATAAACTTCCAACCAAGACCTTTATAAATACACATCGAAGTAATCATATCGAATGAATAAATGTGAAGAATACGTGGTCTATTTTCTTGAAAATGTACAACGCTTCTAAATAAAAAGTTTTCATGGTTGTCTTCGTGTGCCGGCACCATTTTATTAAAGAGACCAAATGCGATCGGTGCGATCAAACGCTACCAATTTAGCAATGCAATTTAGCATCCGTGATGTTTTCTATTCGAACCTTCCCAAAAGTATTATTTTCTTATGGGCTCAATGAACCACCTCAAAATCGATTATTTTACGTTGGTTTAAATGTAGAGAATCCATAGTTGCCACATTGCATGTGCATGAGCCACCAATGACGTTGCCATTTTTTGCTGATATTTCAATTACTTAAAAATAAATTTTTACGTAGGTATATGAGAACGCTGTTGACATTTTTAAAAACTATTTCAAATATCATATAAAATGATTCTTGACAGCGCAAAATGACAAGTAATCGTTGTATTTCTTATCTTACATTATTAAAATTTTGGAAACTTTGATTTAAAATAGATTTGCGATCATATAATAAGGACGTCTGACACTACTTCGACGTTATTTATCAGAATAGCATAGACAAGGTATATTTTCATACGTAGAGGAGCTCTAACTTTGATGATCAAGGTTTTTTTCCTTTTTCTTTTTTACCAAAACATTTGCTTTAAAGATGTTGCAAATCGGCAACACAACCGCGCCGTTCTGCGCAAACCTTGCGGAAGAATTGCCTGATAGGATACTCTACGGACAGTGTTGCCAGATTTTCCTTTATATTGCAGACTAATGCATCGATTCGAATGAGAAAATCGGATATTTATCCAAAAAATGGCAACACTGTGCACAGAGGACTCAGCGAGACCCATCCTTATATACACTTACTCTATTCCGCACGGCATGCATGTTTGGAGTTCGGCGAAAAGGAGGGAAAAAACTGTCGATGGCATCATCTCACGAGCGCGACGACCGCAACGTGAAATTGCGGGGGCGGCGCACACTGGGATCAAAACTTGACTTTTTCAGGACAATTTTTTGTTTCATTATATTCTTTTATTTAGAACAACCCAGCGAACGATAGGATGCAAAACGAAACTATGAGTAGCTGAATGCTCATTTTTATTTGTGATATTTCTATTAATTCTAGTTTCTTGATAAACATTACAATAAATATTAATCTGATGTAAAATTTTCATAACAGCGATTCTGATGAGCATGCTCTCGCACTGTAAGGAGAGGAAGTGTAGACATTTCGCTCAGAGCATTGATTAATAAACTGTGCCGCAATTTGGATCGTTAATAGAAAAGGATTAGTAGTAAAATAATAAAGGAATTTTCTGTTATTTACATTCAAACTGTTGGTATTCACGATTAGGTGGTAATTTTGTATGAACATCCAAATTGCTACACGATAAATGAACCATACGAGGGTAGACTCTTAGTTTTGTCAGTGATAGTTTTGGCCAGAAAAGTCAACATTTTCATTCACTGTGCGTCTGCTTGAAACCACATTGGTGGCGCCCGCGCGAGGAAATTTTATTGATGACACAACCCACGCGATGAAGCACATTCGGGCAAAGATCAGACGTTGAATTGCAGAAATAAATTCAAAAAGAAAATGACCCAAAGTGAACGGGATTAACGTGGATCGTGTTTTACTCGCGTTTAAAAGAGCCGAATGAAATAAATAATTAAATTGAATTAAATTAAAATAAATGTCAAACATGCGCGCAGAAAAAAAGATGTAAAATCGACCATGGTTACAGATCTTTTTGATCTCATTCTGAAACGGTTTAATCGACCATATTTTTCATTAAATCAATCTTACCGTTTTGTTGGATCAACGCAAATATTACCTATACTCCAGATATGGCTCTAGCTAACATTTTGTTGAGAGCTGTCACTGCTAAAAGATATACACTGGCTAACGGTTTGTTTACATTCCATTTTGGAGTAAAAAAATCGCTTGGGTCTGGATGGTCGTAGCTAATTGGCCCATCAGTCCGCGAGTTTATCACTCTGCGAAACGTAAACAAACTGTGGGTCAGTGTGTGACTTTTAGCAATGAAGGCGCTCAGTAGAATTTAACGTTGGCGAGATTGGTAGTGCCATATCTGGAGAATAGGAGATCTTTTGGATTAATCATGCTGTAAAATATACGTACACTGCTAACAAAACGATGACGATTTTTTATGGTTAGGATAGCTATAACAATACCGATTGGTTGTTACCAAGAATACTCGGGAAAAAAGACTGGTGGCATTTACCATCTGCATAGCTAATTTTGGAGTCTGCCATCAAGTATGGTAAATTTTACTATCATAGGGTAAATGCAACGTACCTTGTGGTAAATTAAGATAATTTGATGGTACATTTCACCACAAGGTACGCTGCATTTACCATATGATGGTCAAATTTACCATACTTGATGGCAGACTCCAAAATCAGCTATTGGTAAATATTATACCAGTCTTTTTTTCCGTGTACGGTGGGTTCCGTCATAACTGCATCCAGCTCAAAAAGATTAATACAATTATTAACATTGATTGCATCATTTGTTATTACTTGGTTTAGTTATCGAAGATAGGATGAGTTTTGAGAATTTTAAGCAAAACACGATGTAAAACGGAAGTGCTTCTGTCCGCCTCGTAATTGATTCCTCACAAACCTGCACTGAAAAAAAAAATCAGCTAAATTTAACTAATTTCAACTTAAAAGTATGGACACCACTTAAGACCGTTAGTTTGAATATTTGAATTAGTAAAATTAACTCCGTGCCATGTTAATTAACACGGCACGGAGTTAATTTTACTAATTTAAATAGTCAAACTAACAGTTTTAAGTGGTGTCCATACTTTTAAGTTGAAATTAGTTAAATTTAGCTGATTTTTTTTTTTCAGTGCAGTGGCTCATCCCCCCCTCCCCCATCGTTTTTAGGGTAGTGAACTTTCGTACGACCAATTTTGTTGTCCTCCTCAATAACAAATAAAGTTTGCGAACCTTTTAAAATTAGTTTGAAAAAAGTGTCAAGGTAGGTATAGACCAACAAAAGAGAACAGAGGCACTGATTTACATATTAGAGCTATGGAAAAATCCCGAGTTTTCGAATTTAGGGTTAGGTTTCGGTAAATGCAATGGACAAAAATAGAGGTTTCGTGCATAGTATCATTCCTGCAGTAATTATTATTTGTTTTTTTCTTTCTTTTTTCGTCTTTGTCGAAGAAATCGACGAGAACATTAACCGAACGTATCGCGTAGCAGCTCAGCAGCTCAGCGTTGCAAGGACGCACGCTCAGCACCGATGACGAAAAACGGATGCTGCATCAGAGCTGAGCTTTGGGGGACATTCATCAAGTTCCGACTTCCTGTAATCATGAAAACAAACTTAATTGAGTGCAAGTTTCACTTTTCATGATGGAACCGAACCATGGAACATCGCGACAGAGGGAGACGCTACGCGAGGACGCAACGGAGGATAGGATAGGTAATGCGAGAAATTAACGATTGTTTCTTCGGTGACCCCCTCTCCCCCCTCGTCCACCCTGCTCTCCTTTCCACCTGTGCCAATCTCCTCCCTCCTTCCGTGAATATCTTTTCCGGTAATTCACTGGTACATTAGACTTCGGCGGTGTTGCGTATTAAAATCATGAGTCGTAAAGGACTGTGTATCCTTCTAGGTCCTGGGCCCAAAAATCAAGGATGCTGTCGCGGAAATCTTGACCCTTTTAGTCACAGATTGTGAAAGAGTTGTTACCTTAATCTGAGACACATACCATTAGATTGAGCGAGTTTTTCTCATAGGGTTATTGGCGCGGGTCATTTGTTTAAAATGACTTGTTAAATGTTGTCCCTTGTGTGGAACATTATTGTGACTGAAAGTGTTAGGAGATATGTTTTAATTTGCCGATGATTCCACACATTCCCAAAAAGATGACAAAGTCACAGTTTAGCAGTATGAATGCAACGCTCGAAAATACTCTGATGGAATCATTGGTGAAAATTAAAATTCGATCAAAATTTAAAAGTCAACGGTGTTTCAATTGGTGGACGAGAAGAATACAGATCATGTTTTTTTCGTGGATTGTTGTCATGTACACTGCTAAACTAGACTATGTAATATTTTTGTCACCCGGATGAATCATCGTTGAATCAAAAACTTTCCTCTGAAGATCCCGCAAAATGGCAGCCCAAAACATGCTCGTGTTAAATGTTAGTATCTGATGGATCGAGGCGCAACTTGCGCTCTCAGCTTACGCAGTTGCCAGGACGCCTACACGGAAAAAAAAAATACTGGTAGAATTTGACCATTTGCATAGCTGATTTTGGATCTGCTATCAAGTATGGTTAATTTTACCATCATGAATGAAATAAGGTCTGAATTATCGAAGGTTCGTTGAAAAATATATAATTCGCACGTTGCTGTATCGACAGTAGACATTTTTTGCCATCGTAGCTTCAATAAGTCGAGCAAATATTCACAAACGCAAAGAGCCTTATGCATACGTGCGTACTACGTAGCGCGTAAGCCGTATGCCGCTTTTAATACGAGCATTGCAGGGCATATTATAAAGCGTGTGAACTTATGGCCGAATTGAGCCTTTAGATCTTTGCAAGCCGATTCTTGGAATTGGGGGATTTTACATTGACAAGCTTAGAATGAAATACGGTCTGAATTATCAAAAGCTCATTAAAAAATGTATATTTTGCACGTTACTGTATCGACAGTACACATTTTCTGCCATCGTCGCTTCAATAAGTCGAGCAAATATTCATATACTCAAAGAGCCTTACGCATACGTGCGTACTACGTAGCGCGTAAGCCGTGCCGCTTTTGATACGAGCAGTGCAGGGCATATTATAAAGCGTGTGAACTTGGTCGCATCGTAACCTCGTGACTTGAGACCACATAGCTTCATATGTTCACATCTGAAGCTATATACATGATGATCACGCTCGCTTCCCGCCTGACATGACATGACGGCTCAAACCAGATCACTCCACCCCCTCCAACCATACAGTATATTCTAGAAGTCATTACATCTCATCAGGTCAAGTTGAAAAACACAAACCTCTTTCCGATAAGCAAAGGGTCGAATATACGTAGTAAGCTTGTTGTTCAGAATTGCTCATAAAAGCCAACACGGAAAAAACAACGTTTTGGTAGAACCAAAGCAGCCTTTCAAAATAGCTTCGCAGAGCAAATGTTCTAGCTCTAACGGAGCAAGGTGTGGCTGTATCGAAGCACTACTTTGGTAGAGCATAAGCAAGAAGAAAGACTGTTACTCTACGGAAGTAGTGCGCTTCGGTGCAACTGCAACTTTCTCCAGTAGAGCTAAAACATTTGCTCTGCTAAGCTACTTTGAAATGCTGCTTTGGTTGTTCCTAAAATCTGTTTTTTCTGTGAGAAGACGATTCTGCCGAACTAAAACTAACGAGCAGACCTGTTCTTTATCGAAATGAGATACCCGATTAATTGAGTTTCTCGTGCGCGGTGTGGGGTTATTGCATCCGTTAATTTGCTGAATTCCTTTATTTTTTCACATGCCAACTTAAAATTTCCAATATTCATCGTTGAAGAGCATCAGAGGCCATTCAATTCATATCCTCATTTACTGTAAAGATACTATGGATATTTTTCGATAAAAATTTCGCGAAAACGCCGATATTGAAAACAAAGAGAGCTGCAGCGCTTATCTTATTCCAACAACTTAAGCTCAACTTTGATTGGTCATTGATCACTTTAATACCAAAGCAAGTTATTAACTTCAAAAAAGTAATGTAAAATGTTTTGTAGGTTTTCATTACCATTAGACCTATTTATTTACTATATGTTTAAGTCTCAATTATTTTAATTTCAAAAGTTTTTATTTTCCATCGAAAAGTTTTCTCTTTCTTTTTACTTGAGGTGTATCACAAGTTGATTTTTCATTTGTGAGAATTGATTTAAGGCAACTCAATATCTATATATATTTTTGGAAAGTGATGCATTTTTAAACCTGTCTCAAAATTAATTTATATGATAGTTTATAAGCTAAAAAGATAAATTATAAATTCGAACTTTTTTATTTACTGTTGTACATATTTTCATTTTACTGTTTTATAGTCTCTTTAGGTATATCTGTTGAGATTTTTTTTCTTCTTTATTTAAATTAATTAATTGTATATTCATTGTGAAGAATAAAAACATGGTTTTACAGAGACACGAAACCTAATTTAATGCTCATTCATTTGTAAATATAAATCTTCTTAGTTTTAGTTATGATTTATAAATATTATATTTAGAAAACAATAAATCTTATTTTTTTTAAAAAATTTGGTCTACCTTCGTTACAGGTTCTTTTACAACTTGGTGCATTATTTCCTTTGATTAAACGCCTCCATACCCTCTAAAAAAATGTTCAAGTTATGAATAGTTGGCTTTTTCAGGATGCAATCAATTATTTTGGCATGATTGATAGCGGGCAGTTTTATCTATAGTTGATGAAAATTTAAGCTCTTCGATTCGTCCTCTTACTTTCCGTAATTAACTCTTTCACTAAATCAGGTTACTGAGACTAATAAACGCTCCATCGATTCGATCGCTTGAATTAAGTGGATAAATAAATATGCCAGCTCCACGGTGCTCATTTTGCCTATTCATATCCAATTGAATACCTTATTTTGGACGCAAAGAGTGACAATGCAGAGTTGTTTTTACTGTCAATAAGAAATTGAAATTTTATAAGACAAACCTAGTAATGAAAATGAATTTACTGACACATGATAAGGAGCTCACGTGGCCATCTCCAAAGATGGTTGATTTTGCTTTCTTTCTTTCCTTTTCAAACTGAAAATAACTTAAAAGCGAAGAAGTTTCAATGAAAAAAGTATTATAATTAAAAAGTATGTATAGTGCGGGAAAGGGAGGGGGTCAACTGACTTGAAGGTAGAGCTCGTTTCAGAAGTGTAGGCGGACCTAAACCATAATCTTTGGCGAATTTTCAAATTTAATTCCTTTAAAATAAAACCGAACTTGCCTCTGACTTTATTCTTTCGTGTTTAAAGTGTTCCTCGTTGTAAAGTGAACACTCAATTTAATTTTCATTCATTTTCATCGATAAATATCAGAAATAATGTTGACAAATTCCTAAGATTATCGGTCCAGGTCCGCCTACACTTCTGAAACTACCTCTATGTAACGTGTGAGCCGTGCGAGACAGTTTTGGCGAGTTTACAAATTACTCTTATGCTTTAATGTGAAGCGCGTGCATTATTGTTTATTTTTTATTTATTTATTTATTTATTTTTTTTTTGTGTGCAAAATATGACCACAACATTGCGAGTGATGATGAGGGTGAAACACGCTGTATATTATAATTCAAAAAAATAAAACAAAACAAAATATCTCTTTTATGAACTATGCGACCATCAATTTTATACACACAAAAATTAGACAAAATTTGAATTCGATTTTTACGGCTTAAAATTAGGGGGTATGAGTGTGCAAGCTGCGGAAAATCCGTGTTAAACAACGCGATGTAGCTGAGTGAGACAAGTCAAGTTCAACGGTCATGACTGATGGCAAACAGAATTGCCATTTTTTGGATAACATCACATTTTTTCCATTTAACTTAAAGTATATTTCTTTGAATTTCTTTTCAAATCTGACGACATTGCTGGCAACGGTCATATAACTAACTGGGCAAACCTTATTTTCGATCAATATAATCGTCTGTCGCAGCCTCTCTTGTCCTTTAGATCTGCTTTCTTCATACGGTGCCTGCAAAAAATGTCAAAAATTGGCAAAGGTATTTTAGGATACACGTAGAATCCATTAGTGCAACGATAAAGGTGAAAAAATTGGTTGTTTATTGGAGTTGCCCCCCCACCCTCTTTAGAAAGTAGTCGAGGTGGATTTTAGCTGTAAATAATCTTGCCAATGCCAATGAAACTAATATGACTTGAAAAATAAGAACTTATATTTCATTATAGTACGTTAGTTTCATTGGAAACGGTCCGCCTGGTTACCGCTAAAGCCCATCTCAATTTCTTTTCAAAAGTACCTAATCAAAACGAGTAATCTTAAAAGTCCACGACTGAATGGGTAAAACTGTATTCTGGGATTAGTTGATCATTTGCACTTCTGTTCTCTCCGAAAAAAAATTGTTAGTCCACCGCGGCGCTTTTTTCTTCAGGTTAGGGATAAAAGTATGTAATAGGTGACGTACCTGATATAAGAGATCTAAGATGCCTGCAGACAAATTTAGGAGCATCTGCGTTTCTGGCATCCGCAGACTCGATTGATTGTTCAGTCGGATTACAATGGAAGCCACAGCGCAACTTGACCCCTCCACATTTGCGACAACCAGGTTTCCGAATATTTGGACAGAGTAACCTCTCATGTTCTGGTAGGCTCTGATAAGCTTCCATCGCAGAGCGACAGTCTCTGATGGCCGCCTTGCTTCCGTCTCCTCTAAGTGCAACTGAGTTACGCATAGAGTAGCATGCATCGTTCCTTTCAAACTCTCTTAATCTAGCCCAAATTTGTTGAGACGTTGCATCGTACGCCTGAACCAAAAACATAGCACATAGCATAGTTAACTTATCAAAATGCAGGTTGGGGTTAAATAGGGTGACTCTTAGAGAGCACTATACACGGAAAAAAGTAGCTTGTGTCATAGGCACGAATTTGGGTTCATCGGCCATAATTTGGATCAATGCTGTGCATGGGACACAATCAGATTGTGCATGTCAACAGCACACTCTGGTTGTGTCCCATGCACAGAACTGATCCAAATTGTGGCCGGTGAACCCAAATTCGAGGCTACGACACAAGCTACTTTTTTCAGTGTATAACTTATCGAAATGCCGGCTGAGGACAAATGCCAGATGCCGGTTGGGGTGGAACGACTCCTGGAGGTAAGGCTATCCCTATATCCGAATTACTTGTCAAAAAGACTTTTTGCAAGCATTGAAAAATGACATGGAAAATGCATCATAAAAACGTCTCTATGGGCGTAATTTAGAGACTCAACAAAAAAATCTCCTTAAGGAATTCTCGAGCCAAGGCAATCTCAAATTGAATTCCTTGTGATTTTCCTATTTACCCTGTGTCACTAGCGCAACGAGAGTTTCTTCATCCTTCTCTTTTCTCCATTAAGAAACGTATGTTCGACAAGGATGGACAAGGGGATGAAACCCCCTCTTTCTGTCCTTTTCCTACGTATACATTCAAATGGGAAGTGAGAGAGATGGAAGAGATCCTGGTTGCGCCAGAGCCCTGTGTAAAAAGATTTGATAAGAAACAAGCAGGCAAGAGCAGCGCGTCAGGAAATGGTGAGTTTTGGAGGCACACACCCAAGGTAGCTAACGATTTTTATCTTGGAAAAGTGCCTCCAAAACTATAACCATTTCTTGATGCGCTGCGTGAAAATATTTTGCATATCCGTGAAATGGGGCTATTGCACACTTTTTCTATATGCGATTTAATAGTCGATTATGGCGTAAAAAACTCAAAAAATAACGATGGCGGCACTAAAAACTTCCAAAATCCACTCCTGAACTCAATAAACGCAGTTATTTGCGGTAGCGTAATGGTGGCCAAAGGCACTAACAATGGGAGATTCCCATCCAACAATTCTGAAACTCCATCAAGAAGTGACCAATAACAGACTACTTTCATTTGACACCGGTGTCACTAGGTGTTGCGGCACCATTCATCGGATGTGGTTCATCACTCTGATGACTAATTACTCTGTGAATCATCCTTGTCAACATAGAAAGAGTGACGAAATTAAGATAGGAATCTCCCATTGTTAGTGCCTTCGGCCACCATTACACTCGCGCAAATAACTGCGTTTATTGAGTTTAGGAGTGGATTTTGGAAGTTTTTTGTGCCGCCATCGTTATTTTTTGAGGTTTTTACGCCAAAATCGACTATTAAATTGCTTATAGCAAAAGTGTGCAATAGCCCCATTGAAGGTGCGCATCACGACCTGAGAAAGAGTTTGCAGATTCAATGCTTCATTCTAATTTTATTTCACCAAACCTGTGTCGTCATTTTTTGACCATATCGACTGACATCCTACTTAAGACCTAGATTATTTATGAATATATATGTGATTATTTTCGTTGAAAGTTTTTAATGCCAGGTAGGTAACTTGTTGGTCGATAGGAAATGGAGAAGCTTATAATACTCGTTTGTGATCGTTAGTAATGAGGTTTACGATTTATTATGCACGTGACACATATACCGTACATACTATATCTATACTACACACTGTACATATGTTTCTTTTATAACAAAGTTCATTGCTTATGCAAACACGCACCGGAAAAACCGCAAGGAAGAATAGTAAGGACACAGCCGAATTCATCATTTGGTCGTTATGACGTCCTAGAATTATTTAATTGGAATCCTCTCCACGGAACAAATCAAATCCCTCTAATTTCAGCTATCTTTACCGGTGTTTCTCACCTAAATTAAAAAAAAAAAAAATCGAATGATTCTGTTGCGTCAGTGGCGCACCGAAGGGGGGGGGGGGGGTTTAGGGTTAAACCCCCCCCCCCCAAGCCCAAAAAAAAAGAAAAAAAAGGAAGGAAGGAGAGAGAGGGAGAGAGAGAGAGAGAGAGAATGTGGTTCCTTCACAAATAGGAGAAAGAGAAAGAAAAAAATCGTGATCAGCTAGGAAGGAAATTCACGGTGAACAAATTCCATATTATCCTTTGACTCTTCTCCCTCCAATTATCATGAGTCGAGAGCAACGATTTCACGCAGGCAAAATCGAAAATATATACAATATTTGAACATTTCAATTTTACTGTAATGAAAGTACCGTAAAATTCAATCTGAAGGTCAGGAAAATTGAAAAATTTTCCGGGGGAGGGCCGCCGGACCCCTCCTCTCAGTGAATCCCTCGGTGAATATTCCACGGCTCCTTCAACCACATTCCACTTGACTCTTCTCCCTCCAATTATGAGTCGAGAGCAAAGATTTCATGCAGCAAAATCGAAAATATATTTGAGCATTTCAATTTTACTGTATACATGAAAGTACCGTAAAATTCAATCTGAAGGTCACGAAAATTGAAAAAAATTTCCGGGGGAGGGCCCCCGGACCCCCCTTGTCCTGAGGGGTATCCCATACCCCTCAGACCCCCCGGGAGTTTGAGTCGTACCAAACCCCCCCCCCAAGGCAATTTTCTCGGTGCGGCACTGTGTTGCGTACTTTTGGTATACAGCAAAACGGCGCTTGATTTTATGGCATGAAATTCCGCAAAAATGACGATACTACACACACTGCATAGTAATAACAAAGGTAGATCAATTCAGGTAAATACACAAACAAATGCAAGGTAATGTCGACGAATTAAAGATTGTTGCGAAATTTTCACACATTTTCAGTTATGAGTGTGAATGTGGGACTGATCTGCAACGGCTTTCCTGCCCAACCCGCACTGGCCCCTCACCTGCAAGGTGTGAGGAGTATGAAGAGTGGTCGAACCAGAACCTTGAAGGAAAAACTTAGCTGGTGGAAATCTCGCGACAATCTTTAATTCGGCGATAGTTCATATAGGGATGTTATGTGCATAAATAAAATGCGATTTATGCACTGTTTTATAATAAAATGCATAAGCCGGTCGCTGTTTAAATGGTCATATTCATTATGACTTCGGGGCAGTGTAAAAGTTGGATTGATACTGTCCAAAACAAGTAAACTGAATTTTTTATTTCGAAATATTTTAGAAAACTAAGTTTTCTGTGTATCTTGGAATCTTTGCTATAGGAGTCAGATCGTGTAAAGCACTTTTAAATCTTATTGGTCGAGTTTTGAGAACATTCGAAGATAATTTACCGATGAGCGAACGAAAATTTAACTTCTCAACGATAAGCAATTTATTTAAAACAAAAATAAAAACAAAAGAATGAATGAGCCTATAGGCACAAAAAAGAAGAAATAAATTAGTGTTATTCATGATACGCAGGGTGTGTCGGTAAGACTCGCACTTTCTTCGTTTTTATGATCGAAATTGAGGTGTTTAGTGGTTTGAAGGAACTTTATTTACTTATTACTTACTAACGATTACACAGAGTGATACAGCTACTTCACATAATACAGACACGAGTACTGCACAACTTACGATTTTGCAGAATACGAATTCCCGAATACTTCCCGCCACCTTATACTGGACGCATACCGTGGAATCTGGCGGCTGAAGTAGGAAACTCTTATAAACTAGATATACATCCCCCCCCCCCCCCCCTTGCGCATGCAAGAAAATTAATGTTTCTAGGTATCACAGATTTTTGTGAGAGTTTTTCCTTAAACGTGAAATGAGTTTTCCATTGAACGTGCTGAAGACATTAAATTACGTACTCGCAAATTGTATATCGATCGTGATTTGAAGGTACGAGGGTCGTTCCAAAAGTAAGTATCATGTTTTTTTTTTTAAAAAAGTCTATTAATGCTAAAATAAATCGGTAAAAATATTTCGATGCGCAAAATCCTCAGCTTTTCAATGGTTTTTTTGGATTTTTGATATCTTCAAAATTAAAAAAATGGCGGTGGTTTTTCTGAGACAACCTACCGTTGTCGCGTGCCCAAAATTTTACGCTACTGAATCGTCGCGCTAATTGCGGTGTCTGTGTTGCTGTCTCTGACATTTGTTTACCGCGATCGCCGTACCTCATATCTCAGGTATCTCAGCATCTTACTGATAAGATTTACCGGCTTTTATCATGATTTACACGACCCTTAGTTTACTTGTTGATATTCGCTGTCCAGTTGCATCCAAACATTAAAAAAATCAAAAAAATCAAAATCAAGAATCATTAAAAATCAAGAAAATTAATTTTTCTCCACAGGAATAAGAAAGTTGGTGCCGCGCTACCAAAAGTGTCTTAAAAGAGGCGGAGACTACGTCGAAAAATAAGGTTAGACGCTTTTTAAGTAGAATTTTTTATTATGTTTATGTTCTTTTTGCTCTTTTCAACACAATCCATTTTTCTTGTCTGAATAACGATTTATCCGAGTGCGTAAAATTTTGGGCACGCGACAACGGTAGGTTGTCTCAGAAAAACCGCCGCCATTTTTTTAATTTTGAAGATATCAAAAATCCAAAAAAACCATTGAAAAGCACAGGATTTTGCGCATCGAAACCTTTATACCGATTTATTTTAGCATTAATAGATTTTTTTAAAAAAAAAACATGATACTTACTTTTGGAACGACCCTCGTATTTAATACGGTGAAAATTTTCTGGGGAGGAACAGGCGATAAAAACAAATACGCGACAGTAAATCGAGTGCTCGACGTCAATGTAACAGTTTGCTCATCGCACGAGGAGCAAAAAGGAAAAGAAAGTCGTCTATAATACGTCGTGCTGAAAAGAATTACCCAGGTGTTTTGTTTTAGACCTGAATTTTCGCACCTATGACTCAAAGAAAGGAAAATTGACATATTGACCTGCAACGCTATGTAATTTCGAAGATTCGTCTTACTGATCTGTTTTACTGTAGAACTTGCTGAAAAAAACACCGCCAACAGAAATATTCATTTATTCGGTTGGTATGAACTTTTACTATGCAATTTCCATGACATTTTCCGGTATCAGCGAAAATTCTTGTGTCTTGGAATAGGGCAGTTGCAACGGTCCGAAATATTGTGTTTTTTATAAGGAAAATGATATTTTTTGATGACCTAAGAACAATGGTGCCTTTGGTTTTTTCCCAAGTGCCCAGGTTTTGGAGATACACTCGCGTGAAGTTGCAAAAAATCGTGGGTGTAGTGACGTCACTACGTGGAATTCCCATTTAAAACAATGTATTTTGGGCCAAAATTTCATCTCCGGAACAATGGGACTTAATTAGAAACCCAAAGGTATCTTTGTTCTCAGCTCATCAAGTACTTTCATTTTCTTTATAAAAAACACAACATTTCAGACCCTTGCAACTGCCCCATTATGACTCCGGTAACATCTTAAAAAGAGTAATTTGTCAACAAACCCAATCCGTTACTTGTTACAGAGGAATTATCACAGTTATAATATTAAAACTATATGATTGTTTATCAACTCATTCAAGTATAGTTCAAAGATTAGAAGATGAAGTGAGGATATTCGTAGTGTTTATAAATGTCACCGGTTGGGATTCGAAGGGTTTTCGTCGATTATGATCTCCTGATACCTACAGCTTTCACCTTCAGAAAGGAAGAAACTACTGTGACTGTCACTTGGGTACCCCCTTCGGACCAGTTCCTCCGCCAAGGTGACATCGCTGGAGAAGTGACTCTTGGCTAGGGTATCGAAAAACAAAGAGGAACTTGAAACATTCGTGATACTCTCCAACCAAACTGGCAGCAAGCCAAATTACCAGAAGAATATGGTTCATTCGTACCATGGGTTTTTATTCAACAAAACTAGATATTTATGAGTAGAGTAGGGACTTATAAATATTATAGAGTGGCGTTTACTTGCGTTTAACTATGCAATAAGCTCCTGCAATTTGGCAACCATGCTAATTTTCCATTTAACCCTGTGCAAAAGTATCGATATATCTTTGGGATGCAATTGCACCTTCTGAAGATCAATTACACTATGCAACAAAATTTGACTTTTGGTTTGTCCACGGGTTGAGACCTATTTTTTCTGACTCCTAGTGACCAAAGAAGTCAGAAAATGGCCATGAAAGTGCCGGGAAAATGTGTATGCGCCCAGGACGCCGCCATTTTGAAAAATCAGAAATTCAGCCGACTTGCCGTCGGTTTTTTGAGGCTAGCGTCCTTAATTTTTACTCAAATTAAAAAAAATGTGCACATAAAATGAAAGAGCATAAAATTTCCTACAAGATGAGTTACCTCAATTTGTTTTTCAATCAGCAAAAGTATACAAAAACTGAAGTTTTTTAAATTTTTTTTTTAAAAAATCGAAAATTTGACGATTTTTGGATGAATTTTAGCTCATGCCGTCAAAAATAGAAATCATAGAAAAACAAGTTGGAACTTGCAACACTGGAACAGTGTTAGCAAAGAGAGCATGAGTGTCGGCCGTAAATCATTGTAAGTGTGGAGTTCCATATTGATAGTACAAAACTGCGACAAATTCAATCGCAACGCTGCATTTGTGTTTGTATAACAGTGATCGCTGTAAAAATAACTTGATAGGTCAAAGTGGGAATGAAAATTTACTTATAGCGTGTTGAAACAGTTGTTCACGAGGCGAGGTGAATACTGTGGTTTTGAAAATCGATTTCGATAGTGATAGTTCCTTTAAAATCGGATGACGCAATACCAATCCTAGCAAGCCGCAAAGTCTAGTTTAGTTATTTGGGACTTTTTTAGATTTCTCTCGCCTGAACCAAAGTCATCAGGAAGGAAATTCTTAATACCAATCCTAGCAAGCCGGAAAGTCTAGTCTAGTTATTTGGGACTTCTATAGAATTTTCCTCGCTTGAACCAAAGTCATCACGATGGAAATTCTTCGTCTTTATGGTTTCAGCTCTTTTTGTCTCAGATTAAAAAATGAATGTTAATATTGATCAAATGTCATCCGACACTCATCAAGGCCCTTAAGGAACGTAATATGAACTTGAAAAAAGCTCATTCGATTTTTAAGGGAGCTTAAACGGTCCATGAGAGACGAAATTCGCGGATACAGAGTATCCACAGCTTATTTCAATGTTCGATCTGACAAGACCGTGCGCCTTTGAAAAATCGATATCTCGATAGTGAATCGATGTATTGCAATTCGGTTTGCACCGATCGAAAGCGCTTGCTTGTGACTGACAACCTCGAAAATTTCAGATCCATCCGAGTTTATTTAATGACCTTACAGGACCTCTCGCGGCCGCAGTTAGACATTTCTTGTCAGAGTTACGCTGAAACGGGGAGTAGTTCCCCCCCTAAGATGATATTTTTTGGCTCGAAACTGCATTGGGCCCTCTCGGGACATCATTGGGACCCGAAAAAAAGCGGAACCGATATAATACGGCACACGACTGGTTCGTGAGAGACGAAATTCGCCTTTTTCCAGCCTCCAGCGCCCCTCTAAGGTCGATCTGACAAGACCGCGCGCCTTTGAAAAATCGATATCTCGAGAACGAATCGATAAATTGCGCACTGCGGTTTGGATTGGGCGGTAGCTTCAGCTTTTAGATAATTCTTGAAAAAAATTCAGATCCATCCAAGTTTTAAACGGATCTTATGGGACCTCCCGCGGCCGCAGTGAGACATTGTACGTGAGACTTACGCTGGAGTTGGGGCCACCCCCCCCCCCCCGATATAGACTTTATCGGTCCGACATTTGTCAGGGCCCTTAATGAACTTCATGTGAACTCAAAAAACTCACATATGACTTCTCACGGCGCATGCTAGGTCCATGAGAGTCGAAATTCGCGGATTTTAGAGAATCTTAGATTTCTGACCCTATACCGCGCGCCTTTGAAAAATCGATATCTCGAGAGTAAATCGATGTATCGCAATCCGGTTTGGACCGATCAAAAGAGTAAGCTTACCGGTACTCGCCGTTAAAATTTTGGATCCATCTGATTTCATTTTGAGACCTTACTTGAGTTACTTGGACCCCAGTTGGAATTATTTTTTCGGAGTTACGCTGGCAAGGGGGTCGCTCCCTCTCTTGGAAAACTGTGGAGGGGCCCTTTGCTGGGGCATACATTCTATTTTTCACTTTTTTTTTTTTTTTTTTTTTTTTTTTTTTAATTTTATATTTGTGTCTAATCTAAGTTGGGGGAGGAGGAGGAGAGTACCTGCAAGTCAACCGGCAATTTACTTCTGATAGTGGCTGCGGGTCGAGGGTGCGGATTGCGGACTTTTAACTTGTTGTGGGGTTTACAGGGTGGCCGTGTCTAAACTTATGAGAAAAGAAGGCAACCACAGACCGGAAGAACGTTCAATTTCTGGTTCAGAGACCATGGACAAAGACATGGGCACCCGCAAAACAATTGCCCGGAGGGGCAACTTTTTGAATGTCAATGGAAGGTCTAGGGGACTTCACTTAGAGACGGGCAAGTCTAGAGAACCCCCCCCCCCCCCACTTCCGCCCAAAATAGAAAAAAAATCAATTATCCTTCCAAATGGTAGAAATTGTAAGTGATTGTAGCATGTAGTTGTATCAAAAGTAATTCTATTTTTGAAGTGTTTGATATTATGAATAAAGTGACAGCATCAGATGATAGAAATAGTAAAAAGCTAAGTACAACTATTCCTTCTTTATTTTCATTGTCCTGATGAATTCTAAGAGTTAACCTATTTAAATTAACAAAACCAAACTCTTGCCTATACATTCTCTAATCATGTAATTATCGACCAGAGGATTCTGAATTTTCAAGGAAGTTCGCAAAATTCTCGTTGCCAACGGTAGTTGCCAATGTAGACACGTTCATACTAGTAGATTTTAAAACTTCTTTCGGCGAGGGAGATGACGGGTGGGAAGGATGATGTCGTCTGAATCAGGAGGGGGTGGGGTAAAAATCAGGGGGAGGTCTAGATCTTGGGGGGAGAGGAATCCTGAAACTGGGGGGCGAGCTGTATAGTGGCAAGGGGTGGTTGGGCACCACTGCTTGGGGGGGCTACTTCCCGCCCTGCCCCCCCTAAATTACGCCCCCTATTAAAATTGTAAAGTAAACTAAGAATAAAGTTTGTTAACTCTTACTCCTTTCGTTATTATTTGATCTTCGAATGTTCCGATTCTTTTTTATTGTAAAGTTTTGATTTTTCTGAATTAGGGGGGGGGCGCCGCGCCGCCCCTCGGGGAGCGCCCATTGACAGATAAGGGAGAAAGGTAAGTGTGGGAAAGCGCACGGGAATCCGGCGTAGTGTGCCGCAAAAATTACTACCAATGGCGGATCCAGAAAATTCTTTTGGGGGGGGGGGCTTCACGCCTATGAATTTTCAAATTTGCAGAGAGGAATTTATGGGATTTTTTCTGTTGAAAAAAGGCAAAGGCTACCGTGAGTTGGGGGGGGGGGGGGCGTGCCTTTCCCGAATCCGCCGCTGATTACCATGTAACACTGGGCCACGATGACCGATGTCGCATAAAACCAGGTAGAAGACCCGTGGCGGGCGTGGCATCCGTGATGGCTGTGAAATTGGGATGAAGTAGATGGACACACATCATTCATGCAATCTGCACAACGCGGCAAGCAACTGTTGTAGGCATAGGTGCAGTAGTTCGTGGGGAGGGCAAAGGGGACGGGAGGTCGTCGCAAAACCATGGACGAAGATATAACTAAGGACTGCCGACTGTTGTTAGTCCTGTTTTACTCTCGACCCCAGCGCTCCAAGCAGCGGTCAGCTGAACTACTCTTTCAAGTGAGCGATCCTGGCGATGTGTCCATGCTCACATGCTGTGCTACTGCTAAAACCGTTGTTGGAGTTGGTCTGTTATGGCATGGCTGTCAACTGCTGTCGGCGACCCAAGAGGATCAGATAACTCAGTATCTCAATGGAAGATCGAAAGCAAGGGAAATTCAGAATCAACTTTGGACAAGGTAACAGAAATCATCAGCAAATTAAAAGAGTCGCCTGATCTCTACTAATAAAACAAATGTCTATGTACTCTTTCTTGTTTGATTCCGTTTTGAGGTTAACTGTGATGTATAGTATTTCAGTCCTTGATTAATCATTTTCGACAATTCAGGAATCTTTCAAGAAATACTCCAGACGTTTGCTTTTTAGCGGATTTTGCTTCCTTTTAATTCGCTGATCATTTGTTCCCTTCGTTCAATCGTGATTCAAATTACCTACACGGTATACATTTGCGGGAAGGCATGGGAGAAAGGGAGCCGGAGCGGCCACCGCTGCAGCGGTTCGCTTTTAGTTGACCCTTATTGCTGCTTGGAGCGCTGCGGTCGCGCTCGAAAACCCGCTGACAGGTTTTAACACGGGCGGAGATAGGGAGTCGGCAGTCCTTAGTTATATCTTCGTCCATGGCTCGGAATGGTCTTAAAATTTTCCTTAGGATTTGATCTAGAACGCAACGTTCTTACATTTTCGAAAAGTTAACTCTAGCTCTCGCAATTAACGATTAAAGGCGGAAAAAGCATGGTTTCTGGACCGCGGAACAGTGACGTTATCTAGCGGATGAGAATCTTACTACAGGTCGCTGAGGATTCACCTTAAAACGCAACGCCGATCGCGTTCCCCAAACGAACTCTTTTAGCGGACCGAAACATCAACAATAACAGGATTGGAAATTTGAAATCATCTAAATGCATTTTAAATCGCAGAATACACGAAACATGGACACAATCCTCTGATATAAAACCCCAATATCTCATACAGAAGATTTCGTTGAAGTCTGATCCAAATTAGTAACGTAATTACATTCCCAAAAATGCTTAACCTCAATCTTGGCCAAAAACTCCCGCCACAAAGAAAAAGCGACAAATTGGGAGGACACCGGATTGGCGGAATCACATGGGTCAATCGGTCCTCGAGGACCCGTTCTCGATACTGAAACCAAGCGATCCCCCGAGCGGACCCCCGAACCATGCCGTTCCTATAAGAAAAGCATTATTGACCTTGTAGAAACGATTTCAATAGAGCATGACACTCATGCTCTAAAAAACAGATTGATGCATTGAAAAGAGCGTTAAAGTGGCTACAAGATGATGTACTACAAAAGTTTTTTGTGATTATTTTTTGCCATTTTTTAGCCATTAAAATGATTTTCCCCAAAATTCAGTTTTCTCTCTCTATGGTCCCTAATTTACAAACGGTATCGTTCAATAACGTCGATTTGGCTCTTCTCATGCACCCTCGGACCAAAATAATCCATTTTCCATCAAAAGTGACCGTGAATATTGGTGGAAAAAGCTTGGCTCATAACGTTTGATGCCCATATTTACATTAAATGTGTCTACGCATGCATGCAGCTCCTTTCAAATATCCCATGCTAAAAAAAAAAAAAAAAAAAAAAAAAAAAAAAAAAAAAAAAAAAAAAAAAAAAAATCATCCGTTAAAGGCAGATATTTTTTGAAGTTTTATTTCACACTCAGCGGTATTAATGAAAAACAATATTGGTTTTAGAAAAATGCATGTTATTAGTTGCTCTGGATAGAGCAGATGGGATCAATGATGTGCTGAGAACAATAAAATAAGTGGTGGCCCTGAGAAGAACGGTTTTTAATCGGGTTGGGTATCAGTATATTCCAGTGCGGTTATATTTGGGAGAGTGATGAGATTCCTGAGTCCATACTGGTCTAAAAATGAGAGGATAAAGAGAATTTGAAAAAGTGGCGCACCAATTTTTAGCCGTTTTAGGTGGCTCTGAAAAGAGCTGTTGCACTGTCTGTCGTTACTTATGCACATGCAGTGTCCGTTCCTGTCCTTCTTAAAATTTAGACCAGGGACCAAATAGTGTTCGGTCCCGAGCGTAACTTACGCACGGTCACATGACCGTGCGTAAGCTCTCTGATTAGTCGAAACCGCACGCAAGATGCACGCAATTCAATGCTCGGGACCTAACATTATTTGGTCCCTGGCACTTGGCAGTTACTTGTATAAAAGCCACGCATAATGATGCTTGACTTCAGCCTGCTGTACAAGTCAAGGCTTCAAATTCACTAAAGCATCTTATAAAAATTTAAATATGTGTTATCAAAAAGGTCCTTCCTCAGGGCTACCAAATGAAATTGAGAATTTCTGAACAATCAAAATACAATTGAGCAAAAGTAAACAAAATCTTAAAAATTAAATATGTCTTTTTTCATTATATCAAAGTGTGAGCAAGGCAGCGGGTGTAGAGCAAGGTTATAGATTAAAGAGGTATGCTCATCTGACTTCGCGCCTTAAATTCAGTAGCGCGAAGTTCAAAATCCAGATCCAAGATGGCCGGAAAAAGCAGAAAACATTGTATACTCTTTCCCAAAAACATCGGACTATTTTCTGCTTTTGCGGAGACGGAGCCCAATGTTTTCTGGAAAGACTATACAATGTTTTCTGCTTTTGTCGGCCATCTTGGATCTGGATTTTGAACTTCGCGCTACTGACTTTGAAGCGCGAAGTCAGATGAGCATACCTCTTTAGTCTATAACCTTGGGTGTAGAGGGCTATTGGGGCTATAGCCCCCCCCCACACTTTTTTGAGGATGCGGGGCTAACACTTAACAAAAAAAAAAAAAAAACAAAAAAAAATGATTTTTTTAGCCCTCCCTTATTTCGACCCCACGCGCCGCCCATGGTGAAATTCATGACGAATAAAGGAGAGAACTCGTTCTCAACTCGATTTTCGCCATTATTCACGGTCACTTTTGATGAAAAATGGATTATTTTGGGCCGAGGGTGCATGAGAGGAACCAAATCGACGTTATTGAACGATACCGTTTGTAAATTAGGGAGCATAGAGGGAGAAAACTGAATTTTGGGGAAAATCATTTTAATGGCTAAAAAATAGCAAAAAATAATCACAAAAAACTTTTGTAGTACATCATCTTGTAGCCACTTTAACGTTCTTTTCAATGCATCAATCTGTTTTTTTCTATGATATCTATTATGGACGGCATGAGCTAAAATTCATCCAGAAAATCG
This sequence comes from Trialeurodes vaporariorum, assembly GCA_011764245.1. NCBI lineage: Eukaryota > Metazoa > Arthropoda > Insecta > Hemiptera > Aleyrodidae > Trialeurodes > Trialeurodes vaporariorum. The sequence continues at coordinate 30,096,618 of VMOF01000369.1, read as the reverse complement.
TCAAATTTTCGATTTTTTAAAAAAAAAATTTAAAAAACTTCAGTTTTTGTATACTTTTGCTGATTGAAAAACAAATTAAGGTAACTCATCTTGTAGGAAATTTTATGCTCTTTCATTTTATGTGCACATTTTTTTTAATTTGAGTAAAAATTAAGGACGCTAGCCTCAAAAAACCGACGGCAAGTCGGCTGAATTTCTGATTTTTCAAAATGGCGGCGTCCTGGGCGCATACACATTTTCCCGGCACTTTCATAGCCATTTTCTGACTTCTTTAGTCACTAGGAGTCAGAAAAAATAGGTCTCAACCCGTGGACAAAATGGCTGTTGCATAGTGTTATTTTACATAGGTTTAAATGGAGATAATCAGTTGTTGCCACATTGCACGAGCCGCCACTGAGCTCCTGGCATGGTTCATAAAATATGGCCCACCAAGGACCGCAGATTTTTCAACCTTCAACCATACTCTCTGACCCTCACCAGTTGCGCTACTGTAAAGCATAAAATACAGCAAATCACAGCTTTGTTAAATAGAAAATTATAGTTATAAAAACTATTTCAAGCCCGCTGTAAAGATTTTTCTATTATTTTGAATTGCCTACTTTGTACGTCCAGTCAAGTTGAAGTGTATATTGCATGTCTAGATCAAGACCCTAAACTTGTTCGGGATAGACGGTCCCACTCTCAGATGATTTGGGGAAAAACTTACGAACATTTAAACCCCTACATAGTTCTCACCATTCAACGTCTTTCGGAGATCTTCCGTTCCGAAAAATTTTTTGGGGCCCCACATTTTTACTTTTTATAAAACGTTACTGGGGAGACACTCGCCGATCCATGAAATTGTCCATCTCTCTCTCCGACCATTAAAATGCATGTGTTAAAAAGGGATGGAGGATGGGAAAAAAATCATCTGACTTTCCCTAATCGGTTCTTTTCTAACGCACGCGTTCTAATGGGATAAGAGAGAAAAGGACAGATTCCTGGGTCTGCGAATGTTGGGAGAAGTGAAGGGGGAATAACAGGTCGTAACAACGGATTTTTTACGACCACCAGACAAATAAACAATGCAAGCAATTGTATCAGTCCTGCATCGACGATTCGATACAAACCATTTACATGTGAAAACAATAACGCACTATTTTCTTTTACTTCCTCAAAACCAAGAAAGTGTAGGGTAACGTGTAATACAGGTTGCGTCGAATCGTCGTCTATGACCTATACATATGTAACTGCCTACCTATCAAAACTCGTTGATCAGTAGCGTAGCGTGCAATTTGGCAACGTTGTACTGCGTCCATTTAAACCCATGTAAAAGGTCTAATAAAAAGGTGGTCACCAAACACCCACCAGTTCGATCTTTTTCATAGGTTCAAATGAACGAACTTCAACGTTGCCAAATTGCACGCTATACGCCGCGCCACTGCGTCGTTGATATGGGAACACCAAGAGATACTACCTCTATCCTTTGTAATTTAAATCAGACAAGTTGTGGACGGATCAGGGTGTAAAACTCCTCCCTTCAGCCTTTTTTAACTTATGAAGTCAAAGAGCTTTTTAAAAAGATATGAAATATTTGAATTTCGCATGTGCCGCTTTGCTGGAACTGCTCGTTGGAAACTTCAGCGCATTGCTGCCGTTTTGCATTTTTATATTTAATGACATTCGACAATCCATCGGTTATTCAACCGGTTGAAGCAAAGATTACATTTATCAGTTGAGAAGTTTAACAATGGCTTATGAAGATACTCCCGTCGGTGATTTTACCGTTTGAGGCAAAGACTACGTAAATATCACTTGAAAAGTATAACAAAAGGCGTACAGAAGTACTCAAATCAATATTCTTTACTTCAACCGATTGAAGCACCAATGGATCGTAAAATATCATTTAAATGTTCACGAAATGGCAACTCTGCTTCAGTGTTCATCGAGGTGTCATGAGCATCGTAACCGACGTTTGAACTTTCCCGCAAGTGAGTGGTGAGCCTTGCTATAGACTAATGATGAAGCATTTTCTAAGGATTCTCTTTAAAATTCATTTCGACAAGCAAAACTGAATTTTCGATTGAAATCAGTCGATTTTTGAAACTGATATCGCGGAAATATCGAATCGCAAAGGTCTAACGACGAGTGAAAGACGCATTACTGGACTGTATACAGGAAGAAAGTAAGTATATGTAATGCCTTTGTGTATAGGTAAGTATATATAATGCATCTATGTATAAGTAAGTATATGCTTATGCCCACATGCGTATGCTCCAGTCTCCTCTCTCATTTACTATTCCTCCTCCTTATTCTTCTTCTTATTCCTCCTCTTTCTATTCGTACATAAAATTCAGTCCCAGTTCAAATCTATGGCTCACAGCTTCATTAGACCAACTACAAAGGGAACGCGAGCAAAGCTCATTATAATAAACATCGTAAATCAGCGCAAGACTGTGGCTAGCTCCAGTCCATTGCACGCACAAGAAACGGACAAACTTTGTTGGGCCAATTACCATCGCACAAACAAACCCGCGTGCCGCGCAGTATAAGTTGGCCTGCGTTCGAGCGATGTCCAATTTTTGGACTCAAGATTCAATGTTTAATGAGCATCGATATTGTTGAACATATCAGGAAATCGTAAAATATATTCGCAGATTTTGATCAGCGTGTTACGACATAGGAACTCAAGCCCTAGATCGATATCGAATCACAGCGTCGCAAAGTGGATAGAAACCAGTGGCGGCGCGTGTAATCTAGCAACGCTGCATTTCGTCCATTTAAACCCATCTAAAATATCGATTTGAGGGAGTGCACTGTGCACCCCCAATATTTCGACCTTTCACATGACTTTAAATGGAGTGGATGCAACATTGCCACATTGCACGCGCCGCCACTATAATAGAAACATTAAATTTCTCGGTCTTGAATTCGCGAGTGTAAGAATCAGATTATGGACCATAAACAACTAGCTAACTTGAAAATGTGAGAAAATATCATTCTAAAGGTGAAAATGGGTCAAAATTAACATGTTTTTTTTTTTGCAATCAAATATCAACTCTGAGATAAATTTGAAGCAAAAAACGACTAATTTTTTGCTTTTTTCTCAGAACAGCCCATGTTTTGATCCCGTAATGTTGATAGATTTGATACCGTCTTGAATACCAGAAACCCGTCGTTACTTATAGAAGGGTTACGGTTATGTTTCGATGAAAATCGTCGCCAGTGGCAGCGCTAGTATTATAGCAACGTTGTATTTAGTCCATTTAAGGTCGTGTAAAAGGTAAACATATTTTACTATCTATATTTTACATGGGTTTAAAATAAACAAATTGCAACGTTGCCTGGTTTAACGCACCACCACCGACCGTTACAGATACTGTATTGGCGGATACCGAGACTATTGATCTTATAAAAAAGCGGAAATTCTCAACTCACTGGAAAAATTGAGTAATATATCGTAATAACATGATCAGAAGGTTACAACGATATGTCAGCCAACGAATTTCTAGTACTAATACTAGAAAATAATGGTGTGTTTCTATCAATCTTGTCATAGCTTCAGAATTCCATCAACATTTTTAAGGTAGATAAGGAAGAGGTTAAGAACCGGAACTTCAAAAAATGTAATGATAAAGGTTTAACGTTTCATCTCATAATTATTAGGAATTCTCGAAACCATCTCCTCCTTATGAAAAACACTAAAATTTTTAAAGTTTTTGAGAAGTCGGAGTGTATAATTGTGAAGCATTCGCCTCATACGCGTAGAATATCCTTCAAACAACGCATGATGCAACCTGATATGTTACAAGATTGGCTGCCTGCATACCTTTTTATTTGAAGGCGCATCATCATTGACATAGTATTAACGCTTCATTCTGAGCTCTAACAAAACTTTCTAATGATGTGTCTCTTTCTTGTTCTTTTGTCGTCGGCGGCTTTCGCCGTGGTTTTTTTTCAGATTTGTTAGAACTAAGCCTCTGTTTAGTAGGTTCTTTAAACCAGCGCAAAATGTTACTCGTAGGTCGAGGTAATATAGTTCCAATGCGTAGAGGACCAAACGTTTCGAAATAGGGGATAAATATCGTAAACCATACTGACGACACCCGCTCAGTGGACAGATATGATCGATTTGGTGGTCAAAAATCAGAAAGTCGAAAAAGTCGAAAAAGTCTAAAATTGCCTTATAAAAGCCTCTTTGCCTAAATTCGAATCACTTGAACCATTTCTGAAATATGATTCAAAATGGAAAATGTCATAGTGTCTAAAATTAGTTCAACTTCAAAATTATTATTATTATTATTGGTGATTTTATTATGCTGATTTTTGTCCGCCAAATTTCAACTTTCTGCCCACTGCATGAGCCGATTTGGTCCTACTTTTTGGTAACCAAGGTACTGGTACGGTAAGTACCGGGCTTGGACCCTTCATAGCAACCCTTTCACTATCTTTGATTTTATAAGAATTTTATCTCTTGAACAAGTGATGAGCTTGAAAAAAAAGATGTATGTAGATGTAGATACACTTATATTATAGTATTAATATTATCGTTTCCACGAAAGATCCAAACTGGAAGCAAAAAGATGACGTGAAAGTTAACAGATAAATTTACAAAGCTTCTAATAACACTTTTCAAACCTGAACAGTTACACATCAACTCAATCGATCATATCTAGAGCTGACAAAAATCTCACAGTTCCAAATAATACTCATGAGTAGAGGTCAAATTGAAGGCACAGTTTGTAGGTGTGGGTGTATGATGTAGATAGCAGGCTGATAATAACTTTGAAAGGCACTTTACAGATTAAACAAATTTGAAACAAACGAAACAAAAGTTCATGATTCGTATGAACTGAAACGAATTTCACGACACGTTTACTAGAGTATCAACCTGTCCAACTGACAAAAAAAAATAGAGAAACTGAGGTCACAAATTTCGGAGAATCACTTTAAAATGTGAGGCATCGTAAGTATAATGAATAGAATAGAGAGTAGAGTCATTTGAAGTGGTATCAATCACAATTAGAATAACACTTGGATATGAGAGAGCTTCAAGAGGCATCAACCACTTTACTTTTAAAATACTAGTAACAGCTGGACACACCCCCGATTGAGATGAAAGTATTGCTGACAAAATACGCCTGACCAAAACACGGTTTACTAATATTGACACTTGCTCATAAGTTAACAAAAGGCAACTCTTTTGACTAAATCAGATCCCTAATTTAATTTTCTGAATCCCTTGAATAATGTAGTTTAGCATTTTTCGAATCGACGCATTGATTATTCCTAAATTATCGCCATTAAGAGCACTTGACAACAACTATTTACTCCATCATAGTTCCCATAAAGCTCTTTATCTAGTTCCTATTTGAACTGTTAAAAGTTAAACAAAGATTCATTTTCCGTGTGAACAACACTCCTCAGGCATAATTTAAGAAAGAGCCTAGAGCGATCATCGAAGCTCAAAGAGTACCCGGCTCCATGATGATAGGATTGATGGGCACCATCTGAACGTCAGAAATGGGTCTGTTGCATACTTTTGCTACAACAATATAGAACCTTGATTTTTATGTAAAATTCGGCGCAAATAACGATGCGCACATTAAAAACGTTCAAAATCCACTCATTAACTCAGGAAATCACTTCAATTTCAAACAACCCGCGCTACACTAGACACTATTTGCACCGGTATACTACTACATAGACGGAACCGCACCGTGCATAAGTAAACAACATCGTAACTACAAAATGATGGAATTTCTTTCTTAATACGTGAAATATAGCTGCATTTGCTGTCTGGTCTTTTCGGTTTATCAAAGATTACAAAATGATACGTAAGAAATGTACGCATCTAAACGAAACATTCCAATGTTTGTAAGTTCTGTTCATGTTTACATAATCGAGATGGTTCCATCTATGTAGTTATAAGTCGGTGATATAGTGTCTAGTGTAGCACGGGTTGTTTGAAATGGAAGGTATTTTCTGAGTTAATGGGTGGATTTTGAAAGTTTTTAATATGCACATAACGTTATTTTCGCCGAATTTTACGTTAGGAACAATGAGTTATATTTATGTAGCAAAAGTACGCAACAGACCCATTATACTTGACAGCCTTCCACAGTTTTGCTCTCCATGTTAGCCCATGTTTACTTCGGTATATGGCAGGTCTTTAAACACAACAAAATATGCTGAAATTTATCACTATTTTTCCGTATCATTTTGAGTCAAAATTAATCGAAAAATTGAAATTTCGAACAAAAAACAAAATCACGCAGTAAAGGGGGTTAAACTGATTTTTCAAAAAATACAACTTTTAGAGAAGCTTTTCAAGCTTCAGAAAATGTTTTACATTCGTCTCAGGGCAAAAGCTATATTGCATGTTGCAATTGAAAGAACCTCTTCGAATCCATCCCCTGTTCAGAAAACCCCCCGTTAACATCGAGAATTGCGCCGTGTCACCCTCTTCTTCTTGAAAAATAAAGAAAAAGAAGCCGAGCACGTAGGTGGAGGGCTCGAGAGGCAAAATGCAAATGGTGGATGACGCTATTTGAAATATGTAGTTGAGATGATCTGATTCAAAACAAAATCGGTCCTTATTTTAAGAGGTAATATCCTCCAGCCAGAATAACGCATCTAAGCAGAAGAAAGGCCAACATTAATTTATCATGATACCGGTATTTTAAATGTATAACAAGAGCGAGGGCGAAAAGTAAGAACTTTCTTACTTTTGCATTTTGCCTTTTGGGGCTTCCGGGGATTCTGTAAGAGCCTAAATCTAAGAATCAATCAGAAATTGATTCCGATGTGGCGCAACTTTCATAGAATAAAAAGGGACTATACTAACCGACACCGAATACCCTTAACCTCCTCCTATTATCCCCTATCTCATCCCATCCCCAGGTGCAAATTGTCCGTTTCTATACCCTTCCGCCATTTCAAAGAAAACTTTTTTTTTTTCATTTTTTAACATGCAGTAAGTACTGCATGTTTTTGTTATGGTTTTGTATCGATTTTGGCCATAAACTTCCTGCATAAATATCGACAATTTTCGGCTTGGTCGCAAACGTGCGTTGTCAGATTTCCGCGCGTAATGATCGCGTACTGCTTTTCGGTGGATTCCTTTCGTTCGATATATTGCGGAGCGGCAACGCGAAAAGTCTCCCTATCCTTGAAGCAGTCACTAAACGAATCGCGCGCCATATCGAATCCGCGATATTCTTCGGTCCGCCGCACAATGGATAGAAATCAAATCTTTGGCGGTCCAAATTCGATCCTTTCAAAGTTGGAAAATTAGTATTTTAGCTGGGTACTATAGTTGATTTCAAGGGGTTTATTTGGGTCCGTTTTTTATTCCTGGCTTGTCCCATACTTATCGGAGAATATCATTTGATGGATCGACAATTCTTGTGATATCTCATGTCTTTGTATTTTTGACCACTTAGGATTCGATTTGGATCCATAGTGCGCCGTTTGAAATGTTCGAATAATGTTTGAGTTAGGTTTTGACTGAGTATTGACCCCAAGTTTTTCATAAGGATTTGTCTCCGTTATGAATAAATTTGGTAGTTTCATTATTTTGTCTGTGATTACCAACGAGCTATATCTAGTTCGGAGGCTTTGGTAAACATGCGTAATTTGCCTCGGAGATTTTAAGGTTAGAGATTTGTGTTGTGAAAACAAACCGAAGTTCCCTCCGCAATGTATTTTCGCGTGTTTTCGAAGTCTATCAGAGACTTTAAAATCTGAATTTCTTTATGAACTGTGCGTGTTTTCTGTCAATCAAAGCCTTAATTTCAGTTTCTACTAATTGAAACACTCAAGTTCTTCATAGCTTTCATTTAATTTGCCAGACTCTACAGTGCGTGCCATTGCCTCGTAATGCCGTAACTCATTGCCTTTCTTGGTATTTTGACGAGTGAAAGTGGTACGTTTGTGGTGATTTATTCAAAAATGTTGTAATTTGACCTCTCTCAGCAAACTCTCTCTTCCTGAGACAGATTTACTCATCTTTATCTCCTCAAGTTGAGTGATCTGAAGGAGTTAACTTCGTTAACCGATGAGCGTGGTCTAGAAAGTATAAAGTTACCGAAATGAAAAAAAAAGCAAAGGGTGGACCTTTACATTTCAGACCAATTGTACCTATGCTTGCATGACAGTCATGGAGAGCAGAACTATTTAAATGGCAACACCAACACCAAGTTGTGTGATGCATTCATTCAATGATAAATGATGTCGACTGAAATAGTGGGCTGAGGTTGATCGGAGAGCATCCATTTCACTCGACTCATCTCTTTTGCCCAAGTTGATTGAGCCACTCGTGAAGTGAATTTTACTACGAGTTTGGTTGGAGTTTGGTAACAACTTTTTTAAGTATTTATTTACCTAAGTACAACTGTCCGACAAGACAGTCTGTCGCTTCTGAACTGCATCAGAGGGCATGGGAGAGTGGTTGGTTTGCGCAGAGTTTCAACTCGTTTCTAATGAAGCGCTTATCAATGCGCTTTGATGCGGTTTGGAAACAGGCACCATTGTTTGTCAGAACCCTATACTCAAAATGGTCCCCCTCTAATAGAATGGTTACAGTGACTCATCTTTCATTGAAACTGCTGAAGATGATTCGACTTGTTTTACTTGCAAACGGATAGTTTTGCGAGGATGAAAAAAAGCTTCATTATGAAGCTATCTGACGCTACACTGAAAAAGTGCAAGAAGTGTGTTCGACACTGAACAGCACAGTTTATGATGCCAGGCTTTGGCTCTGGGCATGAGGTCATAATGAGGTCAAAATGGTCATAATCTTATCAATAATCTTACAAAGTCTGAAGAGAGAAACCTAGAAGCCAAGTACAAATGATGGTGTTAATTTGGACACATTAGATCTAATCGGGGAAAGCCAACTCGATTTGTCTAATTCTACTCGATGTAACCTAAGTCGAAACAAATCTTGACCTGGACCAATCAAATCAGCTTCTCTAAAATGTTGTGAGTAAATCATGAATCCTTGGGTCCAATCGGTTGCGATAAAATTGTCGACTCCTTTATCGGTATATCCACCTAAGATTCTTAAGTAGGATAAAGTAACTTTCCCCTCTTGTTTGGAAGCAGTCGATAAATAAGTGGTTACGAAGTTGTGACTGAACTTCACTCGAATCTCATGCTAACATTCACTCGAGTGGCTCAATTGACTAGGATGAATCGAATTGACTTGGGCAAAATAGATGAGTGGAGCAAGATGGATGCTCTCCGATCAACCTCACAGCAAAATTTTAGTATGGCACCGTTTTACAGCCTTCTTGTCCACACCTATATCCTTGGTAAAAGAACATAACATTATAATGAATTGGTACCCCGTTTCGTGCATCGCACGACGTGGTGTTGTCTTCACTTTTAAAGAAAGTTAGGTTGGTTTTTTTTCATAACAAGGTGTCTGTGAATTACTGTATTTTGGTCACTTCAGAGTTCTACGGAGTACCTAACCTTAAACCTAATACTGGTAATTCTAAGTCAGTGTTGTGATTGATTTCTTGCACCATTATTGCCATAATGATGACAGTAGTTTCTTATTTCTGCTAAGTGGGTACTTTAGTCTTTCAATTCAACTATAAACGCTCTCTTATTGAAGAATACTCTTAATTTCTCAATGAAATGAAAGTCTTCCGTTCGGTCCGTGCAAACTTCAGAACCACGAATGAGTCAGTCATCCTTTTATTTGCTTCTTCATGTCCAAACTGACTGAAGTTCAACTTTGAAATCAGATTTGCTGCAAATTTTAATTTCAAATACATTATTATAATTTGCTGAAGTCAGTTCAAAGTACAATCAACGATGGAACTCAACAACCAGTCAACGCGCAGATTAACTTGAACCGCAGGTAGGTGTGACCTCAGGTGTAGATTTGTGGTTGAATTTTATTTTCTCCTAGTCTCTGATTTTTGATGCACTTCTGTACCAACTATACTCACACCAGAAAAATGGTAAATAGAGGAACCTAAAGACAAGTTCAAGCTTTATCCGAGATTACCTGGGATCTGAACGTTAAACGTTAAGGCAAATTACACTAACAGTCACAGTTCTCATGAAGCAAAGCACCTCACGAAGAGTACGAAATTCTATGTACAGTTCAAGTTTGTTTAAAAAAAAATTACTTTTTTATTCAAATAAAATTTCAATTTAACGGAGTAAATTGCAATTTATTTAATTAAAACTGCACTTTATTCAAACAAAATTGCAATTTATTCAAAATAAATTGCCATTTATTCAAATAAAATATAAGAAAATGTCAACCTAACTAAGATTTATCTGAGATTTATTCAAGTAAAATTTCATTGAAATATCAGTAACATTTCAAAATAAAATTGCCATTTTATTTGAACAAAATAGGAGTTGATGCTACTAGGGCTTGGTCGCTCTTATATCAGATGATTTGCAAGTTGAATCAGAGCTACCATGTCTTTTGGTTGTATGCGGCTATTCAGACGAAAGTGTTTACAGGAGAAGTATCAAATATTTTGAAGGAGCTTCATACGGAAGATCTGTTACCAGGAGAAGTATCAAATTATTGAAGGCGCTTTATACGAAAAGTAGACAATGTGATCAGGAGAAGTATCAAATTATTTGAAGGAGCTCTGAAGCCACCTAATCGAGGAAACTTAAGACTTGGTCGCTCTGATATCACATGACTTGCAAGTTGAATCAGAACGACACGTCCACCGGGTGTAGGGAAATAAATATAGGAAGATATTAGAAAGAAAAGTTTTTACGAGCAAGTTTTCACGAAGAAGTGTTTGGGGCAGGTGAAGTAAAATGGAGCTGGTTTGGGGAAAGATTTTAGATCTTGGCCGCAATCACTTGAGGTTTAGCTGAAAGTTTTGGTGAAATAATTTGTGACATGAAATTAATAGAAATTAAAAGAGAAAATGAACAAAAGCACTTGCTCTCAGAAGTTTCACGTAGAAAATAAATGTTGTCTGACTTGCCGTGTGCGTTCTACCGAACGCTCAGATTCTCACTCCACCACTCTCACTTACTCTGCATACCCATTGAAATTATACAGAACATAATGCAGCGATGCTAACTATAGATAAGAGGAACCAGCACACTGCACAGAGTTTTAAGAGAAAAACCAAATGAAAGAGAACTTTCAATATAGACACTCACAAATGACGAAATAAGAGACAGTGGCCTAGAGTTCAAGATGAGAGGAACCATACCACCAGGCATTTTTCTCGAGAACGGCTGATCGAAATGTTTTGAATAAAAAAAATCGGTTACGGAATGGACACAAAATTTTTCATTTTTGATATTTTCAAAAGCCCTCATCAGCTCCTCGTTCATATTAGGAGAAGTTCACACACTTTTATCAAGTTTTTTGCAAAAAAGCATCTTCTGAAAGTACGAAAAAAGTTCATATCCTCATAGCAGAGGCAATTGCCAACATTTTTGCTCCCATAGACATTTACCAAAACACCCAGATTTTTTTTAGCTATAGGGACTTGGAAGATTTTTGAATCAACCCTTTTGCTTATCCAGTTGAGAATTTCTCACAAATCTTGACAGATTCTGAAAAAATATGTCGAAACCTTCTGATCGATGTGCAACATGTTACCTTGAGGAGAAAAAATAAGGTGTATTTTTTCAAATCAAAAATTTTGGGACTTCAATGGCAGAATCGGATCGATTCCATGGTCTGAGACATAAACTGCCCAAAATTTTAATTTAACGAAATACGCCTAATTTTTTCACTTTCAGGTACCAAACTAGTTCACATCAATCAAAATGGTTCCAACCATTTGATCAGAATCTGTTGTGTATTTGAAGAATTCTCAACAGGGTGGCCACAAAAGCCAATTCAAATTTTTTCCAAAAATCCGCCATAACTCAAAAAATGCCTCCCGGCAGGCCGGTAAGACGAAGTAGATTCCATGCTCGGTTAAATCATTTTTTCACAAATTTAAATATAGGTTATAATTTTCGTTGATTTTTTATTTTTTATTATATCAGCTGCTCAAAATCCAAATATTACTGTGAAAAAGATTATATTACCAATAGAGAAATGTGTAATCTTTTCAATGCAAGTGAGAAATAAAAGCTAGGTTATATAAGTTTTTCACAAATTTTAATAAATAGGTTATGTTTTGATTTTCTTTGGATTATTAAATTTTTTTTTCTATCAGCTGTTCAACGCATTTAAATAAAAATGCCCATAAGAAAAAGATTATAGTACCAAGATAGAAAAATGTGTAATCTTTGTAACGCTAATGAGAAATAAATCTGAATAAGAGCAGCTGATAAAACAAGAAAATAAATAAACAACGTACCTAAGCAACAGTGTACGTGTAAAACAAAGAAAGAGCAATTATACCAATAGACTATCCTTGTCTTTCACTTGTAAAATCCCATAAGAAACTAAATAGCTCGTAAAACACGTAAAACACAAGGAAAAATTAAAAGGGAAAAAAGCATAGGAACTAAAAACATCCTTCACGATATATATTAAAATTTACGATACAAAAAACAATTTCTTCATATAAAAACACTGCCAAAAAAAACCCCAAAAAAACATCACTATAACTCGCTTACAACGCAAAACACGAAAAAATGACTCGAGTAAAAAAGTTGCGTAACGAAACGGCCAACATAAATTTTTCCCAAAAAAAACACTCAAAACAAACACTCCTAAAAATAAACCTCAAAACACATTTTACGACTCAAACACGGCCCATAACGCGAAAACTAACTGTCGGATTTACACCATCTTCGAACTCATCCAAGAATTAAACCAACGAATAGTTGAGACAAATTTCAAAAAAAAAAACCAAAAATTACGAACAGGATCGTGGTACATAAAAACGGTAAAACTGGCTGAAACATACATATAAAGATATATATATATATATATATATATATATATATATATATATATATATATATATATATATATATATATATATATATATATATATATATATTATATATATATATATATTATAAAACAATTTTCAACGAGTGGTATTTTCTCACTCAGGGGACCATGAAACGTGCTCATTTGATAAAATTTCCCGAAAAAACCAACATCGCACCCTCCGCAATAAGTAGATTCATGGAATCTACTTAAAAGTGAGGTTTTTTTGGGAAATGTCCATGGGAGCAAAAATGTAGGAAATTGCCTGAACTTCAAGGACACCAGCTTTTCTCATAACTTTAAAAGAGCTTTTTTGAAAAAAACTTGAGATATAGATGTGATTGAGCCTCCCCTTTCAAAAATGCCCCAAAGGGCTAAGTATTGGAAGCTATCGATAATATGATAAATGAAAAATTTAGGGTTGACTAGGGTATGCGACTTCCATGTTTCAAAACATTTCAATCAGCCATTCTCAAGAAAAATGCCTGGTACAGGTGCTCTGGATCACCATGTATACAGGGTGTCAATTAAAAAAGGAGCCAGGCCGAATATCTCGAGAACGGCTCCGGATTCCGAAAAACGCTGAAACACGTGTTAAATTATTTTGAGCAGGACATCTTTTTAGGGGGACGCCGATTTGGGGTCTCTCTCTGGGGGGTCCCCAAGGAGGCTACCACCTCCCTAAATCCAATACTTCAATAAGGCCCCAATTTTTTTTATTTAATAATCAAAAATAGGGTAAAATTTTAAGACTTTTGGTACAAGTTAAACGTCGACATCGTTTTTCGTTTTCGATTATATCGAAGGTCCAAGTTCGATTTGGGCCCATTTTCAAGAAGCATTACTTACTCCTCTTTGAAGAGTCGGAATTCACAACTCCAGGACACAAAAAAACTCTGAAAAACAAGCCCTTTTCAGAAAAAAATTCAATTATAACAAACATTTATTCAAATTTTGGTTTTGAAGCTCAAAAAACTTTTAGACGTTTTTGGGCCCCAAGGAGGGCCATCTGAAAAATTCCGAATTACGACCCCTATTGAGTGATACATCAATCGAAAAGACGTAACAAACTGAGCATTTCGGCGCAAACCGGGGGTGGATATCGTTTTTACATTTGAGATATCGAATGTCAATTTACAGATTGCGATATCTCGATTGTGAAAAACGATATCGAACTCCGGTTTGCACCGAAATGCTCAGTTTGTTACGCCTTTTCTATTTATGTATCAATCAATAGGGGTTGTACCTCGGAATTTTTCAGATGGCCCTCCTTGGGGGCCAAAAACGTCTAAAAGTTTTGGGAGCTTCAAAACCAAAATTTGACCAAATGTTTGTCATAATTAAATTTTTTTCTGAAAAGGGCTTACTTATTAGAGTATTTTGTGTCCTTGATTTTTAAATTCAGCCTCTTCAAAGAGGAGTAATGATTTTTTGAAAATTAGTCCAAATCGAACTTTGACCTTCGATGTATCAAAAACGAAAACCGATATTGAACTTTGATTCGCACCAAAAGTCTGATAATTTCACCCTCTTTTCGATTAATAAATAAAATATGGGGGTCCCTGTTTGAAGTATTGAATTTAGGGACGTGGTATCCGCCCTGCGGGCCCCCTGGAGATGGCCCCGAAATCGGAAACCCCCTATAAAGATGTCCCCCTCAAGCATTTGAACACGTGTTTCAGTGTTTTTCAAAATCCGGAGCCGTTCTCGAGATATTTGGCCTAGCTCCTTTTTTAATTGACACCCTATATGCTATGAAACTTAATGCAAAGCGGTATTACAAGAATAACAACGCAGTCAAAGCAGCTTACACTGATTGACTGCATGTTATCTTTGTATCGCTAGACTGCGATACAAAATCTGCTGGCTGCTTGTTTTTTTTTTTTTTTTTTTTTTTTTTTTTTTTTTAACTGAAGCTTAGTGTCAATGCAGTTTACTCATACATTTGAGTCGCCCAGTTGTCTGGCATACCTCCTACGAGCGATCATTAACTCTCCTCTGAGTGAAGATCAGCAAAGAAAACTGCTCGATCCTACACCCGTGCGCCTTTTCCGATGGGATTCTGTTTCGCCGCTGCATATCATCGGCTTTCGTGAATAAATTAAATGAAGAGTAATGAATAAAAATGTAAAGAGAGGGGGATAAGAGTGAAGTGAGGAAATCGAATATTTAGTTGAATCTTCATTCATTTTTGAAAATGTCATCAAAGTTTAATGGAGCTTCTTCCTCTTACAAACAGCGGCGTTTAGGGGTGACTTGACTATAACTAAATACTTCGTATTAATTTGGAGGTTATTAACAACATCTTAAAAAACGAGAAGCAATGAAATAAAGTATTAATGTAAGATTTCAATAAAGCCGATTTTAAGATGGCCGGAAAAGAATCACTTCAGATGTAGATGGAAAGTTACGTAAATCTAATCCCACAGGAAGTTTAAGACAAAAAGGGCTGATTTTGAAAACCGCTTTGTAGCGGATTTTCTGAGAAGCATTGATCACAACTTCAAGTACAAAAACGAATGGTTAAAACTAAATTTTTGTCAAACTTGTAACTCTTCCATAGTGGTGATTTTTGAACTTAATAATATTACGAAGGTCGTCTCAAAGGTAAGATTATCTATTTTTTTTTCTCTGCAAGAAGCTAACATTTCGCAGTGTCCGGAGAGAAGCAATAAGCCCTGATTCATACTGTGCCATTTTTAAAGACTTGATACTCTCATTAAGCGGACGGGATATGGAATTTTTCTCCGTCAAGTTTTATTTTTGCTTGATAACGCCTGATGTTATCTGACTGCTGCCCAGAACTTTTTAACATTGAAATTCCCTTTCCTTTACCCCTCTCTTTTCTAGGGCCTAGCTCTATCTGATTTCCATCTTTTTCGTATTGCATATCTGTCCTTGATGGTCAATGCTTTGCGAATAATGGGGAGCTCCAAGTGGCACTTAATCAGAGAATAAATTTGAGATTAGAATAAAGAATCATTTTCCAACGGGGAGAAATAAACTAGTGCCGCGGTATAAAACGTTTAAGAATAGAAGAAAGCTGCATGAAAAGTAGGATAAGGCGTCTTCTGAACGGCTTCTTGTATAAAATGTCTATGAAATTATTTTGTTCTCCTCGATAAGGTCATTTTTCATTCGCAAACTCAAGTATAGTTTGAATCCCGTAAAATTCGGACTATTCTTGGAGATAGAAGTTCGCGAAAAAATTGACGCCATTCTGAAAAAAACTGATTCATGTCTTAGAATCCGAAAATTCTATCATAAAAATCTTACTGTAGTAAGCGTCGAGCTCTTTTTAACAGAATTGTTAGAGCATTTGTCGTTTATAAGCAAAAATATACAGTAGGGAATACCCTTGGACCATTTCCTCACACAATGTTGATAAAGAGGAAGCCGTTATGCCCATCTCTCAAATTCTGGGGGATACCCCCAAAACTATGACATCGTTTTAATATTCGGTGGGGCTCCCGAGGAGACCTCCAGAAAAGTCCTGAAAGAAGAGAGACGCAAAATTCGATTTTATCCGTTGCTTCAGCTCCGAGCCCCTGGTTGCATTTAGTTAGAGTCCCTTTTAATTTTTATTTTTTCTCATTTTATGCAAAAAAAATAATGTCATAGAATTCTCTTTTTTTTCTTGATGACCAATTCCGTCGGTAATGTTTTGAAAAAAGTGTACGGGGAAACGTCTTTGCGGTGAAACTCTGCGGTGCGAAAACAGTGTCTCAAGATTGAGGGAAGCATGAAAAGAAACCGCGCTCTAAATGAATACTCTTAGCACGCTGTTTGCTGTTTTGCTGAGCCGAAACTTGGCTTTAATTCAGGAGTAGACCTCACTAGCTTTAAGCTTCGATTCCCAGGAAATTGGCTGGATACAGTTGTTTTGCACCTTGAAAACTTACACTAAGGATCGATATCTTACCAGACAGTGGAAAACCCGGAATTTTCCGTCGAAAATCATTTCTCATGACCGGTGTTTGTAAATTTGTAAATAAAAGTATACATTTATATCTATGGTAACGGCACACTATATTGATGCCATTCCATATCCATTGTTTTTCCTCAATGATATCGGTCCTAAACTTGAGAAAGAGTCTTAGCACGTTCAGAAAGTGAACATGTGCGCTATGCCTCTTGAAGCACTTTAAAATTTGAGCACCTAGTTATTTATTTGTATCAGAGAACATGAAATAGAATACGAAGCAGGCAAAACGGATGGAAAATTATCATTGTTACGTCGTTTTGGCTGAAAATCAAATCATTATCAAGTATCAAGAAAGACGTCAAACTAGAAAAATTGTCGTGTGCATTTTTTTGAGTGGCTCTCTTCACACTTTGAAGTGGTCTCATTCTTTGTTCCATTATGTTTTAGAAATGACCGTGGCTTGGATTTCAGCCTAAATATTCTGCTTATGACACTCAACCTTCCATCAATTTGCCAATTAATGATTCTTTCTTTTTTCACGTGTGTACTGTTCAACATTCTTGGTCTTTGTCTTTATCCTAGTTTATTTATTCACCAATACACGCATTGGATTTTTAGTTTATTTTCTATTATAGAATGAAAAAATAAAAAATAAATTTAAAGCATGCGTTTGGATGCTACTTATAATATGTTTTGGTTTTAGTAATTGAGTCATGTCAAAAAAAGTTGACATATTCTGCAGAGAGTAAGATTTTGTGAAGCTTCAAATTACTAAAAAATTAAGAAAAATCTATTTCAATCGATGAGAAATGGGACCTATCTAATCACTGAAAACTGGATAAGAATTTTCAAAATAATGGTTATTATTCGTTTAATTTTGGAGCTTCCATTCGAAAATTCTAAAAGTCACAGTTTTTTTATAAGGCCAATTCGTTTGGAGCGTTTTTTAGTGCAATGTGTCGGTCCTTATCAACTTTTTATCTCCTTTTAAGAATTTGATCAACTTTACTCAAAACTTGAAAGAAAATATATAGGAGTCTTAGTTGGTCCGAAACGGGAAAATTAATCGCGAATAATCTCTTGACCTCTCAAAGGCTGACAAAATGTTCTTGATCTCTCAGTTATGAAGAAAAATATATTTTTAAAGTCTTGTCAGCATTTCCATCAATATTTGTAAAATATAGAAATTCTAATGTCAGTGTTTCGTGGATATAGAGTTTGTTTTCATCTATTGAGTTTCTTCGTGTTTCGCTAATTTTACCTCCTCGTAACACTCTTACAACCTTCTTAAAATTAGCCCCATTGCCTTTCATCTCACATATTTCTTTCTGGGTATATTATTTTTGAAAATCTTCTCTCAATGGGTCTGTTGCAAACTTTTGCTACAACGATAAAGAGTGATTAATAATATGTAAAATCACCTGAAAAGTCCATTGGTGGCATCAGAAAGTCATGAAATGCATTAATAAACTCACAAGAGGCGTTTAATGAAATCCAAGATGGTGGTAAAATATTGAGCAATTTGTATGCATGCACCACGAACATCCAAGTATAGCCAACCTCACATTATTGATCACACCCAATCACAACGTAAATAAACACATAACCTCTGAAGCTGTGAGGTTGTCAACGTTGGCAATCCTTGGATGTTAAAGTTGCATGCATACAGATTGCTCGATTTTTTACCGCTATCTAGGATTTCATTAAACGTCTCTAGTGAGTTTATTATTGCATTTCATGACTTTCTGATGCCACCAATGGACTTTTCGGGCGATTTTACATACGATGAAATACTCTTTATCATTGTAGCAAAAGTTTGCAACAGACCCATTAGCGCTATCTTAACTCAAAGCACCTTACTTCCACTGTCTGCTCACACAGTTTTTGGAAAATATTGGTTTTCAATTGTTATAATACTTACTTCCTGGGATTAAAAGATTTTATCTTTGAATCAAGGAGTTCTTAGAGCTTCGGCTGTCACCAAATCCGTCGAAAAATGACTTTGTTCTAACAACATCGTGTGGAAAGTAAATGTACATATTAGTTGTCACGATCTGAACTCGAATCAGGGCATTTTCAAACGTTAAGGAGCTTTTCTGTTTCTTAAATTTATAATTTCGTTTTTTTTTTATATTATTATTTGTATTTGGCTCTCTGTACCATCTGTTGATCACCGGGGAAACTATTTCACAACGTTCAATTTTTTTAAAAGGTTTACACATTATTTCCATAATTGTTATTTTGTATTCAAATATCTTGAAATGTACGAAATTTTTTTTTTAAGTGTTGAAAATCTTTTAACAAAGTTTTTAAATTTTTTCCATGAATTGTTTAATTCTCATTGCTCTCAAAATATTTTTTGGGTCAAAATTTATTTAGGGTCATTTAAGGATATATTTTGATGGTATTTCTTCGTATTGATCTTTCATTTTTTTCCCCAAAAACATGATTAAATTATTTTCTCGAGAGACTTCACAAAAAACGGTTGCTTTAACATTTTCGTACGCTCAAAACGAATAAGTACAATAAAAAACTTTCACTGCAAACCTGTCATGTAAATGTTTTTCGTTCAATATTAGGGAGGAAAATACTTTCTCTGAATATGGAGGAAGTCTTATTAAAGAACTTTCTTTCATACAAAACAATAATTTTTTAATGGTTTGAATTTGTTTAGTTTCATTTTCAAGAAACATGTTTCAAAAATGTAAAAAACCAAATAAAACATAATTTCTAGGAAGTTTTGGAAATGGAGGGTTGCTAAAAACATTTCAATAAGGTTCCTTCATTCATTTTGGGCTACGGGTGTTCCCTACTCTTATAAACACAATAATTTTTGAGACATTTCCGCTAACCGACGTCGTTGTTATTATTAAATTGCAACCCGTACGAGGGTCGTTGCAAACCATTATATTATAATCAGATTAAATGTAGAGTCTTTGTATTGCGGAAAAAACGTTTGCAGAAAATGAGCGGTGATTGGTTTCTCGTCACGTGATTCACTTTGTAGCAAAGATTGTCGTTGCCAACCAATCAGAAATCACATGATGTAAACGATTTTTTATGTTTGATATAAGCTTATTACTTCTGCTATCGATCTTCATAGAAAATTATTGTTCTTCTTCGATGAAAGACCATTAGTTTTTCATAAATTGTTCTGAAATCGCGAGAAATTGAATTAACTTTCATCCCAAACTTGAAATATAAACCTTTGAATTAAGGTCTGGCGAAAGATGATAAAAATCAATTAGTGCTAATTAAATAAAGGAATGATTAATTAGTAAATAGGTAAATAACTGGACAAATAAATTAATTAAAAAAAAATACAAAAGTTAAGTAACTAACATTGAAGTGATTTTAATTAAAGAAACTTGAATGAAAATGCATGAAAGCAGATTTACAAATGAAAATGGAAAACAATTAAAAAATACGAACTAATTAAGAAAGAAACGTAAAGAAAGGAAAAAAAATCAGCCAGTTAATGTAATACCGTGAGCTTATTTCTTGTGTTCCACTTGAAAAGTTGGAAAGTCATTTTCTAAAAGGAATTTAAAGAGAAAAAAAAGAAAAAAAAACTCATTCGTCGATTTCTGGATTTGTTCGGTTTAGGCACCAGAAGATACATTCGTGACACTCTATTCGTATGATTCTCTCTTTTTAAATGCGTTACTAGTGTAGAGTGATAATGAGGATAATTAAATTATTTGAACAATCCTAACAAAATGATAACATAATCTCATCGGGGGGTAGGAGTACTTCACAAGTGACCTCTGAAATAAATAGAGGGCACAAGAAAGACTGCAGACATTGTGTAGGAAAGAGTCCATCGGTTCGAGTTAGCTAAACATGCAATCGAACAAGTTCCAATTCATGGATCTCGATTTTCAATTTCAATTTGAATATTCACTTAGAACATTACAATATTTATTTCATTAAAATTATTTCCACGTTTTTTTGAAGGTAAGGACGAAGAGGATCTCATACAATCCAGGTAAAATATTATACAGTTTATTGAATTTTTTATAAAAGTAACGTACATTGCATCAAAGCATGAACTCAAAAATTTGAGGAATATAGAAATAAACTACAAAAGAAAATATCGCAAAGTTTTGAAGAATCAAAAATACAAAAACGTTATTCAATGGAGCTAAATATCAAAAACCAGAATAGTTTGAAACCTTGTACTTTCTCAGTAAAACCTATAATACCAAATAACTGCAGTAAGACATTAAATGAAACATGTTTTTAAATAATGAAAAAAATATAATAAAGTAAATAGTCGGAAAAAATTGTCTCTACATGTTAAAGTCAAAGGGCTAACAGAGGATGGTCATAATTGCTGAGTCTTCATCGTTTTGGACTTTTTGGTGGTAAAATAAAGCGCTATTACCATTGACTGATTTTGTTTGATTGTATTTTTACTCTCATCGATCCTAACCGTTTAAAAATATAAAAAAATATCCTCTCTTAGCAAAACTGGATGCCTTTCTATTTAGAATCCACCATCTGTTGCAGAAAGTTGAAGCTGTAGGGAGTGTAAATTCATCCATTTTATACATATGTCAAAAAACAGAGGCTAATTTAACTGGCATTATTTTTCTCGCTCAGCTCAATTTGAAATCAATATCTATATAATGGGAAGATTAAACTTCATCGTGATCTTAGCAGTTTCGTCTTCGATCGTCTCCGAACAATCTCTATCTCTGCAGGCACAGAAAAGAGAATGGTGGGAAAGGACAGTCATTTATCAAATCTATCCGAGATCTTATTTAGACACAAATGGAGATGGAATTGGAGATTTAAACGGTAAACATTTTTATTTTATTTCCATTTCCGTTATTTTCCTGTAATTTTTAATTTCTCTCCTCCTATTATTAAAAATGGCGATCTTGTTTTGTGTTGGTTTTTTAAATCTGTGCTAAGAAATAATTAATATTACTCATCCATTTATAAGGCATAGAATAATGTTATTTGTTTTGACCAATAAAGAATAAAAAATAATGAACAAAAAATTAATAAATTAATAAATTAAAAAGAAAATAGTTCGGCTCTTTTCATACTGGGCTTCGTCTTCTTCATATCCCTTCTTCCCCTTGCTGATACTCCTCTTTGTGCTTTGTATCCTAACTCTGTGTGCCTTCATCGACTTTGACTCCGTACTAGCTGAATTTTAACTGTTTTGACTGTTTAAAAACTTTTAAGTTCATAAACTAATGAGTTATGTACTATAAAACCCAAGAGCTTTAGCTGTCCAGAGTATCAATACGTGGTCAACCCTCCTGTAATTCAAGCAGCCTTTTGCGTTATGTATGCAAATCTTGACCGCCAAATTTGTCGGTATTTTTAGTCCATTTTAAAAAATGCAAACTAATTAATCAGGAATAATTATGATAAGAAATCATTATTTTATTATAGTTGTCAGTGGAGAACAGTAATCCACGCACCATAACATTAGGAGTACCCAACTTTTGTATTTTTCAATTACTTTGTTTTTCATGTTCTGCATTAATAATTACTGCCCACCACTCGTCAGTAACGGCTTCGGAGATCGATCCAGATCTCCGCGTTTGCAACATTTTAATTCGTTTCTTGATGTGAATTCAACTTCGTTGTAAACTATCGTAGATTTTTTCATTCCAGGAATTCATGAAAAATTAGATTACATAAAAAATATCGGTGTACAGACGGTATGGGTTCAACCATTTTTTGAATCTCCCATGGCTGATTTTGGTTATGACGTCTCCGATTTGCGGCAGATTGACCCACTGTT
The DNA here is from genome assembly GCA_011764245.1 of Trialeurodes vaporariorum. Classification (NCBI taxonomy): domain Eukaryota; kingdom Metazoa; phylum Arthropoda; class Insecta; order Hemiptera; family Aleyrodidae; genus Trialeurodes; species Trialeurodes vaporariorum. The sequence continues at coordinate 30,074,043 of VMOF01000369.1, read as the reverse complement.
TGGCAACATGACAACATTCAAACAATTGCTCAAAGGAACCCATGACCGAGGTAAGAATAACTTTTAAAAATATTTCTCCGTGTCCCCATAAAATAATCATGAATACAAATATATTTTTAACAAATCAAAATTTTCCAACAATTTTAGCTGTGCAATAATAACATTAAATAATACGGATTCTCATTTTTTTTATAGGCATGAAATTCGTCATTGATCTCATTCCTAATCACGTAAGTGATAAACATGAGTGGTTTCAGAAATCTATTGATAAGGTTGAACCTTATACAGACTATTTCATATGGGTTGATCCAAAAGGTTACGAAGAGCACACAAATAAACCCATCCCTCCAAACAATTGGGTGAGATTTTTTTTCTTCTTTTTTTGGCAAGTTCTGTTACGTCTTTGTGTGTTTTGTGTTTTGCGTAAAAAGTCACGAAAGGGACTATACATATACGATAAGGTTTTGGTTGTTTTGTTATATTTTGTTTTTAAACTATGACACGAGATAAACGCATTGGAATCAACTTGTATCTCAGTAACCAAATAATTGATTGATATTTATTTTACTGTGAATATACTTTTTTTACAGCAAGATTCAGTCATTTTTTAATTTTTTCAATTTTACTTGATGAAAAAATGCGCTTATAAAAAATTAATCGGGGTTTTCGGCGTTCAAACAGTGCTCTTATAATTCATTTCTTTATTTTGTTAAAATTGAAATCAATTGTTAAAAATTGACTAATTGTGATCGTACAATAGTTTTTTTTCTTTTCTTTCCTGTTGAAGAAACTGATTTAGACCTCTGGCCCGGTTCATACATTTTCTGCAATTTTGTAATTTTGTCATTCCTCCTAACCACTCAAGAATTTCTTGGTTGCTTTGAGAATTGAAAAGTGGGTTTTTTCAGAGAACTTGGCTCATTTTATGGGAAAAAATATTTACTGAAATCGACTTGACATTAAAAATCGAACAATAAATGAACGCTTCTCCAACACTGAAGTATTTAGAGCTATTTGCTTTTTTGTTTGTTTGTTTGTTATGGTTTATTTCTTTGTTGTTACTGTTGCTTTTTTTTCGTCTTGATTGCATTGAGTATGGTTTTTTAGTCGTACTCCTTTTTTTCACAGTGATTTCTTTTTTTTAATAATCAATCACAGAGTATTTTTCAATTTCGTACTTTGTTAGTTTAGAATTTGGAAGCCGAAATCATTGCATTTTCTCACTCTTCATGTATTTGGTAATCGGCACTAAGCAATGTAGAACTATTTTGATGACACAAAATCTTTTTTTCTAGCCAGAAAAATTGGATGAACCAGTTTCCAAGGTCAGGTTGTAAATATCTATAGTACTGGCCCATTTTTTGTATGCAAATTATCGCTCTTTTATCACCAGCTTTTACCTAAAATTCTGGATGACAATTTTGGGTCTCCGATACGACTGAGAGTTTATGATTTCAAATAAACTCGGTGAAAATCATAACCATCCAATATTTATTTCTGATAAATTATATCATTTCTAATATAGCTTCATTTTTTCATCTACAGCTGAGTATTTTTGAGGGTACTGCGTGGGAATGGAATGATAAGCGGCAGCAATTCTATTATAGAATATTCTCAAAAGGTCAGCCTGATCTCAATTTCAGAAATCGCAAGGTTCGAGATGCCATGATCGTGAGTTTTTATCAAAAATCATTTTGGTTTAGCTAGCTCTTATTTATATTTTAATTTTGAGAGATCAGTTACTCTCAAAAGTTTAAATTGTTCAAGTGAAAAGAAACAAGTCACAAAATACTTTGTTATTCCTCACGAAAAAGCATCATTTCAAAATAAACTGACGGAACACCTTATTCACGCTCGTAGGAAGAGTTTGCTCAGAATATGCCACCGTGTTTTCTTTCTCAAAAGCTCACCAAACCACTCACAGTCAGGACGATTTCTTCTGACAGTTAAAGGATAGTTCGCAAAGAAAATGATGTTTCTTCCCTCTCGAGAGTCTTTTTTTCAAAAACTGTGAGTCGGCGCTACCTTAGCTCACACAATTAAATATGATGTTACGGTTGCACAACCACAGCCGTAGATTTTTGTCTCTCGTCATCTCTTTAACAACAATAAAATTAACAAGTGACCAATTCTCTTGTTGATATAAAAGGTTTCTTCTTTATTAAAGAACTGTGAAAGTGAATATCAAGCCTTGCAACATCAGTGGCTTCAGAAAGTGTCTCGATGATATCTTGAATACCTTCTCCGCTTCGTTTTTACGAAGACATATGTATGTGTGTTTTCAAGATGTAATTTCGACCCTTTATCAAACCATTGATTTTGAATGAGTCGTATCAATTTTTGTTTAATTTTTATTTAATCTCAACATTTTTCAACAAATGAGGGTTTTGCTTAAAGTATCCCGTAAACCCCAAAGTATATCTTTCATTATAATTAATTGCTGTTCATGTTCAATCATATTAGAAAACCCCAAAATTTTTACAAGCGTCACATTTTTCAAGCGTCAGAGATAATGAGATCGCAAGAAGGCATGATAAGTTTCGGTTGCTAATTTTAATATTAGTTACTGTTTAGATTATTTAGAGGATGATACCTACAGCCAGCTGTGTGCTATTACCGTATCCGTATAAAGGCCAGTGCACTCCGATTCAATAGACTCTTACTCAACTCGATTCAGCCACCGTGGCCCATGGGTCGTTCGGATGGCTTTCACCACCCCGTGCAAGTAGTGGCTCATGTGATCTAGACCAAATTGAACAGATATGAAGGCTTCCAGGTTCAACTTAAATGGAGTCGCCCACAAAATATGTGGTGTTTACGATGACTCAACTCGGTCGTCCAAAAACATCGTCCATATTTGCTCCGATCTGACAAATTCACCGATCTAATTGGTACAATAAAACCTTTATAAAAGATTATTTAACCATTTTCGACACAAAATATGTTGACGCAAATCAAATATTTTGAGACGTATATCCGAATGAAATAGGTGAAATATTTACCTGTAGTATTATGTCCAAATAAACTTCGTGAAATTTTTAAAGGGATTTAATGGGACACAAACATTAACACGATGTGGGCGTGGCCCTCCGGTCACCAAAAGCAATCAGCATTTGTCGTGCAAAGAAAATCGTTACCTTTTACCTTCAATCAAATCTCGCTGAGCCGTGACTTCAGGATCAATGGCGCATATTCTTCGAGTATTAAACTGTGTATGGATTCATTCTCTTACCTACTGGACACCGGCTATTATATGTATTCGTATTAAAGAATTATACGGAAAAGTATGGATATTCCATCTAATTCTAACGATCTATTCATAAACACCCATTTATGTTTTTGCAGGATGTGATTCGCTTTTGGCTTGATCTCGGCGTGGACGGCTTTCGCATTGATGCCGTTAAATTCATTATTGAGGAGGAGCATTTGAAAGACGAACCATATATAACGCCAGGCATTCAGAAATTCGAAAATCTAAAGCATATTTACACTTTGGATCTACCAGAAAACTATGAAATTTTGCATGAATGGCGAGTATTCGTGGATGAATATTCGAAAAAGGACAATAAATCAAGGTCGGTGAAACAGTATTTGTCTTCTCCCACAGGCTGATTAGGGCCCGAAAAAAAAAATATAAAAATAAGCAAAAAATACTAGAAGTATGGAAATTGGAATGCCCACTTTTATACCTATAGGTAATATAAATTAACGGGTGGGTGTGTCCAATTCTTCAGTGAAACCACTCTGGAACCAAATACAATGGGTCTCTTTTATTTTATTTTGTTTAAATACGTAACATTTTTTTTCAGTTGTTGGTATGTTGGTCCTCGCTTGTTTTTCTCTGTGTCGTTCAATTTCAGGAAACCCAAATATCGACTTGTCAAAGAGTTTACCCTGCTCTGGTATTATTAAAGTCAATGGGTCTGCTACAAACTTCTGCGTTAGCATCATGGTGGGTAAATGCCTTTATACGTAAAATCGCGTGAAAACCACATTGGAATCATCAAAAATTCTCATCACTCACAAACTCAATAAATTCGTCGAAGAAAATTCAAAGCTGGCGGTCGAATGAACGGGGCACAGTAGGATAGTCCCACATAGTTGCAGCTTTCTCTGTGATGAATCACTTTTCTCAGCCTAGGAAGTTTCGATTTGATGGGACCGTTTTGTGCCCGCTCTTTCGACCGTCATCTTTGAATTTTGTTAAACGCATTTATGGAGTTCGTGAGTTGATTTTGAGACTTTCCTATTCTTTTGGTGTGAATTTTACATGGTTTTACATAGAAATTGACCCACCACAACGCTGTAGCAAAAATTTGCAGCCGACTCATTCTCGGCCACAGTTTGGTCGCAGTCAAATTGAGGGAGACATATTACCAATGAGACCTTCTTTGGACCTTCTACTATGACGCAAACATTTAATATGATTGACAGCTAATCCAGACTGTAAAAATCCACCCAAAAGATCTCATCTTTTAGAGGATAATTGAAAGTGAAGTTCTTTGCCACTTACAAACCACGACCTAAATATAGATTACAATTCAGACGATCATCTCGACTGATAGATGATGAAGAGTCTTCATAAGATCTATAAGTCTTCTTTGAAGACTTACAGCAAGTTGACTAGATGAAGTCCTAAACATCCATCGCAGGTGAGAGGACTGTCAGCCCATCCTGTACTCTGTATGACCCCAGCAGCATCTTTCTCCTGAGTGTTCAAAGACAAAAATTATTCAAAGATTACATTTTTTTATTAAATATACTACATGTATCGCTCGTATTTTCTTTGAACATCTGGAGACCTAAACTAGGGTTGATTTTTGTTTCTCTTGCTTGTCATCCATAGGCTTCTTTGCACTGAGACTTACACGACAATAACAGAACTTATGAAATTCTATGGCAATGAGACTTACCCGATAGCTAACTTTCCTCTCTACTTTGGACTTGTGAGCAAAATAAATAGCATTGAATCCACTGCACACGATCTCGATGAGGTAATACATTTATTGATGGACAATTTGCCTGACGGTCGAGCCACTCCAAATTGGCAAGTAAGTAGTAAAGTGAAATGATTATTGGCCTAAGGTATCAAAAATAACACATATATGGACTGGATTAGTAAAGCGGAACAATCCTCAAACCAAGATTTTGGGGTCGCTCTATTTCTTTGGCATTTCATGTCTCCCTAAACTAAAAACTGATACACGGAAAAAAAAGAATGGTGTAATTTACCATTCGCATAGCTGATGTTGGCCCCTACCAGAGTTAAGATAAACTTGACCAGAGTTATGGAACATTTGACCAGGAATCAGGTCAATTTCACTTGATACCTGGTCAAATGTTTCATAACTCTGGTCAAGTTTATCTTAACTCTGGTAGGGGCCAAAATCATCTATGCGAATGGTAAATTGCACCATTCTTTTTTTTCCGTGTACTCCCGAAAAAAAAGGCCGTCCGTAATCAGCCCATCTGTCTGTGGCACATCATAACTTCTAACCTATTAGTCCACATGTATTAAAGGCAAGAAGGTTCTGACAGAGCGTCCTGGATAGTTCTGGGCTCAAAAATGTTCGGTACGGACGCCCGGACGGTCCTTCACCCGAAGTCCGACCTAGGTACGTCAACAAGTCTTGGTCACTACTCAACGGACCGCATCGGACCATTTAAGAATGGCAACACCACAAACGAACTTAAAAATATGTACCAGATTATGTAAACCAACGAATAGCAGCACTTAGGGTGAGTTGGGTAGACTCTAAACCGGCCCTACTTAAGTAACGTAAAGTTGGGAAGCGCTCCCTACATTCCGATGTGCCGTTGAAGAAATGTGAGGTTAGAATCGCCATTGTTAGGTAGGTACGACCCAAACCCCGTCCGACGTCCGTATCGAACATATTAGCCCCTGGTTTCCTATTTGAGTCTACACAGAAGTATCGATTATATATTTGGAGGTTTGAAATTTAATTGGATATGGGTTAATCTTCGTAGCTCTTAATGTGCGCGGAGATGTGGATAAATTGCACCTATATTTGTTTTCCCTTTTCTTAGATAAGTAATCATGACAATCCTCGGCTCGGCACTCGGATTAACCCTGAGCTGATAGATGTCGGTAACATGCCCGTACTTCTGTTGCCGGGAGTTTCTGTTATCTACTACGGAGACGAAATAGGGATGATCAACTCGCCGTTCCGAAAGGATCAAATCATGGATCCAGGTGATGCAGCTCTCCCCGGTTTCCCTAAATCAAGAGATGGAACAAGGGCACCAATGCAGTGGGACGACACGAATATTGCTGGTAATGCTAACCGCATTATATTAATTAATTTATTTATTTATTTATTTGTTTAAATTCGGTACACTTGTACCCTACGTAGCTGTAAAGTACTGGTCAGTGGTCAAGTATGATAAACAATTTTTATTGGTTACCAACAAAAAGTGAAACAACAAAAGATCAAGACCCAGCTTTAAAATTTAAAGACTAAAAAATGTGATAGATGGCTTTCAGTACGACAGAAATAAATTCAAATCTCCATATTTAAGTATGTTTTTAGTCAAATTAGAAGCCATGCCTTTAACAACAAAACATTTGTTCATTTTTTGCACGACCCTGAAATTCCTCTTTGACTGTCCCGGGGGGTCTCTAGAGAAAGTTTGAAGAAGCGTTTGATTAGATGTTTTTAAATTCGCTGTCACACCACTGCATCACTTTGATCTTGCGTGACCACTTGGCCCTAGCTGAAGTACACTTAAAAAGTCAAAGTTAATGTTATCACAACTCTGATCCTACTTTCCGCTCATTATTCATAATCTGGAGTGACTTTCAAACATTCTTCACATTTTTCACAGGTTCTCAAAAGAAAGCACGATAAAGATTTTAATATAAGAGAATAATAATGCCACCCACACAGATGCACACTTACCGATGAATTATAGATCATTAAAAATTACTCATCAATACTGTTTTACCAACACTAACAACTGGACTCAAGTACCATCAAACGTCAAAAAAGTTTCATCTCTTTATGGTGTGTTTTTAATTAAGATAATGCGAGAAATTAGGAGTTACATGGTAACTTAATTTTGAGAGGTTGTTTAAGATGACCTCCAAGCACTTCAAATTTTTCCAATCACACTAATCCTATATTATACTTGTAAGAATGAAGCTAAGTTCCGGGAGAACCGTTGCACCGTTCGGGAGGGGCCTGGTACCGATCGGTCGGGCTCGGCTCCAATGCTTCGGGAAAATTATAAGTTTTTCCGTGCGGGCCCCGCGTCCCTTTTTAAAATGCTAAAAACTTTTCTCTCAAAAAGTTGTGCGAGTGCGAAAAGGATGCGAATCAGTTCGTTTTGTAAGGGCGGGAGAGAGAAGCGAGATTTTGTCGTCCTTTTTTAAATGCATACGTGCGGAAGAGCATACGATTTTGTACGCGTGTGAGCGAGAAACGTGATGCTCTGACAATTTTTTTTTTAATTCGATCGCACGATTTGACGTTACCATGGCGATCTTCATCATATGTTTTACTCGCGGAAGGAACCGTTCGGGTAGACGCATTTTAATAGCGACTTCATGATATGGATGTATAGCTTCGACTTTTTATCCATATTTTTACGTAGATATACACAATGAGAGAGTCACAGCGCTGCTAGCTGTGTTGAGAAATATACCAGGCACTTCAAACTTAATGAAACATTTGTATAAATATTTTATGTTAAATACGGCAGCACTGTACAGTCTTCGATTGATGATGGCTTGACGAGGTTGCTATATCGCTTCGCGATGTATAGAGCTTCGATACTTATCATATGTTTCATATGCATAGATATATACAGAATAGTACAATCAACGATGACTTGATGAGATCGGTGCATTGATTCAATATCTCGAATATAACCCAGCAAATTTCAGTTAGGTTTCGAGAATTTATAAAGAAACTAAATGATTAGGGATATTATTCATAAGTTGAGACGGTGGTTATACTTTTCTCATTAATAATATACTGTCAAATATTACTGAATACTGAGTTAAGTAAATAATTGATTTTCTGTTGAAAATGCATCGTTTACTTTAAATGTATAAGTGATTCATCCAAGAATACTACTTACTAACGAACCAAAAATATGGTTACAGATTTTTTCATTTTTAAGTTGGCGATTTGAGTTGTTTTCGTTTCAGTTCGCGTTTTGGCGAGGTTATGATGTTTTTAAGGTCTGTTTTTACCCGATTTAAATTAAAAAAAAAAAAAAGAAGACAAAGTTTCGATAGATCTCTTGAGCCTTGAGTATGTAGTTTTTATGGTTCATTTGATTGTATACCTGTTATTTTTTAATCTAAGCAGTAATATTAGTGGGCCAGTGCGACGTTTATTTCAAAGGTTCTTTTAGTGATGACTTGGTGATGACGTCATCCGGTGATGGGCGTTCCAAACATAGACTGTCTCTCTTGCTCTCACGTAACCCCCATGTTGTACTGCTATACTCTAATTTTAAAAACGTATGTAGAGACATCTTTTGTGAAATATTTTTTGGCAGAAATGAATTCCTCAATTTTAATGCGATTTTAATATTAACATGCCGTAATACGAGACCCTGTGTATACAAATCAGGACACTAGAAAGAGATGGGTATACACATGGGGATTGGAGGTCACGGGAGAGTGGCTGGGTGAGATAGTTTGGAACGCTATGCGAGTTTTGTCACAACCGATTGCAACCGATGAGTGCATTATTGATGCAATTTTTGGCTAACCGTTGACTTCACACTAAAACTCTATGGTGAACTTGAGATGCCCTTAGATGCTGGAACTGGGTCCAATGGACCCGTTGCGTCGTACGCTAAAATCGGCTGCCAGTAACTGTTCACTGGTTATACAAACTTGAGCTTCGTGAAGTGTCTAAAAACAAATCAAACAAATAGGAATTTCATCATTGGGGGGGAGGGGGGGAGGCGACCATTCAAAAGCGCCAATCCCCAAAAAAGATAAGCCAAAAGCGCTAAAACATGCACGAAGGAATTTTTGAAAAAGTAGCCCAAAACGGCAATTTGCTGCAAAATCAGTAGTCAAAAAGCGCTAAAAGAATGACCCTATAAAATCTTAGACTATATTCACTGAAACGCAATGTCTTATTGTCATGTCAGTTCAACGAAAGGTTATCGTAGGTGTGCGATCTCGGTCATGCGTTTGTTTGCTTAACCCGGACTTCTCATTTTATTGTGAATGCAGGTTTCTCACTATCGCTATCTCTTTCTCTCCTTCCCTTCTTTTCTCTGTACAGTTATAAATCGTATAATCCACATGCGCTAATACGGTGCATCCTAATGCGCCGATTCTGGGGGTTTCAGCGTCTCCATGAGCGCCAAAAAAAAATTGGCGGTTTTGGATCGGGCCCTCTTGAGAAAGACTACCCCTAAAAAATGTTTAAGTTTCATGTAAAGGGGTTTGGGCGGGGGTTATGCTATTTATGCCCCTCCAAATAATGACTCCTGTTTTCTAAACCTTTGGTGTACCTGAGAAAATAACACTTCAGTATTTCAGGAATAATAGAGTAAGTTTTTAGATTTCGTTCTTCGGAGCAAGATTAGATGGGTGAATAGCAAACGGAGTTAGGGAGTGGATGATATCGAGTCAAAGTCTTACTGTTAGCTCAAAAAAACAAAAATCACGCGCAAGACGCGAAACGGAACGCTTGGCCGCGAAGCGGCCACCGGCCACTAGTTTGATATAATCTTCTCAAAATATTTGAAAGATCGATCAATCAATTGTTCTCACTTGTGCAAAAATTGGTTTAGTCGCAAAATTTAAAATTTCATTGGAAGCGATAAAAGCGTTTCTCGTTATTAATGTTTTTTTTTTGGGGGGGGGGGGGGTGATCTTTTGATTTGTGATTTGCATATTCATAGAAACCTTTTCATCAACTTTGAGGGTTGAGTGACGAATTTAAAACTGGATAAACGGGAGAAATAGTTTTGGATGTATCCCGATTTTGCATTGTAGGCACACTTGAACCAGACCCCCTCCCTCCTAAAGTAGCATTGAGTTTTACTTGAACGTTTCAATTTAGCAATTAGTCTAGATTTTTGCTTTCCTGTCACGTGTTTAGTTCTGTATTGCGAGAATGCTATAAACTCTGCCGATAGAAATAGCAATATCAATTTCTGTGACCACTCCAAAACACTTGGATCTTCACATTTCAAAAAGTTCTCCAATTTTCTCTCCCCCTTTTTATTTAAGGTTAAAAAATAAGAGGTAAAGAAACCGAGCCCGCGTGTAAAATGTTCATTGGTAAATATATCTCCATCATTACTGCCTGTCTACTTGATGTGTTTTACAGTGGCGGCCCATGGGTTGATGGGTTGATTTGGGGGGGGGGGGGGGGGGGGGGCTCTGAGGGCTTCTGCCCCCACTTTTTTCGTAAAGAACTCGAAAAAAGCGAAAAGCCTTGGTCGTATCACCTGAAGCTCCCCCCCCCCCCAGGCCCAGGCTCCCACTCTTATCAGGGCTCCAGAAAAGGTCAGAGAAGCAAAAAGAAAAGGGTCGTCATATTTTATTCTAGTCCACCTACTTTTGATCTCACACAGACCACCACTGCGAAATTACATTCCGCAAGATCCTCTCTCGTTATAGCTTATTGGTCACCATCGTTTTTTTAGCTGGTTCTTGCATACATTCCGACACTGCACTGCTACTGTGGCGAAAACGTATACTAGTGATTCATTGTCATATAACCTGCAGACGACTTGCTTATCTTATCTAACAGGGTTTACGAATAATCAAACATCATGGCTGCCGGTGAATCCTGATTACTGGCACAATAACGTAAAAAGACAATCCAAAGACCCTGAGAGTCATTTAAATAAATTTAAACAACTCATAGAACTAAGGAAGACACCAGTAATCCAAGAGGGTGGACTAGAGACGTGTGTTTTCAATAAGTGGGTCCATATATTTGTCAGGTAAGCTTCTTTTATCAATTAAACTGATTTTTGGTACTTTTCTAAAGCATTTAAGTATGCACCACTATCCGCAAACATGGTTATATAAAGGTAAATCGCAAAAAAGTTTTCTTTCTTCCATCTTATGTTTTTATTTTTATTATTACTTTTTGAACTAAAAATCTTGCTGACAGCTCACATTAAACCAATGATATGTATAAGTATCTGTGCAAATCAGAAAGGAGAAAACTTTGAGAATATGTCTAGATCTGCTTCGAATTTTAAAATAGAGTTAAAGCATACATTCCTTTCTTTTGAGGGGAAAACCTTTTGAGGAAATATTTCTTGAATTTGAATACCCCCTAAAAAGATGTCAACCTCAAAATAATGGAACGCACTGACGAAAGTTTCAGCGTTTGCCATTTTTCAAAGTCGTTCTCAAGATATTTACAGAAAGTGCTCTTTTTTTGGCTCTTGGTTACAGTTTTCAGATTATTTTGCACAATTGTAGGGGACAAAATTTATAATATCATCTATCTTACATTAAGGATAATTCAAACTAGCTAAAAATCTCAAAAGTCGAAAGAAAATACTCCATTTTTGTTCCCTAAATATCTACTCATTTAAGAAAATTGCCTAGACATCAATTGCTGATTTTGTTTATTTTTATTTTTTTATTTTTGTTTCGTTCACTTTGATGCAGGCGTTTATCGAATTCACAGCCTATTATCATGGTTATTTCAAATCTTGGCTCTGAAGTAGAGACTGTCTGCGCCCGTTTATGTTTCAAAGACTTGCCCGATGAAATGGTCATTCATACAAGCAGTATCAACTCCGGGTACGAGACTGGGTAAGTCACGTCATTCAACGAGCTCAATAAATTGGCAGGGATAGTTTGATTTTTCCCCCTCCTTTTCTAATCTTGTTGTGGTCCTCGAAAGGAAATCACTGGTGATGACTTCATGATAATTCGAATGGAGAATGAATTTCATCGGCGGAAATAGTTAATTACAGTTCTGAAGTTAAACTCGCTCGAGAATATATAGAAAGCGCGAGCATAAAGCTCCTTCAATATTCTACGATGCAAAACCAACATCAGCACTCATAAGTATGATTGGTATCTGTTGTAGGCAGAGATTACTAAGCCAAAGAGATATGGCAAGTCCTATCCCCGCCATGTTAGAAAACCGTTAATCGACACTTCGTAAAAAACGCCTTAAAATAGGCCAAGATACAATACGGCGTACCACCTAGTGGACCATTTTTCGTAAACATTGCTATTACTGTTGTTACTGGAAATAAATTCAAGGCACACATTTTTCTGAAGTTTTTTACTTTACAAACACGTTGGTAAAATTGAAAATGTCAAGGGAAAAATTTAATCACTAAAAGAACCACTAAAACTTTAATCAAAAGTCATTTACTGGCAGCCAAACGCACTTCGGTTATTTTCAGAAGGTCGCAGAAAATCACCTAATTTGTTTACAAAAACGGTCCACCAGATCGTATGCCAGTTTGCATACTTCGTAGGAGTCAATTAACAGTTTTGAGCAGTTCTGCCATAACTCTTTAGCTTAGTAATTTCTGGTTGTAGGTAGGTAATAGGTATTTGTTATCCGCACAACCATACATTTTTTTGGTGCCGATCCGATAAACGCTTTATTCCTGACACTGATGTCACACACAGTTAGTTACAATGGATGTACACTGTATGTACATCACTCATACGAGGGGAGTTCGGAAAGTAACCAGGGTCGGACTGGCCAGGGCCGCTAGGCCGCGATCGCGGCCTAAAGTTTCGCTTTTTGAGGCCCAAGGGGGCCCCGCAGGAGCCTTCGATGGGGCCCCAGAATGGATAAAATGGAAAAATTTAGGAATGAAAAAAGAATAATGTATCAAAGAAGACAGTAAATAGATTACTCTAAAGGAAAACCATTGTAAGCTAATTAAGATTGCTTAATATAAGGATTGAAAATGCATCGAGACTGGCCAAGTCCACTCTAGTCCAAGATGCGCGGACCGACATTTGGAAAATCTGGGGCCCCCGAACGTTTAAAAAAAGAGCCTTCGAATGGATTAAAACGGGGCCCCCAATCGGGTGAAAAACGGGGCCCCCAAACGGTTTAAAACGGGGCCCCTTAGTCCCCCAAAAAGTATCGAAAGAATAAACTGGGAAGAAAATAATAAATACTGGCAAGAAAAACGAAAAAATGACAATTCGTGTAATTGCAAGCGAGAAGCGAGTCTTAGGAGTCTACCATTATGTCTTATATTTTTTAAAAACAAGTTTTCCTCTCTTCCTTCTTTTCAAAATCAAAACTTGCTAAAATGTTATCTCTATCTCATAAATAATTACTCGGTTCTCTCACAAATGAAACCCTAAAAAACTCATTAAAATTGGGTTTTTAGGACGTAAAATTTTCAAAATTTTCCGGGGGAGGGCCCCCGGACCCCCCGTCAACACCTGTGGGGTATTCCATACCCCTCAGACCCCCCGGTAAGTGAGTCACATGAAAACAGATGGCATCACTTTACCCCCCCCCCCCCCAAGAATGAATATCTAACTCCACCACCGAAGATAATAAGTTACTTTATCCTGGACTAGAAGCCGCAGCCGAGCATATGCTCTGCCTGATATTTGGGTGGGTTTAAAAAGGACCAAGAGAAGCCCACTGCGATCTGGATCCTTTAATAAGTCTAGGTAATAACTAAAAAATAAAAACCAGAGAACTTTAATTATCAGTTGAAAAAATAGCGTAAAAACTGCTTCGTTTTAAATTAATTTTTAAAAAATGGTCTGAGGGGGGGCCCCAAAATGGAGGGAGGGGCCCCCAAATTGACCGAGCGGCCCAACATTTAGAGAGCCAGTCCGACCCTGAAAGTAACGATACACGGCTTCTGTATAAAATATGGCGACAGGTATCAACCAAACAACGACGAAATCTTATCTGATATACCCTAGAGATGAGCTGTGCACAATCGGAGGTCTATTGGATCATTACTTTTTGAGGAATCAGCATTTTAGTGCATGGTATCACTCATGGTATCACTTATGGTAACCAAAAAAAAAAGAACGGATTACAGATCGCACTTTGAAAACTTGCGAAATGCATGGAGCACCGCACGCGAAACTTTACATTTTCCGGCGGGAGAAAATTCAAACACTATGACACTAAAATTCTGCTTTCTCAAAGAGTAATGATCCAATAAACCTCCGACTGTGCACAGCTTATCTCTAGGGTATATCAGATAAGATTTCGCTGTTGGTTTGTTGATACCTGTCGCCATATTTTATACAGAAGCCGTGTATCGTTACTTTCCGAACTCCCCTCGTAAGTCAGCATTTTCGACACGTGAGTCGAGTGCTGAATGATAATTCTAAGAGGAGAAATTATTTAGAATTAAATTCATTTTGGTTATAGAGAGAATAAGATTCAAATAGTGATGTAAATCGTCATTCAATGATCAAACAAAGTTTCATCAAAAATCAGCCATTCTTTTACTACTACTTAAAATAGGCATACCATACATACATATAGTTGATAATTAAATGATCTTCGCGGTATTGGAAGAGCTTGTAAGGCCTCTAAATAGCCGCCTCTAAACTTCGTTCCATAGTACAAGTGTATTAACAAACCAATTTTTGAAACTCAATTGACCTGTCTTAAAACATCCAATTATATTTGTTGCAGGGATAAATTTTATGTAAACGGTCACCACACCAAAGGTTTGTGCTCGACGCTGCGACCAAAAGCGGGAGTTGTTTTGACATCCCACGCAGATAAACTCTCTTTCAAATTTGTGTTCTTTTTCTCCATAATTTTAGTGAAACTTATCCTAGCGCGTATCTTAGTTTAACAAAACCTGAACAGACCTCTGGAGAACAATTTCAGTTTACTAAACTCAGAAACTGATTTTTGTTTTACCAATTTTATACCTTTGCAAAAACCCATGCCTTTACTTTCTAAAACTAATAATGTATGTATTTCCATATTTGTATATTTATGTATACTTTTTTTCACATAAAATATACTTGCTGCCATTTATTTCAAACTTTAGTTTTTAAATTTTGAGTTCACCACGCTGATGGAAAATGGTTCAACAATTTTTCAGTGTGTGTTAATCATACTTATATCGTTTAAAATGACTGCAATCCACAGCGATTTATTCCAAATGATTTCACTTTGTGGCTCTTCAAAACTATTTTTCGTTTTTATTTTATTCATTTTTTAAATGGGAAAATGTAAATGCGGCACCATGGAGAGCATTCGAGCAGTTTACCTTGGCTGTAATAATGAATGCCAAATGTTTTAGGGACAATGTCAATGATTTAAAATTTCATATTTTTACTACGAATTTTCTAGTTTTCTCATTTACTGCTAAAATTCTTATTGATGTAGATTAAACTTGCTCCTTTGCGTTTACGGCCACCGCAACTAAAAATAGCTCTAATTTCATGAAACTTGACTTGAATCTTATTGAAATTGACTACATGTATTAGTCTCATAAATTCCAGTTTCTTCATATCGAACTGTGTATACGTTGCAACCAGCGCCACCACATGTCTATTAAATAAATTTTAAAAAAATATATAATTTCTATAAGGAAGTAATTGAATGAGAATTTATCGTGAATTTTTACAAAAGTTTGTGGAGAAATTCCACGAGAAATCTAATTTAACTTCGAAAAAAGGAAAATAAATTCTCATTCAATTCCTTCCTTAAAGAAATAATATTTTTTTTTTTTTTTTTTTTTTTTTTTTTTTATTGAAAATTCATGTTTGATGGTCCTTAATCGATATAGAAATGTGGCTGCGAGAAAAGAAAGAAAATAGGAAAAAAATAAAAAAAAACAGGGAATTGAAAAATTATTTTTAATTCGTCCGAGACGAGCAGTTTGAACAGGTTACACATTAGAGTTAAACACATGATACAAATATTTACAGAATGAACTAAGTATTAATAAAAATCAGATATCATGCAAGAATAACAGACTCAGGTTATAATTTCTGAGCAAAGAGTGGAAAATGGATGAAACTGAATTTTACTAACAATGAATTGACCCATAGTGGAAATCATTTCATCAATAATGAGTGGAAACTTTTATTAAATATATGAGATACTTTTGGAAAACATGGGTTATCAGCAATATTCCGAAGTCATTTTTCACGCCTTACGGTGCAATTCAGAGACGTTTGACGGAATTTTGAGGTAACTCAATTCTACCTTCTCAATTGATTTTGCGATACTTAAAACTTTGTTTGTCACTGGTTTAGTGAAACTGGTGATGTGTGACGAGCCCGTGCAAAGGTGGCTCGTGTAATTGGCAACGTTTCCCTCCATTTTATTCGCAATGTAAAACCATCGATTCGATAGCAAAGCAACGCTCCATCAACAATCCATTGTTTTACATTGAGTCATATGGAGGGAAATTGTTGTTGCTAAATTGAATGAAACGCCATTGGACGAGCCCCATCTTAACGAATCTTGAGCCAAATAAAACGTTTCTGAATCGCAACCCTAGTGTCTTTCTACTCTTAAAATTTCAACACAATTTTGTTTGATACAGAGACCCGTACAAACTTGTGCTACGTTTTGCAAAATTGGTTTGAACCCAAAAATATCTTGGCGAAGCAGCATTTTGAAAATTTCCATGGGTATGCCTTTATAGCGTTTCTTCCAAACGATGTAATGAATACATATGGCACGTTTCAAATAAGATTTAAAATCATCCGAAAGTAAGGGACTTTTCTCCCTTCCATTCAATATTTGAAGACTAAATTAAAAAAGAAAATAACAATTGAATAACTGAAGTGTTTAGAACTGATAAAGAAAACGGCTGGCATTATATTACACCCCGAAAAGGTCTTGAATGGTGCATTTTAGGATTTACCAACAAGCATGGAAGCAGGCTGAAAATATGTGACAGGAAAATTCATGGAGCAATCCATCTTTGAAATGAAATAGCCTTTTCTTTTCAAAAATTGGTTAATTTAAATTTCACAAACGGACGAATCAAGCTTAATTGAGCAAAGACTACAACACCTTCTCTGAAAGGTGAAATATTAAACATTCGATCTGAGAAGTTTCCCTGCTGATTTCTAAAATTAGCTCAGATTGCAAGTCTGAGATAAGAATCATCCGATTCAGCACGGAGCAAAATCCGATCGAATATGAATATTCGTCATAAAATGAATGAGAAAAAAATATTGATTAATTGGTGATTCTCTTTTTGTATGGGAATAACAAAAGCTGAGTTTTGGATGGGAATCAATCAAAATAATTTCGGTCTTTTCACCTTTTTGTACTGAGCAGGGTGTATCAAAACTAGGCCAAGGCTTGGCTGGAACTTGTCGAACAACTTCCTAGACAAATACGTACATTACTTTAACAATGCTTTCGATGCACCCTGAGAGTAGAGAAAGAAGACGATTGTGATCTTCTCATAGATCAAACTTGATCAAAATTATCTAAATACTTATGATATAAGAATAAATTAATTAAAATCTAGGGTGACTTATTTCCTAAAATTTTCTAAAACGGGAAGTATTATTGTACAAAACTGTGAACTATAGTCTTTGGAATAGACCTTTGCGTAGGATACAGTCTTTCTATTCTTGTACAACAGCCCATTTTCATCAATAACATTTCTTAAAGCAAGAAACTGAAACTCGTAAATAAAATTGGCACCTAACTAAAAAGTTATTTAAATACTGATGGAGTTATAGTCTCGCAAACTAAAGTTAGGGGCAAAAAATATTGGGTTTTCTTTTTTTATGAACTAGATCACATTTTGTTTTAGCAATATCTATAAATCAACCCTTATTTGCTCTAAACGTATAGGAACCACAGATTAAATTATGAGAAATTCGAATAAATAAATCAACAAACAAATGATGATGTGATGGAATAATATCAATGGGGAATAATTGATTTAAATTTGAACTACTTACATTATTAATTAATATGAAGTACAATATTGTACACGGGTTATTTTGATTCTTCTGATTAAAAAGCAGAACTTTGAAAAGGCTCCAAATAAAAAATAAGTTAAACCATATAACTTTAAAATTTTAGACTTTAAAATTACTTGTCTAATCAAGGTTTTTGCTGTTTTTAACGGGTGCGAATTGAACTTTACTGTACGGCCGTCTCAAGTGCCATACATTATATAGGACAGAACAAGACAGAAAAATAGCACACAAGTCATTATTAAGAAAAATAGGTAATAGTCGAACATTCTAAAAATTCCTATGTCTTGAAAATTTGGATATACAGTTTGATCTTTTGAACTTCGAATACCTCCGGCAGTTTCACTCTGGATTGACATCATCGTTACGGTAATGCGTTCACCAATCGGTAGCAAATTAATGGGAAAGAGTGTCACGATTCCACCTGTTCAAATACTCTCTTGTTCTTCATTCTATTTGACTTTTACGATGTGTCACATGGAGTGAAACTAGTCAATATTCATGAAATAAGGAGTGTCAAGAAAAAACGTGTTAAGTTCATTCACATCAAAGTGACTCTACAGTATTTAGTTCTAGATCTAAGCTTTGGTTCGGATTCTTTGACCGATAGATCGCGAGAAATCTAATAAGTACTCTAAAAAAACGCTTCTTGGCTGCATTCAAAAGAGCTCACGAAAGGTCTGCATGAGAAATTTCCGGGCGAAAATAAACAATTAATTCAAAAGTATTGAAAATCCGTGTATCGCAAAAATGATCGGCAAATTATAAACCTGATCAATTTTAAACCCCAGAAGCATTTGGCTAGCGGGACCACTTATACTTTTTATGACATCGCGGAATATCGTTTTTCAACAGTTCTTAATTCATTTTTCGATTTATCCAGATCGATCAAAACGCAAATCCTTGGAAAATTTTGGAACTGAAACCTGAAATTTTGAACCTGAAACACCCAGTGTTGCCAGATCGAGGGTAAAAAGCCGTATCGTCCCCATTTAAATCAATGTAAAACGTGCGGTTTTTTTACCCCAATCTGGCAACACTAGAAACACCTCTCCCTATTTTTTCGCTTTTTTTCTTCTCCTCTCAACCCTTTAGGTACCAAGCCTGAATATATTCGCTTATTTTAAGGAATCTACTTTCCATGGATCCAATTCGCTATAATAACAAACAAACAAAAAAGAACGTGGAATAGTGGCCAATTCAAAAGAATGCTTCGTTGAGAGCCTTCAATTAGCGATGAAGGCAACAACAAGCGCAACAGAGTAGGAATATTTGCCTACTCGTTTGATTTGAAGGAGCAAGTGGTGAGTTGACTGATTGAACTTGGCACTGAAAGAGTTAAGATCATGAAAATTGTGTTGAACAATTTCTCACAATAAGAAGCTATGACGGAAATCACGTCAGAAAAAGATGCAAGCATTAAAGAAAAATAATAATAATCATAGAAAAAAATTTAGAAACAAATGGAAGGGCCTAACGCGTTCTTAAATATGAAACCCCTTACAATACCTTACTTACATGTGTGTAAGTTTTGTTGACTTTTCTTTTAATATAAAAAATTAAAGCTGTAAATTTGATCATCACAATTTGATCATACAATGTACGCACAAGGTAACCAGGATTAAAATAATGTCTTCATAAGGCACAGGGTTCTCAAACCCCTTTTCTGATTTTTCCAGACTTACACTATGCACAAGAAAGAAATCAACTACTCATATACTTTCAACAACAGCAAAACTAGGTCTACGTTCTGAAATAGAGCTCAGAGACATTCCTCTTTCCACGAATTTGATCAAAATCAACAAGATTTCCGAGTGATGAAGTGAAAACTGAGACGCCTTTATTTAAGGACATGAGCAGAAAAATTACTTATACTTATGAAGTGCGCTCGTCCTTATGATGTGTCAATGTAACGAAATCAAAATATTTTAAGAGGAACGCACCTCACATTTTCTGAGCTTTTTGCCCATCAAAGGCCTCACTACTTGAGGTATCGTTTCGCGTTCAAGAAATGTTTCTGAATTGAGGATCTACCTGAAATTAAGGCCCAAAAAATATCCAAGTGTGCTCATTAAGTGGGCCTAATTAAAGTTATGATTTCAGACTTCTGTTAAAGATCCAATCTCAAGAACTTTGGGCCTTTATAAAAAGGGATCGCCTCAATTTTACCATGAGATGTTCCTCAAAATACACTCTACGTTGACTCTTTCTTGGTAATGTCCCTTTTTACTAGTGGTTTTCTAATTACAATTTAGAATAGTTCCGTAGAATGATTATTTGCTTTTCAACATTCAAAGATAATCCGAGAATGGATAAGCGGATGGATCCTCTATTCTTGAGAATGAGGCAGTTTCTGGAAGAAAGGTTCATCAAACATTTCTTTCGGTCGGTGAAATTATCGTCACTATTTTAAATAAGGATCTCTGAGAAAGAACTCATCCTGCTCATCCTTTGCTTTATGAATCCCTTTTCCGAGACGTTTTCTTTTAGTACAAGTATTTTCAAAGGGACGACAAGAGATAAGAGAACATCCTCTGTAACCATGAAAACCTATTATCTGTTAGTTACAGTGACATATAAAATTAGATGATTTAACATTTCTACTGTTAAAAATAGGTTCATTAGTTGCTCAAAACAGATTGCTCAATGAACAAATTGAAAAGTGAAAATCACATAATGTTTTCTAATTTAATCATTTGTGTTGTAAGTTTAACAATATTGTTTTGTTGATCCACCACTCCGTTTTGTTTAATTAATAAAACCATTTTGTGGGCACGCTTTCAACATCAGAATTATTAGATCATCTCATTTTTTTCATTTTTTTTCCCAGCTACAGGAGATGCATTTTGAGGAACACCCTAAAACAGTATTATGTCTTCCCTACTTCTTATAACTTAAACATGAGATCTTGCGATGCCTTGTGCTAGGCAGATATAGCTCTGAGGAAAATTTGTTTTCAGGTAAGGTCTTTGCGTATACTTGCAAATTTCATCAGAAACCGGGTTTAATGTCTTTGGATCATCTTACGCGTTTTTTCCTCAAAACCGTTTTCTATCACTCTCTAATCAGTTTTACAAAAAGCGCGATCCCGATAAGGCTAATTAAGATAGCGGGTCTGGACGATAAATCCGAGGCGCCACTCTGCATGTCGTTCACGTTGTACCAGACAGGTCGGTTGAACAGAGGTTGAACTGGACGGAAATTGTGAGTCAGCATACCGTGGTGAGAATGTAAACTCCTGAAGTTGTGCACCTGAAAATAAATATTGAAGTAAGAATAAGTAAGTAGTTACCACACACAGTTTAAAATTGAATTAGAACGATTATTTTACCCTTTTTTGCACGGAATGGTTCAAAACGTCTTAAAAATATTTCGGTAAAGCAAAGTTTTGAAAATGCTTCAAGGGATTAAGCGTTTTGCAAAAGTTTGAATTTTGATACTCATGTAAAATGATGAAAAAATAAGGAACGATAGCCATACGTTGAATTACTCAAACTCACGCCTCAATTCTATGCTACTGGGAGGCCGATCATTTAATTTTGCGTTAAACCAATCGTTAAGACTGTATTTGAGAGACGCCAAGGCGTTGGTCGAGCATTTTAAGGATGACATTTGGAGACTTTGTTAGAGTGCCTTGACTTGACTTGAACTTGAAAAATCAGACTCGATTTATTGCAATTTAGAAACACACTCTGAGCCAAAACCCTGACACTTTTTTGAGGAAGTTTCACTGGATTTTTCAAGAAAGAATTGCCACGAATTTGCCCATCAAAAATGTTTTCAAAACAGAATTTTTCCAGAAGATAAGTACCAAGGCGATAATTTCAAGATAGCTCGGAGGTACCTTGAACAAAACTCGAGATTTCTCAAGAATCGCCGATTTCCGTCGAACGTCTCTGAATTTTAATTTTTGTGACCGTTGCTATGGTAACCATCGATAAATTGCTTATCAGCTGTGAAAACTACTTACCCGCTGGTGACGTTAAACATAATGGACTTCTAACTATGGTTACTGTAACAACAGTCAAATATTCCAATTCTAACGATCGGTTTAACGAAAAAGTAAACAATCATCAGCCCGCAAGAAACAAATACTAACTGACTGGATACCATTTAGCTCAGTGGTGTAACGTGCATTATGGCATCAACGTTGCAGTTAGTCCTTTTCAACCCACGAAAAATATCGAACTATTGGGTGCTCGGTGAACACCTTCGCATTCACCCATGGGTTTCTTACATGGGTTTAATTTTGAATAAATACAAGACAACGTTGCCAAATCACGCAATACGCCACTAATTCAGCTGTATTTTTACAATTCGAAAGCTAATTGCACGGCTCATTGCAAGATGACAGTCTTGGTTGATGGCATAAACAATCAAGAAACCTGTGCCATAAACTATTGGTATTCATTAGAATTTTCCATGATTTCTTAGGAAGACACTTCAGACGGGTAATTAGCGGTGATGGATGCAGCAAATAACACAGCAATCAAAAAATTATCGGGTTTGTTTGTGTGATCAGCTAAAACTGGTAGTCAAAGAGTAAGCAAGAGTTGCGATGTAATTATACAACATGCGGGGCAATATTAAAGCATGGTATTTCAATCTCCCGATTAGTTAGAACAAATACGGTTACGACATTTTAAGTTACATCATTTAATTTTGTTCAATTTTCTTAGGCAAAGGTTAGATTAGGTTAGTTGTGATGAAAACTTTGCAAGAAAATTGAATAAAAAGAAAGGATGTAACTTAAATCGTCATAAATTTGTAAGTTATTCGGGAGAATGAATGACCATGATGCTTGAAGCAGCTTATGATCACATAATGACTATAAGTCCAAACAAATCACCTAGGTACCTACAAAATTCTAATTTTGTTAAAACGAGCTGGCAAACATGCTTGAACGGAAAAAATTGATTGGTCAGATTTACCAACATGATGACTGGTTTACTGATTTAGGCACCCAGCAAATAAGATGATAAACTTGATCATACATCGATTTAAATTAAAAAAAAACAATTAGTTGAACATGCCTGGATTTAATGTGAAATTTGTATAGTATCGATTTCATTCAAACCGACAAATGGTCAATTTTACCATCTTGTTTTTTTGGTACAAGAGTCAGTCATCGCGATTGTAAATCTTCCCAATTATTGTTTTCTGTGTGGCAGGGCTAGATGTAGGTTTTCGTGCAGAGGCTGCAATAATTCAATTTTTTCGGTCTCCGAAGGAAAACTGCAGAAGGAGTGAGATATCAGACTTTTGACATCAATGTGTTTTTAGGTTTGGCCCTTTTTCGCCATCATTTTGCATTCATTGTAATTATGATGGTTTAAGTCCAGTTTTGCAAAAAATATGGAATACTTACTTCACTATGAATATCCGAGCAAATCGTTGCAAGCCAATATGAAAACGTTGAATACAAAACATCATGCAATCGCATTCAAAGTAAGTATACAGCCACATAACATGGTCAGTAATTAAATGCGTTAATCTTTCAAGCTGAAAAACCCACTTTTTGTTAAAAATCATGCATTCGTTTTCAAAAAAATGGGCGTAGGAGATTGAATTCTATTTTTGTAGGTTGACACCTAACGAAACCTCTAAGAAAAAAAAATTGTCATTTATACAAGTGCGTAGTAAGGGGTGCTACAAGGAGCCTTCATCGGCCTCAGTTACCACCATTTTTAGGACGACAACCTCGCACAGTTATTTTTTTTTCTTCTTTTTTTTCACTTTTTAGATTTTAGGATGACGTAAAAAATCTTTACCCCGGGCGAGCGCATCTCCTCTCTCACCTCTCACGACACTGATTGTGAGTAAGATGCGTTTAAAGTTTGAATATTTTAAAAGATCGTAGAATTCAAGCCAAAATACTGAACTTTCCGCAACCAATTCCATCGAGATTCTTTCTAAACTCATACATGCCCAACTTAACTGTTAACCCCCACTTGCTGTGTGTGTGTTGCTGATGTAGGTTTTTTTTTTTTTTTTTTTTTTTTTTTTTTTTAACCGAACTTCAGTCAAGTGAGGTTTTACTCAAAAAACGGTTTTGAGATTTCTTTGAGACCCAATATTTTCTGGTTTTTTTCCATTCTTGCTTTAAATTTGTTTCTTATAAAAAACGCCCAAAAACGTCAAATAATTCAGGGTTTACAGTGGAGGCGCCCACGCCGTGGAAGGACTTTTTTAAGAGAAAGGGGGTGAATTGACGAGGATAAAAATGTATACAATCAGGAGAATAAAATAATGAGGAATAAAAGAAAACAAATGGTTAATATTGTTAAAATAAACTATTAGTGTGTATTAGATTTGCCATGCGATTGAACAAAAGGAGTTAGAACATAATATTTTTCATTGAAATGAAAATACCGCCGTTCAGCAAGCACGGGTGTAGGCCTCTTCAGACGATCAAACTGACTCCTAAATTATAGCGTACGTATAACATACACAACGTTTAATAATGTGAAAATCAACGGAAATTCCACGTAAAAAAATTCGGAATGTTGTGTATCTCGAGGAAATGAATCTGTGCCATGATCGATGATGATCCTCAACTACATCGGTGATCGTCAACGGTGGACCAACCAATGATTTTGGTGGATGATGCGAACCAATCACCAGATGTTTGTTTAATAGCAACAAGGTATGGCGATGGAGAGGATTGTGGGACATGAAATTGAAACTTCAAGGAGGTAGTCATGATGGAAATTATTTCTTTTGGAAATTTTACACGGGCTCGCTTTGTTTGCCTCACTTTTTTGACCTTGAAAAAAAATGTGTGTTTGTGTGTGTGGAAGTTGGTTTAAAACGAAAACGCAAGTGTTTCAGAGTGGCTATCTGGACATAGAAATTGATAGAAAATATAGTTATAGTCATAGGATTGTCAATTGTCAAGGATTCGTGCGATAAAAACACGAACAAACAACAGAAACAAGCCAAATATTCTCACCTGGATAGTTGTAATAAAATTCTGTGTCCAGATATCAACTCTGAAACACTTGCACTTTCGTTTAAGACCAATTTTCGCTGGATTAATAATAAAACAAGTGACACAAACAAACTAACCAAATTCAGATTGCCCATGCTGTCAAACTTTGAGAGAGGACTTATAACATGTATCAGTCTCTCTATCGCTATACCTCGTTGATTAAGAGCTACTTTAAGGATACAATTTGATCGTCTGAAGAGGTCTTTCGTTTTGGAGGATGCTCACCGGAGATCAGTTCTTTGACTAGAAGAAATGCGGTACGTATATAGGTAAAATACTTCAGGTAATATGAAGGTATCGGTTTCCAAATAATAAACTTTCACAGGTACTGAACTCGAATTTAAACAGTCCGTTTACAGATCTACGGCGAATATTTAATAATGGTCTGTGGGAGTCAACTAGTAAAAATCGAAACCAATTAATTTCTTTCAATTGAAAATTTTGTAACCAAGCAATTTAAATTGGACTGCAGCACCGGTGAGCATCCTCTAGAAAATTTGTGATTAACGCATAACCTCAAAAAATAAATCATGCGTTTCTGTACTTCTCATAAAACATGCTAAAATGAGAGAGGGCGGAATAAGAGTTATTGGGTTAGTAAAAACCAGAAAGTAACACAACAAAATTTTAAAATAATAAAATAAAGACTGATAAAAAAAACAATGAGAATTTACTCAGGCTAAAAATGGTATGCTTATTACGTATACAGTATGTTCCAAAAGTCTTCACAAAGCCCTAGTAAAAAAACACGTACCCACTTTGAAAAACTATTGGTCTGCTTGTTAGCAGTAGGTCGGCAAAATCATCTATTGATAGACATTCTGCAAACCAAAAGCTAAGGAAGAGACCAGTTATATACATTCATCGAAATGAAATACCTGTTTTTTCAAGTTGAGCCAAATGAGGACTTTTGGGGAATACTTTTTAAAACAATAGCATTCGTTGTTCAGACTAAAGATGTGTATTTTTTTTGGATATAGCCTTATGTGACTATCGCCACTTATGGTGTGACCCTTAGAGAGGTAAAAATAAACTATCAATAAATTAAACAATTAAAGTTAAATTCTAAGAGAGACCTTTCTTTAATATCACATAATTTCCTTGTCAAAACTATAACTTAATTATTTCTATATCTTTATCAATAGTACTAAAATGTCCTCGTTGAAGAGAAAAAAAAAGGTAAACAAATCATCGGACTGCGGTCGGCTTTCGCGGTTGCAAAGTTAAACCACTGAGACAAGCATCCTTTAAGTCAAGTTAAATCACCCGCGCGTTGAGCTATTGAAATACCAAAAGATTGGTAGATTTTAATTACAGTCGGGGATAGAAAAATTTTCGACCATTCCAAGGGGCAGGCTGACCTAAATATTTATGTCAATGAATTGAATCATTTCAGAAATGCAGGTGGCCTACCTAGGCCAATAAGGATTCGTCTGAAATTATTTTTGTCCCCGACAGCACATGCTCGTTAAACTTGCAACCGATTACAGTCTGTTCGCTCTAACTTGAGACCTGAAGATTCATGTAGATTTGCCTTCTGTGGCAACGTAGGAGTGCTCACCCTCGTCAGTCGGCCGAGGTGACAGGGCTACTGCCCGACCCTCGGGATACGACAACCTATTAAAGTGTTGCCATTCTCCATTTTCCGAAATTCATTTATCGCCCGCCCAGGTCTCAAGTTAGAGCGAACAGACTATAGTCATTTTTAAATCAGGACTTCTTCAGTAAAACCGTATTTTTAGTCATCAGCATCGACATAAAATTTCTCCCATACATTATTTTATCTTGACCGTGAAACATCATGCCTCGTAAATAATAATAGAAGGAAAAATTTTCATGCAAAATACAGCTTTAGTTTAAACTATTTCATAGAGTTAAGCATTAATCGAGCCACCTAATAATTGGGATTCGGATTCGAAATTATTCAATTTACTAAATTGGCCGTGAAAATTGCGGTAATTGCATGCTTTTCTGCTAAGCTTATGAGATCATAGTCTGCCATTGAGCCGCAGTTAATTCACTTCATCCGCATGTATGATTCGCTTGTCCTTCACATGCGAGTCCCCTTGCTTTATCTCGGGAGCACTCCGAACTCCGAAGCGCCTTCAAAACGATTAGCATGCAACTATGCAAACTCCTGTGCACATCGTGGAGTATGGGTGCGGGATGAAGTATTGCGTTGCCTTTTCGTAGCAAATGTGGAGAGCGAGAAAGTAAGGTAATCTCTGAGAATTTTATCTCATCCTCTCTATTCCAAAAATGTGACTGGATATAAAAAAAGTTGAGACTTTGTAACAAATACTTAAAAATACTGGATGAAAAAAAAAACTTCAATTTTACCTATTTCATCGAGTTTACGTAAAATGAATAATGTAAAAACGTTCTTGTAAAGCAACACAACGTCGGCGATCCCAATTCATGAAAATTGGCGCTTTCTCTAAACAAGATGTAAGTTTGGCCCACATTTTGTCTTACACTTTAAGAAAAGTTTTCCAATAATTTAACCGGAAATTCTGTTTAGGAAAGTATTAAAGAGAATGCTCTTTACGGTAACCAAAATGTCAGTAAATTTGCCGAAATTGTGGTTACATTAAAAGATAAACTCTGGCTCTTCATTAACTGGAGTTCCGGTTACCATACCAAGAAATTTGTTAAGATATCTCAATTTATGGGCAATCTCATATTTCAATAGAAAGTTTTCAATCCTCGTTTCTGATAGGTTTGGAGACGCAATTTGCGCTAAATGTTGATTACTGTCTGAGCTAAACCAAATTAAAGGATTGAATTCACACTTTGAAATTCGCAGGGGGCAATTTTGACCCCCTGAATTCGAAAGTAAAGGTAGAAAGTACGATTGGAAGGCTAGGTGAAATTTTGCCTTTTCACTGAGAAAAAATTCCTGTTACCGTAACAATAATGCTGATAGTATATTCCCTCTTTAAAATTCCGGTAGCTGTAACTAGATCTGGTTACAGTCAGCAGACGTCTGCGTCCAGTTCGTTACTTTGTTCGACAAGACTTTCGGTTGCTTTAACAAGAACTCTGTTAAATACTTTCCATAACGGACTTCCGATTGAATTAACAGGAATCTTACTGTCAGTGTTCCCGCTTTTTTTTTTTTTTTTTTTTTTTTGACTTGACTTGACTTCGATTTTTGACCTTGTCTATCGCGACCGATATTTGGATATCACAAAACATTGTGCGTCGCTTCGTTTCGGAGGCCTTGCTCGCGTGATGCCTCCCGCCTCGACTGCAGTAATAATTGCACTGGTGATTACTCACCTACGTCATCCGGGCTAATAAATTGACGAAACATAGGTTCGTTTAGTATAAGTCTGTCCTCAATTTTTATTATTTTTATTTCGTTCTATAGCCTCCGTTAATTCTTCATGATAAATTCGCTAAAAATCAGCGTTTGTGTCCAACTTTACTGAAAATGCGGGTCAAAAGGTACGAGTATAGTATATAATAGAAAATGAAACCTCCCATATTTGTAATGGGAACATTTTTTCGGTCACTTTCGGTGTCTATATTAAAAATAGCCGACTTATCTCTGTCTTTCGCCTGACTTTGCATGGGGATGGTTTGGAACTTTCGAAAATGATGGATCAGAATAAAATTATTCGAATTGAACCGAAATTTCCATTATGACTGTATAGTATTCTGTTGTTTTAGTACCTGATAAGGCCTCCACTACATCTGTTTACATGCAGCTATTTCAATACAGCTAAACCTTAATTTAAAAGTTAGTACGTCAAATTAGGATGTTAGTAAAATGTTAAATAGCAACAATTCAGAAAAGGAATCAGTCCGATCAATGTAACTTAATGAGAGAGATACTTTAAAATTTAAATTTTCGTTCATGTTTTTTGCTTTTGTCTCGAATTTCAGTTTGATTGGTTCCAGAGAGGGTAGGGATGCGAACCAAAATTGAACCACAAACCGTAAACCGGTTTAAACGGCGATCTTGATCGAACAGAAAACCCAACAAAAAACTAAAATTCAGATGACCATTTTCTGAAAATGAATCGAAAACCAAAATGGATGCTTCGGTTCACTATCGGATCAATTTCGGTCAAACATATTCCATTAACTATGCATCATTTTTCAGCAACTAAAGAAACTGCTGCAGAAAGATTTTCTCCGTGTCCTTGAAAACCTTTTGTTGCAATGAAAAATAACCTTTATCGAATAATCTCAGTTTCAAGAACCTCGGAAGTAAAACATGTTTGATAGGAAAAAGAGCTAGAGCAATATTAGACGTTAACCGAACCGAACCAAAAACCGAAATTTGAAGCCTTCGATAAAACGAATAACCGGTACTGAACCGAAAAACTGACGTGAAGCCTCAATCGGTTTAAAAACTTGTTTGACTGTATAATTTCGGTTCACGTCTCTCTAATGGCTAGATCATTTTGGTTCGCATCCCTATTCTTGGGTTGGGTTACTATTTCCAGAACCAGGCTCGGCCATAATAGCGTGCAGTGTCTCTTAGCCACTGTAAAAAGGCGTAATATCATTTTCTGTACAACTGATCGTAGTATTGGTAGTCCGGAGCCAAGTCATTCCAAAAGTCACAGAAATCGGGAAAATCTCTGTTTGAGAGAACTACTCGATTGTTCAAAGCTTGTACAGGGCGGTAATTATGACGGAGAACTCCGTGATGTGAGTGCATTCGTCTAAATCTCTGTATCTATACGAGCGGAAAGGAAAATACAAAGCAGAATTGGTAAGTAGAAGCATGCTGAGAAGTTCCAGGATATCAAACAAATTAGTAAAAATCAGGCATGATCCCTCAAGCATATAGTAAAGAAATGTAGCAATTTAAAATGCAGTTAAAAAATTTTTATTTGATATCCCCGGCAAAAGTCACGAACGTGTGACTATTCTAAAAACGACCGTGCATGATAATTTCATGGTCGTTCAAAGCTGAGTCCCGAGTAATAAATGGTGACATAATATAATTTGATGAAATTTTGAGTCTGAGGGGCCTTTAAATTTGGCTTTTTATTCAATTTCAAGAAAAATAAAATTCGCTACCGAGTATTGCACAAAGTGAAACTTGACAGCCATTTTTTTTAATGATGACAAAATTAAATTTCGCGATCAGAGTATCCACCGCGTATTGACCATCAAACTACATAGAGAATCGTCATTTCTTATTCAGCTGAAAGTGACTGAAAATGACCATGCAGTGATCATGCATAGCCGTTCTTGCCGGCCGTCGGTAGACTTCGATGTCCCTTGGAGGGAGCGGAATCATTTAGTAAATTAAGATTTTAGTCAATTAACAAGTAGATCCAAGAGTTTTGGCAGTCAAGAATTCGAGATTTTCGACCAATATTTGAGTAACCAAAGATAATTGCTGAGCTCGATGTGCATTCTTGACTGTCAAAACTTGTGATGTTACCGGTATATTATTCAAATGGGAGTTAGTAATAAGTTAGTTTCAAACACACAAATCTCATGCTGCAAGTAATAGAAATAGATTCCACCATAATGCGTTAGTATATAAATGTTTCAAATCTACAAGTATCTGATGGGTTTTCTCGATCCGGTGAGCTTACTTATTCGCAGAACTAAATTCAAAAGAGCGAAAAAACTATAATGATATAATGATAAGTATACCAATGAAGAGTAATGATATACCAATGATTAGTTTTATTTGTACTGGTATCAGTGGCATCGCGGGAAATTTGTCAACGCTGAATTTTCTCAATTTAAATCCACGAAAAATATTAATTTCGAGGCATTATGACCCTTCACAGTTTGGCCTTTCTTTACTGGTTTTAATTGAAAAATTCAGGGTCGCCATATTTCACATGACGCCACTGCACTGACTGGCCAAAATGTTCATTTACTTGGAATCAAAGTCTAGACTCGTAGAATATGATCGCGACGTAAGCTATTTCACTTTCAACTCACAACAAGAAATCCCATCATTTAAAACATATAATTGTTTTAAAAAAAATGAATAAGTAAATAAAATGAAAAATAAACAATCGACAGTTTTTTTTTTTTTTTTTTTTTTTTTTTTTATTAAGAAAATTAAAACCAATGCATAATTACTAACCTGTCTATGAGCTAAAAAGACTGGATGTTTGAAATCAATCCACGTTACAACCTCCAAGCAAGGAGGAGTTGTAAGGGAACCTAAATAGGAGAAATATCTTTCAGGGTTGCAAGGAAGCAGGGATGATAATACGGGAACATTGTTTATGTACTCGGTCTTGTCTGCTTCTGTGACGTCCGGCAGGGCCTTGATCAATGATTGATACGCATCATTCTCGAAAGGTGAAATCTGGAAAAAAATTGAAATAGTGAATGATACAAATAACGGAGATGTCAGCATGACTGGCTATAGCTCAACTGATTTTTGAAAACGACTGCTGAACTTTAACTGTTCACGACAAGGTCTTTTTGATTAACGATATTCGTAGGTACACACATATTCATCTCCATAGGACATTTGACCCAGTGGCGGATCGCACAATGCGGCAATAATTATTTTCCTCCATTAGAATCTATGTGCAGCAATCGACTGTCTGCGGGTGAAGAGCTGCTTCACTATCGGATCGATTGTTTTACACAGAATCAAATGGAAGGAAAATGATGTTTAGGTACAAATCGCACGAGCTACTACGGATTTGGCCGTACCTCGACCATTCAAACCTCTTTAATATCAATTGGTTCTGCGCTGATAGTGGCAAATTAACTTCAATGTACACACTACATAGCATGGTTAATGGTTATCCATTGGTAGAAAATTCAAGAAGCAGTCGGTCGGTTCATTCATTATTAAGGCTGTTGCTTGAATCCGATTTTTTATTTTTATTATTATTTTTTTTAGAAAAACGGAAAGGCTGAAACTTCTTCTTTTTTTTGCGAAACGAAAGTAAATTAATAAATTTCATAAATCGAATTAAAATTTGATCACCAATAGGTACTCCTTTTCACATATGTCATATTCACTCAATGGATTAGCGAGTTCATACTTCCATTGGCGAGCCTGTGTTTAAAATGGCGATTAGACTTTTTTGAAAAAATCAAAATTTACCCAATTTGTAATTCCAAACTTATATCGACCAATAGCCATATACATGGCGGTGCAGGGTCTGAAATTGCCTATTATATGTATATAAAATTAAAGATAAAAATCATTTAGTGGGGTCTACCTCCATTACAAGTACTAGCGATGGGGTTAACTTACCTCAAAAAATATAGCCAAAACAACTAAACCGTCTTTATATTTTAAAGCTCCGTCAAAGTTATCGTAGTCAGAATTGTAAAAAACCATATGTAGCTCCATTGGGAAACTAGAATCAGAATAGATGAGCTTTGTTGACGAGTAAATCACAAAGTGTAGACCAAGCAAGACACATGAAGACCAAAGCATACACAGTATACCTACGTAAAAGTATATTTTGTGAAATAAAATAAAGTTAAATTAGAAAATTTTACATCAATTTAAGCTGGTAAATTTAGAGATCTAACCCAGTCTGAAACTTTCTTCTTGGATTTCCATCATCAACAAAAAAAAAATATTGTTGTTACTATTGAACAGAGAGAGATGCAACTTCTACATTGTACACATAATGTACAATGTACATTAATGCATCAACTCTGGTTTTGAAAAACTTTTTCTATAAGATAAGGAGTGCACATTAAAACTTTTCATGTTCCCATCGTGTTTCTAGCATAAATTTGCATAAAAATTAATACTTCATTAATTTATATTCAAGAGTACAATTGACCCATTGTTCGATTTACAGGTGCTATGATCCTATGCAAAAAAAAAAAAAAAAAAAAAAAAAAAAAAATCAGATGAAAAATTACCATAAAAACAATCATCTTGGACACGAAATCAATTTTTTTTACAATTTATTGTGTGAAATTTAATTTTTTGTTTGTTTTAATTAGCTGAAAACCGCTGTTTTAAATGTGATAGTTTCTCTTGTTTAATTACCCGTTCACCTTTCCTCGTTTTTAAATAAACAATACCATTGTTAGAAGATGAAATTCGTTTGAGACGACGCGCGACGCACGTGACAACGTTGAGACTCGAAAATTGATACCTCTATCGAATTGCAAACAATTGCAGCAGTTGCAGAGTGTACCTTTGTTTGCGAAGTTGTCATTGAAAGCACTACTGAGCGTGTTTCGTTCGAGCGAAATTGAGAGCAACAAATCATTTCTCGATCAAAATTACGAACAATTTATGACTGGACCGATATTTTAACATCGCGTCAATGGAGAGACGACGGAAATGTAAATTTTGATAGAAAAATTAATGCTACATTTTAGCAATATTACAAACATATTCTTATATTGTTTAATAACCTTTCATTTGCATAATATAAAAAAATCAATATTCGCAATAAGATTTTAAATACGGTGTTGTAAGAAATTATTTTTGTTATAATAAAAAAAAAAAAAAAAAAAAAAAAAAAAAAAAAAAAAAATTGTAGCAATATATAGTGACTGGCCTCAACTTAGATGGACAATACTTCTACCACAAAGGGACCGGAACCATTAAATTAAATTGGAGAGTCAATTTCTTCATGTACTCATATCCAAGTGTAATCAGTATTTTTAAACGCGTGTAACTATATCACAAAAAGATCACTGCTTTTCCATTATGATTTCGTCAAATACATTTTCTTCTGGTTTTATGACTATTTCAATTTGGACAAATTACAATACGGAATGTCTTTTGTTTTGAGATATGAAAAATTTCCAAGCGGATTTAAATTTTGTTAGGGTTCCTCCTCCTCCCCAAGAATGCAGGGGCATAGTTTGTCAAACAAACAAAAAAACCAGAATTTGGTTATGTTGGCCCCTGAGTGTACCTACAGAATGAATTGCAGTGAATTCCATAAGGATAAAAATACGCGATGATGATGATAATTAATTACTCATATATAACTACCTGTGATTATTTATGAGATCTTCACTTCCGACAGTGTCGTTTGAACCCCAATGAAAATGCATTTGCTCAAAGTAGTAGACATGTTGAAGGGGGCCTCCTCTGATTGATGCCGGTGCAGATGAGAAATTGTACTTCAACATAACTGAAAAGATGAAAGCATATGAAACTGGTTCAACGTTGGAAGACAAACGGCTGTCCTACAAAACAAGCAGGATTCGTGAATACATTGCTTCACATAAAATCAAGGTCGAATACAGGAATTTATATTTCTCTCTTTTCTTCCATTGGAACTCGCGTTTTAAAAAATGACGAAGATGGGTGCTAAAGTCCCGTGATGGTCCACTCTGCTATCCTTTTCTAACTTATGCCTTTAAATGGAAAGGAGAGAGAGAAAGAAAAATTCCTGTATCCACCCATATGCATTAGATGCATTAAAAATGCAGGAGTTGGTGCAAGCAGGTAAGAATGTCTACAGGTCAAGCCTATTTTTCAGTAACGAGAGTTACCAAAACATTTCCGGTTTTTCGGTAATCTGGTAACTTTGCAAATAAGTACTGTCATGCAATCGGCATTTCTGGGGTTGATTCGCTTTTTGCTAACTTTTGAGTTATAGTTTTTTATGCAGTGCATAGCATCGTGCTTCTTTTTTTTACATCCTTCTTCATCAATCAACTAAGCAAAACAATGCCGGAACACTGCATTTTAGCACGGGGGCAACCCCCTTCATAGGCTTGGCGGTTTTTATGGCGAGTGTCGGTGTCGGAAAGATTTTGCCTTCACTATAGTTTAACTTCTTGTTTGTTATTTCCCATACTGTTCTCTTATTCAAATTGTAATTGTTTTTACAGTCTCCGTCAAACTTTAAAATTCTATTTTAATGTCCGAAATATATTTCAAATAAAAATCAATAATGTAACTGACTTGTTAACTAATTTGGTGTTCCTATACCTATTACATTAGAACGAGGAGTAAAGGAGGGGATAATAGGGAGGGGGCACTGCCTTCCTTGCACTGACTCGTATAGTTGAGGCAAGCGTCGAAAACTGCAGCAAACTATTCGGATGTCTTAATGACGAATTTATCAAAAACGTCAATCACAGAATCACACCCATTAACCTCAAAAGAAATCTGTTAGATCTTTCAAAGAATTCGCAGTCGTCACTGGCAAATTTTAATTTCAGCGAAGTAAATTGCCATGAGTCTGGATTGCACATAGTCTTCATTTGTTTTTTCACATCCATAAAAAAACTTTCAAAACTCATCACGCGTGCGTATGAATGAGATTTATAAAACGAGATATGAACTCACCGGTATGTCCATTATTGGTAATTAAGGCCGAGTCGGGAACTTCATTAAAGTTGGTAAACTGCAACGGTGGTAAGAACACTCTGGTGACCAGACTCTCTTCAATATCTATAGGAGACTGGTACTTTCCGGTACACGTCCCGTACTGCTCGGACCATGAGTTGGGAGCTGCAATCATGAGATAACAAACATTAGAATCATAAAATGAAAGTAATTAACGAAACACTGATAATGTCGATATTTTTAATAAAAAATGTTTGCATGAATTTTGATATTGCATCATCCATCAACAAACATAAATTTTGGTGTATCTGTTACGGGCAAATCTAGTTCTCCGGGCTGATCTAGATTTGCCCGGGCAGACCTAGATGTGCTCGGGCAGAACTAGGTCCGCTCAATTTTGGCTGGGCCGATCCAGATCCGCCAGCGAAAACCTGGATGTGCCCGTTTTAAATCGGCACATCTAGGTGTGTCCAACCGTTTTGGATCTGGGCATATTTAGTTTCGTCAGTTATTTTTCTGGGCCGATAATTTTAAGGATGGACGTCGTAAAAATGGAATTACTCTTCAGACTTTGCAACACAGCAGCAGGCAGTCTTCCGACTGTCTGTTTACATCGGGTGAATCTGCGGCAACTGATAGATAAAGGACCAGTCGGGATCAGCTTTATACGTTGGGCACTAATCAGGGCAAATTAGAAGCTCTTTATACCCGAAATCAATTCAAATCCTAAAAGGAAAAATTTATATCGCCTGCTAACGCGCCTGATACTTCCATCTCGCTCCGGTCTCTCAGTCGCGCCGATTCAAATTTTGGCGGGCAAGGATTTACCATACTTAGGTGTTCTTGCTGCGAACGGTGCAGTGATAACAATTGCGCGTGTAAAAAAAGGGGGGAATCCAATGCAACTCGAAATGTCATAATTCTGGTCCATGTTGCAACAAATAAACACGCAGGAACGAAATTCTGATGTATATGTATTGTTGTTGGCGGTTTTTTATTTTCTTTGCTCCATCATTATTTTTCTTGTTTGTTTGTTTTTTGTTTTTTGTATTTTTTTTTTTCATTAATTTACTTATTTATTTACTTTTTTAACAATTTCAAATCTTTGGGCCAACCTAGTTTCGCCCGGGTAGAACTAGGTTTGCCCACTGTTTGCCGGGCAGATCTTAGATTGGCCCGGGCACACCAACATCTGCCCGTTTTAAACGGGCGAATCAGTGTACCCCCTGGCCGATCTAAGATCTGCCCGGACACATCTAGATCCGCCCAGAAAACTAGATCTGCCCGTAACATATCGATGTCAATTATTGTTGAAGGCAGATCAATAAAGCATATATTTTGTTACATAAAATAAGTATGCTCAATGGGTTTATTACAAACTTTTGCCACAACTAAGATAGAGTCTTTCCTGCTGTCAAATCACTTAAATCTAACGTTGAAAGCATCAGAAATCGTCAAAATTGACTCACAAACTCAACAAGTACGTGTTACTTCCACAATCAGTTACACTCAGAGTTATCTACCGTTCTGTGTATATTTAGAGGCTGATTTAATTCACTGACTACCCACTGAGCCCACTGGTTACCCAAAAGATTATTATACACTGTTCAGTTCAGTGTCTGGCTGGTTCCGTTGGATTATCGAAATACTTCAAAATTGCGTCACTTCATTTACGAACATAATTATCGATGATCGATGTAAAGGTATTTATTATTAGACGAATTTCAAAATCAAGATGTGATCAAAACTCGAATCGCAGGCTCAAATAGATAATCAGTGTTAAGTATCTCATTCTGATTTGAACTTAGCGCCACGTACGGAAGCCGGCGTATGCATAAAATAGGTCAAATCCTGATTTTACGACTTTAAAATAAAATCATAACCGAGTAGGTATATGCTGCAGAATAAATTGCAATTTAATGGCTGAGAATCAGGACTATGAACGTACATACTTTTCTAGACGACGCATTTACGGACTGCAGTGTCTAGCACTTCTAGCAGATTGACTGGATCGTCAAACGCGAAGGCACTGCAGATAAGCTCGTTTCAATGAGGCACTCGCTGCATCATGAGCGCAATGCCGCCACCGCACCGTTAATATAATTTCAAAGATTATATGACTGCCCGGATTGTATTACAGAACTGGGAGCTCATGCAGAGAGAGTCAGAACTGTAATCTTTTATGGTGTCGCACTCCCAACACAGTATGCAGCAATCCCTGCTACAGGTCTAAAAGCTGTTTTTGGTTGCGTCAGGGCGACTTGTAGGAGTTGTAGATTATGTTATATCATCAAAATGTGTAGCCGCAAAAATACCTATAGTAAAACACGCGGAAAGTGAGTGAATCCCGGAAGAAAGTCGAATCGGTGGTTTTATGGTTCCTCTTGTGGTTACAAAGAGTCGCAATGAACCAACAGCGGGAATAGTAGATGAAAAGGGAATTGGGGGGGGGGGGGGGGGGGATTAAGTGTATCTCTTACATACAATAGTAAAACGTCCACGAACTTTTTTGCAAATTATTTGTTGGGCAACACAGAACTTTTAGGCCCTTATTTACACCTCAAAATGATTATGGAGACTAAACTATCTTTTAGCGGGTCTTAAGAGGAATTCTTTAATTCATCGATGACTCTCCACCGGTTGACGAGAAAGGTGGCACAGCCCAACTCAGGAGTGTGGCCATAACCCACAGAATTGTTTCCTTCATACTGACCATACTTTGTCTGAACAGTTTTGCAAGAACCTCGACCAAGATAGAATTGTTTTGGACAGATTTCTCCCATTTTTTGTGCTCTTTTTTGCATGTCTTCTTCTAACCTCCCAACTCAGAACAGTAAATTATGCTGATGTGCTGCTATCCATTTTTTAATGCCTACGTAACAGGACGGACATACATATCTTTCATTTGAAAAACTGTAGGATGAAAGCAGCGGAAATCGTTATAAATACACCAAAAGCTCCGCGCGGCTATTTAAAGTCGGCTTGTTTACTAACGTCTATTTTTTTAGCTCTCAATACTTTAAAAGCTGTGCCTATTCCATCGATTAGAAGCTGAAAAGATCGGATACCTCGTTGTCGTAGGGGAAAAAACCCATCAATAAGGAATTCAGAACCAATATTCACAATTTTGGAAATGAAATTAGAGTATTGAGCTCATCAAGTATACTTACAAAAAACCAGACAAATATGTCTACTTTCCCTTTCTAAAATTACTATCACTCTCCAAACTAATTACAAGTGTCAAGGATCGCTAAAACCGAAAGGTGGTCTAGAATTTTAAAAACAGAAAAATACCATTGATAAGATCAAAGCGAAAAGCGTCTGCTTTTAAAAATGTTGATTATTCTTTTCTCTCTTTGCTTCTCCACTCAAAAATTTGGAGGTCACTCACTTACTCTAAGTCACTTTTGCTATCGTCGCCGCGATAAAACGAGAGCATATTATACATAGTCTTTTTTTGCGGAAAAATACTGCTGATAAAATTTAGACTGAGATAATTTTAAAAAGAACTCGAATGAGGTATCTTCCTTTTTCGTCCTTCTCAGTTAATTGTTTCGGATGAGTTCAGTGACTGAACAAATTAATAAGGGTGACACTCTACGAGTAAGCCATTAACCACAGATTAAGTATCAGATCAATTATGAAAAAGCAAATAAACGTGAACGTCAATGAACTTCCAAGTTCTTGGAAATAAGTATTTTCCTGAAGTTTTTGAAGTCTATGAAGGTGACGGGGTTGAACTATTTGTAAGATAAATCGTTCACGAAAAAGACTTGAGGCAGTAGATTCCATTCACTAATGAGTCGTTCACATGTTATCGCAGACTAGTGAAATTGGAGTGGCTGATAT
Source organism: Trialeurodes vaporariorum (assembly GCA_011764245.1). Lineage (NCBI taxonomy): Eukaryota > Metazoa > Arthropoda > Insecta > Hemiptera > Aleyrodidae > Trialeurodes > Trialeurodes vaporariorum. The sequence goes on along the minus strand of VMOF01000369.1, from coordinate 30,035,067 downwards.
CAAATATAACGGGTGGTCTCTGTTACTCGTAAATCAAGATTCTATGAGCTGAAACTGATTTTGATCAATTATCAAACCATTGGCGTACCATTGGACATTTGGAGGACCAATCTTTATGATCGGTGACAAACAAAATGTATCCTAACAATTATTGTTTTGAATTTTTCTGGAAACGGCTCCTTCTGAATTAATCGTTAACGAATCAGCCTGTAAATATAAGTTGTTTCAATCATATACAATAGTTTCCTCTAATATTATGCGAGGATCAGACTATCCGATTTTTTTTTTTTTTTTTTTTTTTTTTTTTTTTTTTTTTTTTTTTTAATGTTTTCAAGAAAAAAATTGAACATTTGCTTGGAATAGTTGTATACCTATTTGCTTTAATTATTTATAGGAATATTTATTTGGCATTATTATAGGTATATTATTTGCCTCGGTATTTGCCGTAATGATATTTTATCGATTTTGATCGCTCGGTTCAAAGACTGAGTAGCGGTATGATAGAGTCACGTAAACTGAGTCGTTGAACACAGAGATGGAGTCATAAATGGAGAGCGAACCTGCTTATATGATTCGACCCCTAATCGCGGAGTCTGATACCGATAAGAGTCCTGGGTGAGAACATGCGTCGAAAATTTGACAATCACCGAGCCCCGAAATCGTTTAAGAACGGAACCTTCAAGAGAGACGAAAAAAAAAAGACGGATTGAATTTTTTACGATCAATAAAATTAGTGGCAATTATGCGTAATGGGTGTAGGTGCGGAAAGAGAAAATCGTGTCCCACTTTGCCGGCACTAAATTTTTATTGCTTTGCGGATATTAGCTAGCAGGTACTAGAAAGAGTACAACCGGCAAGCAGTGGTTCCAAGAGCATTTATAAGAAATTCTGGATGAATTTCCGAATTACGCTACACATGTATAGAGTTCATTTCATGAATGAAATGAATTTGATCTTTGGATTTTCATGAGAAAAAAAAAAAAAAAAAAAAAATGCTTTGAAACCAAGCAAATCCTTGGATGGAAATCTTAGGCAAGTTTTGCTTTGATTTGAAGGCATGAAAATTGAAAATTCGCCAATAAGATTATCGGTGAGCCCCGCCTACACTTCTGAAACGAACTCCACCTGTCAACACTCGATACAACCAAAAATCTCGATACAATTTTCCCTCTAGTTTGAAATGGGGAACCCTTGAGTTCTCGTTTGGATCATCGTCTAGCTCTAATCATGTTTGGAAGGGCATGGAGAAAAAGTCTTTTTTTTAATTATGGAACTTAATTTTTATTTAATATAGGCTAATAAGAAATTATTTTTAACACAGCCAGAATGCTTATTGAACTATTTATTTTCATCTGAACGTTCTATTAGATTTATAAAAATTATGTTGATTCCAAAAGGCATTTTTTTTCAACTATGAGAATTATTGAGAATTCCAGTAGTTCTGAAAAGATTTTCTTGTTGGCCATATTTAAAACTATTTTTTTCTGCGTGCCCCTTGCTACACGTCAATAATGTTTCTAAAACCACTTTTCTGGAATTTTTTAACACAATCTCGCAGATTTCATTTCATTTCTCTTCTCCCCTCTCCAAAAATGATAGTTTCCACCCTCAGACACCTTAAAAAAATGTCTAGATACGCCGCTGATTCGATATACAATATCATGGCAAGTACAATCGCTCGATTAAATTTCGATATACTATCGCACTAGCATCTAATATTGGTCAATCCTTAAAATCGTGTAGATACTCTTCAAAGTTTAAACACAGTTTTCTATAGACAACTGCATTGATGCGCCGCTCGACATCAATTTAATAAAATGCATACTGCGCCTAAAAACGAACCCTGAACAAACCATTAACAGCCGAGTGTTCATTCGAAGTTTGCAAAATCTTGGCCCGTTTCATTTCGAAACATCAATGGCTCTTAATTACATTACACAGTAGACAAGGACATTACTTATGTACCAAAGTAATTATGAGAAATTTCCATTGAAATGAATAAATCTTGGCTGAAATGAGTAAATACGAGTGTGCGAATCGGAATATACATGTGAGCAGCTAGGCACATTGTAAGGGTATAATGTATTGCCAGCAGGTGTGCTGTATCTCATTGTCTCTAAATCTAACTGAAATATTACGTACGTAAATTCAACACGCTAATGACCAATTTAAGCAGCGCTCTGAAGAATTGAATCACTACAGTTGCATGAAATTAATTTCAACTAGTCTCAAACATTAGGTAAATTATTTATTGCAAAAAATATACTTTTGGAAATCTACTATTTGTAACGGGGTTTCCTATTTGAAACTCAATTTAGTAAAGGGGTGATGGCAACACCATGGTATAAATCCTACCTTAAAATGATGCGAACCTCTTTTTTTAACATTGAATCACAATTTGTAATTAATTAAATTGAAACTGGTTTTGGAAGGAAGTACACGTGTGTTAGAGCGAATATCTAGATACGGAATTTTAATTTAACTATCCAGGTGAGAAAATTTTGCTCCTATAGATCATTTCTCAGTTTTTTTTTATCGAGGAAGCCTCTCCAAAAAAAGAATGGTAAAATCGATTTCTGTGTCTAGGACTCAAAAGAGTGTCTACTCTGAAACACTTGTACCAGTGGCGTAGCGCGCAATTTGCAAACGGTATATACTGTCCATTTAAACCCATGCGAAAGGTCGAATCGAAGGTGTTCACACCGAACAGGCAATACTTCGATCTTTTCCATTGGTTTCAATGGACAAACTACGTTACAAAATTGCACGCTACATCACTGACTTGTACCTTTATTTCAAACAATTTTTTTATTAATCTGTCTCGTCAATTAATTTAAGGTTAAAGAATAAGAGGCCAACAAACCAAGCCTGTGCAAAATGTCCATAAATAAGCACCGCATCGATAATACCTCTGTTGTGTCTTCGAAATTTCGTTTCAGAAAACCCCTCTATGGTTTTAACTTGTTGAATGATAAATATAAGACTCATATTTCATTCATTTATTCATGTAGTATCGCATCGAAAATTTCCTTATCTCTCGACTTTTTTCTCCATTAAAGCACGTGTGTTAGAGAAGAAAAGGCTATCTTTTTCTATCCTTTTTCAATGTATCCATTCACAGGAAAAGTGAGAGGGATGGAAGAGATCCTGCCTGTGCAAAAGGTAAAAAAGGTTACTTACGCAGTTCGTCATCATTCGCATCGTATCCGAATTCTTTGGTTGTAGCTTTCCCGCCGACATCGTCTGCTGTTAGTCCTGAAACAGAACATCAAAATATGCGATAAGTAATCAAAGTGAAGAAACATTTAGTAGGAACAAGAAAAACCTCTAACATTGCAAACGTTTAGCTCATGCAAGACCAAATTAATAACAAAACATTGACATCAAAGTGGCTTGATAATTTTATTCCTACTTCATGGTACTTGTTATTGCCTATATCCTGATTTGAAGGCACTCTATAATTTGTTCTTTTGCAAACGTCTCAAATTCGAAGATATTCCAGTGCCCAGTCGATGGAATAAAAGTATGTGACAAACAAGAAAGAAACACAGTATGGATATAGCGGATCGTTGCATATTACACGCAACGCGTCAATATCGTATTTTGTCCATTTGAACCAGTAGTGAAAAATATCGAATCATTGGTGGTGCATAGTATACTCTCTGGAATCGATATTTTACATGAGTTTAAACAGACAAAATGCAGGTTGTTTAGAGTCTCAATTGAACCTCCTTTGGATCGATTTGTTTTTATACATGAATATTATGAATAATAAGGAGCAACCGATACATCATCACGACCGCCGCGCGGCCGCTGATAAGTTCCAATCAGTGTGTGATGTGTCTGGGTTTTTGAATATTATTTCAACTTCCCGATGACTGCGAGAGGTTTTGCTAAGGGGGCCTAATCAGTTCCCCAATGGCTGGCTATCGGCAATGCCGGGGCCGCCTAATCCCATTTATCCCTTGGCTGGCTATCGGCTAAAAGCCGGGGCCGCCGAACCCTAACACCTAACGGTTGGCTGGCAATCGACCGAAGCCGGGGCCGCCGGGGGGGGGGGGGGGGGGGGGGGGAGAAGGTAGGTTGGCTGGTGATCGACAAATGCCGGGGCCGCCTGATTGAGGAAAATAATTAGAGTTGGAATTATCGTAGAGATGAAGTATATTCGACGCAACTGGACACAAGAGAAACTATAAAATATCGGGGGAAAAAAATAAATAAATAAAAGTCCCTATAATAACGGGAAACTATAGAAGATCCAAACGTAAAAGGTCCGAAGAGAGGGAAAAATGATAACAGAATATTGGTGAACGAATACAGCAAAATAAAAGGACTGAGAAAATATCGGCTTAACTTTCTGACGCAGAACTAAAATCGTCTGCGTCTCTCTGATTCAAATGCCTAGCAGGGAATGAATCCGGACTCCGCTCCCTTGCTCGGCCAGGGCTCTCCGCCCTTGGACAGAAGACTTTCTCCTGACCGCGCATGCGCATTAGAAAATGACGTCATGCTCGGTCAGTCCGTCCCCTTCCAAGGGTGGATAGCCCTGACTGTGCCTTTCGAGCACACTCCGATTCATCCCCTCCAACGTCTCTCTTATGGCTCTCAATCTTAAGTATAAAATTGTAAATCTTACAGTAATTTATAATAAAGAGAAAGAGAGAGAGAGAGAGAGAGAGAGAGAGAGAGAGAGAGAGAGAGAGAGAGGTAGTGATAGAGAGAGTGATAGAGAGAAAGAGAGAGTTTAAGTGCGAGAGAGAAAGAGATACAGGTAGTAAATGTGTGCGATAGAACAAGAGGTAGAGAGAGAGAGAGAGAGAAAGAGATACAAGTAGTAAATGTGCGCGATAGAACAAGAGGTAGAGAGAGAGAGAGAGAAAGTGAAAGATAAAATGACTGAACTAAAGAGAAAGAAAAATGAGTACTATGCTAAAACTATACTTATTCTTAAAAACTGAAAGCTTATTGATAAATATTTCCTACGACGGAATTGATTCTTTGTCGCTTTTTCCCAGGTACACTACAGCTGTTTTTTCCTTGATTTCCATGAATGTTTTGGGTCCTTTTCTTCTTCTTCTCTTCCTTCCGATGTTTTTGGCTCTTCTAGATGGTTGATGAGCTTTTGTGTCGAGACGTTTGTCTGTTTTTCTAGAGCGACGGCGAGGACGAGAGGACAAATGTCTGAAACTGTCGATTTTTGAGTTGTTGTTGAATCCAACATTTTTGTCACAAAATCATCGACTAAAGTCCGAGATGAAAGTTCCTTAATGGAAGTAAGAAAATCAGACTCATTTCCAGCGGTGTCTTCTTCGAGCCTTGTTGATGTCACGTGCTCTTCCTGTAGATCGGGCTCTTTTTCAGCTGATGTTGAAGAATGTGAAGACTTCACGCCTTTTAAAGCCGTTTTCACGTTTGATTGCTGCGAAAGCGCAAATTCTTGTCGCATTAAGTTTTCAGCTTCTGTACGACTTAAGATAGAATTCGCGATGATTGAGGGCGCCTCTAAATTGATCGATGTAACACGTTCATTTTCTCGCTGCAGTAGTGGTGCGTAAATTTCACCCAAGGTGTAATGCGGGTGAGTATCAATTTTTTCTGCAGGCGCTATTTTTTCGAAGAACATCGGTACTTGTAGTCTCTTGTGAGACTCGGGTAACATGATGGTTACTAATTTTTCTTTAAAGTTAATTACTTCGATGAACTTTTTATTGAATGGATTTCCGAGAAGCAATGGCCTCGATAGAGTATTGGAGACTAAAGCGCTGAAAGCTATTATGTGTCCATCGATTTCAATTTTCAGGACAGTTTTGCCTATGACATTAATGGAGGTTTTATTTGCTGTTTGTAATTCCAAATTATTTACAGGAAAAATATTTTCTTTATCAACAATATTTACATGAGCTATATTTACACTTGCTCCGGTATCAATACACACAGAAGTGTTAATACCATTTACGTTGGCCATTATCGTAGCTGGCATTGTTTCTCCGCTGTGATTGAGACAGAAAATTTCAGGCTCGAATGTCAACGCAGCTTTCCAAATGGCTTTTGCGCCACCTTGAAAGTTCAAGGAAACGGTGTTTCTTGAAAGATCGATTTCTGTTTGATAGGCCCGATTAAAATCATTGCCTAAAGTCACGTCGAAATTTAAGTAATCGACTACATATGCATCGATTGGAATAGTGATGGCTCCATTTATGGTTACATTTAATCGAGTTTTTCCGCGTATCGAAATTTCACCTAAATTTGCATTCTGAATCTGAATATCTCCGGTGACTGGAACTATGTACTTGGCTAAACGACTGTTAACGAGAGAGACATTGGATCCTGTGTCTAGTAAAATAGATAAACTGAAAGCGTCCATTTCCGCTTTTAACAAGAGACCGGAATTTAAGCCAATTCCCATATTTAAATTCGATTTTATTTCTGGCTGAGATGATTGCTGAAATTTCGTTGAAGAATCGGATTTAAGGTATTGGGTGATTGGTGTCCAATCGAATCTCTGTTCTTTTCTCTTCGATGTAGTCGGGGTCCTCGTGGACTCCAACCTGGCAGGTTGACCCCTTTTTCGCCAGGCGGAATCTAGTTTTCCGACTGTTGTCTATCGAATGCTTTTTTATAGCATCTTGATTCATGATGACCGGATTTTTTACAATATGTACAATTAATTTTTCCCGCCGGACTTCTATGTCTACTCCTGTCTCGAGGGCTGTCCCGTTTTTGGTCATTTCGGGAGCTGTCCCGTTTTTGACCCCGAGAGCGGTCTCGTGATTGGTCGCGATTTCGGCCATCACGTGATCGATTGCGGTGGTGGTTATCGACTTTTCGATTGTAGGAGTCTTGACTGTGACTTCTTTCTCGATAGTAGTCCTCGTGAGAATTTAATTTGGAGTTGCCATTATGCTGTCTGAATTCATGCTGCGATTTGTAATGGTCATGTTGCGCTCGAACCTCATTTATTTCTGTGTTTGATGTCTTGCCCGCGTGGCTAAGGTTTTGTAGTGAGGTAAGAACTTTTCCAAGAATTTTCTCTATTTTATGGGTACTTTCGTGGACAGATGGTTCAATTACATTTACAGTGTTTTTGTTGCTGGAAGAAAAACGCTGAGCATGATCTATTCTCTTAATGTTTTTCTTCAAGGTTTTTATGTCGGGGTTATCCATGAGAAACAACTGACGGGCTAACTCTGGCAAAAAACCTTGAATGAAACACTCAATTAATTCGTCCGCTGTCAATTTATGGCTGATTGTTTTTGCCAAGAAAATCTTATTTTCTAAATAAACTAAAGCTTCTCCGTTCTGAAGTTGGCGTCTTTTTTGAAATTCGATCCAATTATTGCTAAAGTTGGATGGAGTTTCAAATTCCTCGAGAAATTCCTGTTTTAAAGTTTCCCAACCAGTAATGGTTCTAAATTTTTCTTCGTTGTTTCTAAACCATAGATTATTTTCTTGGTCTAACCTGAATAAGAACAAATTAACTTTTTGTTCTGGATTCAGTTGAGCAAGATGTGCGGCTTGTTCGAATTTGAAGAGGAACTCTTTGGGAGAATGGTTCTTAAACAGAGGGAACTCGATTTTTGGAATTTTAACTTGGAAGCTGGAATTTACATGTGACGATGCCGGATACGGAACGTGGTGGGTCTCGGAGCTGAGAAGTGACCCAATATTCGATGTCATCGGTGGAGTGGAGCTGATGGGGTGCGGGCGCAGGGTCTTGAATGAGACGAGGTCCCTGCAGATAACTGTGGAGGGGAGGGGTAGGTGCGCTCCGATGACGCGTGTGGTAGAGGGTGCGTGGAGGGATCCTCCTGACTTTAGTGATAGCCTCGCTGAGATTCTAAGAAAATCGGCTCTCCCGTCCCAGATGTTTGCGATGGTTCATCGATGACCTCGCAATGATCAACAACTAGCTGCTTTCTAAACAGTTTTTTAAGCGTAGCTCGAGCGTGTTTAAGGGCTGTGAAACAATACGGCACTCTGAATTGTTTCAAGGCCGCTGTTAGCTCCGCTTTCGACATTTTGTCTACGTTGACTCCACTGAAGACCACCTCACTTACTTCGGTGTCTGAGATTTCTACTTCGTTGTCCGACTCATTATTTGGGGGATTTTCTTGAGAACGCGCAATAATTGACGCCTCTGACGATTGTAGGTTTTCTGGTTGAGCCAGAGATTTACTTGGTTCACTTTTTTCATCCATTTTTATTTTTTTCGAGGTAAAAAATAAAGATGGAAAAAGAGCAAATCAATTGGTAAATTGTTGGTAAATGTGTTTGATTTTTCTGTACTTTTTCAGTAAAAGTAACTTAGTCAATCAAAAATTTTAAGAAAAGAAAATTTGATTCCGATTTCATTAAACACCAAATAAATTAAAAAAACAATTAAAAATGTCTTTAATGTAGCCCTTGGCTAAATAATAAAAAAAGAAACGAATAAAAATGTAGCTCTTGGCTAAATAATTAAAAAAACGAATAAAAATGTCTTTGATAGCTCTTGGCTAAATAATTTTAAAAAAAACGAATAAAAATGTCTTTGATAGCTCTTGGCTAAATAAGCAACGATTCACGACGCGTGCTAACGACAATATAAAAAAAACACAAGATAATTTAACGGAGGCTGAGAAACACAAAAAAACGAACGTAGAATATACGGGAATCTTGACTTTTCCTGCCTGAGGAAAACACGGCGCCTATCACCATGTGATGTGTCTGGGTTTTTGAATATTATTTCAACTTCCCGATGACTGCGAGAGGTTTTGCTAAGGGGGCCTAATCAGTTCCCCAATGGCTGGCTATCGGCAATGCCGGGGCCGCCTAATCCCATTTATCCCTTGGCTGGCTATCGGCTAAAAGCCGGGGCCGCCGAACCCTAACACCTAACGGTTGGCTGGCAATCGACCGAAGCCGGGGCCGCCGGGGGGGGGGGGGGGGGAGAAGGTAGGTTGGCTGGCGATCGACAAATGCCGGGGCCGCCTGATTGAGGAAAATAATTAGAGTTGGAATTATCGTAGAGATGAAGTATATTCGACGCAACTGGACACAAGAGAAACTATAAAATATCGGGGGAAAAAAATAAATAAATAAAAGTCCCTATAATAACGGGAAACTATAGAAGATCCAAACGTAAAAGGTCCGAAGAGAGGGAAAAATGATAACAGAATATTGGTGAACGAATACAGCAAAATAAAAGGACTGAGAAAATATCGGCTTAACTTTCTGACGCAGAACTAAAATCGTCTGCGTCTCTCTGATTCAAATGCCTAGCAGGGAATGAATCCGGACTCCGCTCCCTTGCTCGGCCAGGGCTCTCCGCCCTTGGACAGAAGACTTTCTCCTGACCGCGCATGCGCATTAGAAAATGACGTCATGCTCGGTCAGTCCGTCCCCTTCCAAGGGTGGATAGCCCTGACTGTGCCTTTCGAGCACACTCCGATTCATCCCCTCCAACGTCTCTCTTATGGCTCTCACAAGTGCAATCTAAGGTCATTGTTGTATTTCGTCCGTTTAAACCTATGTAAAATATCGATTTGATAGAGTGCTCTGTAAACTCTGTGTACTCTGTAAAATATATGCTCTGTAAGTTAATGCAACGTTGCCAGATTGTACGCGCCGCAACTGGGCTCGTATAAAAATTAAGAAAAGTCGCCTGCTCCTCTTGGATGAACGTCATTCAGAACACTACTTTTACTGCCTTCATTCAAATTGATGCACGTAGACATGCAACGCCAGTAGACAATACACGGCAATGTATGTAATAGACGCGATCATAATACAATCAAGTGTCTACAGCGAGTGACTGTGTGTGGTAACGAGTAACGTGCGAAAAAATTTCAACCATTTTTTGAATTCAGAGAAATATAATATTTATCGCGCGCGCCTGTTACATAATTTTATAATGGCATGCTCCGCGTGGTTAGAATGCTCGCGCTCGCTTCGGATGCAATTTATTTCATTTTCTTTCCTTTTTTTTGCAGCACAGCTGTTTTCTTTCTTAAATGATTCATTGTCATGGTCGACGCAGCCGCGAAAAAACGCATTCGTTAATACGCGCGAAACATCGCGTCGCCGCACAGTTTTTTATATCCACAGGCGTCGCGTCGTGTTCAATTTGGCAACACTGTAATTCTTCCGTTTAAGCCTGTGTAAAATATATAAACTATCGTAAAATCTAAAAACTATCGTAAAATTATTGTCAAATCTATAAAGTATCGTCAAATCTATAAACTATCGTAAAATTTATAAACTATCGTAAAATCTAAACATTATTGTAAAATCAGAGGCACAATAAATGGTTTAAGTTTTGACAATGGAAGTTTTTTCTCTTTTGCTCGTTTCTCCTCTCAAAATTTTTTTCACGGTTACCTGATACGAACTTTCACCCTTTCATCAGTCTTTTAACACCATTATTATTTTTCTTTTTACAGAAAAACATGAAAATTTCAAAGAGCAATTATATACTATCATACTCTTAAATTTTATATGAACCTCATATTGCAATAATTTTTGGCTAGTTGTCAGAAGAAGAAAATTTCTGCGCATATTTTGTAATTCGTGTTCTTATAACTAAGCACAAGGCGAAACAAAACAAACAATTACAAAAAACTGGGAAAAATAGAATAAGTAGAATAATAGAATAAATAGAAGAAAGAATGGGTTTAAACGGACAAAATACAGCGTGGCCAGATTGCGCACGACGCCATTAATTGTATGTCGGTGAATTCATGGGCATTGCGAACTAACAACCTTTCTGATTTACAGCGAATTATGAAGTTTAAGGCACAGAAAGACGAGTCAAGGGCTCGCCGTGACCCAGAAATTAAAACAAAACGTCTGAAAAATGCGGTTGAATCTGACGGTGAATGCCAATTTGCATGTTTCCAACGTGTTTCGACTTAAAAAAGTTAACTCAGCTTCTTGGCCCTACGCCTACGTCCGATATTTGACTGAAACAAAACACTGTGCGCTGTTGCACCGTTTGTACGCGCTCCCACGTAGTGACAATCAACATTGTGGAGATGTATTCAGATTTCTGGTAAGATGCAAAACGGGTGTGCTGCGTCTCTTACCATTCTATACTGGGTCAATTTTATCCTGAGATTTGTTTCGATCTGTATTCCAACTGGACGGGGGAGGAAGGAGGCGTTGAAACTCCATGCATAGAGCATAGAGCATAGAGCCTAGACTTTTTTGCTTAAGAAAGGGTGCGTCTTTAACCCCCCTTTCTTTCAACACTGTTTGAGAGGTGGAAAAAAATTTGGTGGGGAAATCTCTACCCAACTTCCCTCGGCTTTCTTTTCTTCCCGAGTAGTACTCTCCTGGGGGGGGGGGGGGCTATATTTATTTAAAGTAAAAGAAAACACTCGTTTTTTTCGTCGGTGTTTTTAAAAAGAGGCGTAATTCAAAACAACATTTTAAAATCTTGCATTTTTGTTTAATTTTGAAAGGAAAAACAAAAATAGTAAGTTTTAATGATTTTGTCCTCTAATTTACTATGTAGCCTAGAAAATCTCACAAATAATTTCATGAAGATTGCCTAGTTCGTTCGACACCAACGAAAGTAACTGTGATGGCAAATTCCGAAACGTTAAGATTGAGTTACACTTCTTTGAAGCTCGTGAATTGGGTTTTAAGTCCTAAACCACAAAAAGAAACAAAACATTACAATATTCAAAAAAGTGATAGACACTCTACATATTTATAATTAAAGAATATGTTAAATAAACTTAAATATTTCTTTTTAATTTACTTTGTTGTGAACTGTAGGTAATTACTGCAACAACTCATTGAAAATTAAAAAATCATGACGTCAGAAATTCATTAAAATTTTAGAGGAATAATAAAGCGTGATGTCACTAAAATTTAATTCTGGGCGATTATAGACTCAATTAGTTAATATTTAAGTGATTACAAAAATTGCGAGTATTAAAAACAATTAACGGAGAAATGGGCGAGAAGAAAAGAAAAATGGCTAAGAGTTAAAAGTTCACTCTGACAGATTTGACATATTAAATAAATTACAATAGCGATTAAGAGCTTGCGTCAGAAACTGTCTTGAGAATGGGTAAAAATGCAGAAAAAATTCTCAGAATTAAAAATTCACTGTTGCCTTTTCCTTAAACTCGGGGGCTAACAGTTGATGTTGATTAAAATTATCCTTCCTCATCCGACGTGAGATTTCTTGCCACATGTGGTACATGCGTTACGTTGATTTTTGCGTACGTGCAAAATTCCATTCAATCAGATTAATTAGGGCGGAGAGTCAGAATTCAAGATTAACTTGCTTTCACAAAAGAAAATGTATGAGAAAAAATAATAAATAGAAAAATAAAAAATAAATTAATAACTAAATTAAAGATAAATCCCACTGCAGTGTGATTTACACTATTTTTTTTTTTTTTTTTTTTTTTTTTTTTTCTTTAAGAGAACTTTTTTTCGCTTGTCAAAAATAGCTGACACTCCGACAATAAGTTATCTCTGATATTGACTCTATTTAGGTCTACAGAATACCCTTAAATCGCCCTCACTAACATCTTCAAAATATTAAGTCCAAAACAGCATGCTCCAATACATGATGTACTGTAAAACGGGGTGACTTGTAACAGGGGTCAAACATGGGACAAAGTGTCGGTATAGTTTCAGGTTATCACAGCAACGCTTCCAGCAGGCTGTCCCAAGTTACCCCGTTTTACAGTATATTATTCCGATATAATTCCATGCTAATCGCGTGATCCACAATAATTAAAAATAAATCCAGGAAAATTCTGACCTTTTAAAATATTATAAGGCTGTCAAAGTCATGTGAGTACCCACAACAATTTTAGTCAGGAATTGTAGTCCATTAGTATATTCACGAGAAACGATACGAGTAGAAGTATTAGCGATAGATAGAAACATACACTCCAGCCATGATAAACCTGAAAAATGAATTTCACTGGGTGTGTCAGCGGCCGGACTCTATTTTTTTCTCAATGCCATCCGATTTAAAGAAAATTAAATTAATGGCCGCTGATTATAAACGGAATCTGAATTGGTGCACGATATGATTCACCGACGAGCGCTTTTCCCGCTCAATAAAGCAACGCTCGGTGCCATGCCGCCGCGCCATGATAATTTAGGTATTCTCGCGTCGGAATTTCATTTTGATTAATCCAGTTTTTTCGGCGCCGAACAACTTTGAGTTAGAAATGTTCCTAGTAGCATTTGAGTCTCTTATTACAGTATAGACAATAGACATTAAGATCCATTTGAGACTCTGCACTACACAAGTAGGTCGATCATTTATTTTTACGTTAAATATCGACAGTAATTAAGATAGGGCGTGGGTGGCAGAGCTGTTAGTCAAACGTTGTACAAGACTTGTCCGTTGCAATGGCAATGGTAACCATTTTTAATAATTCTGTTAGTTATTAAAAGGATACTAAAGCCTACTCATGGGTCTATAGCCGATGAAAAGGGGCTTTGCGATGGGTATAACCAAATATATAGTTACAGTCAAATTTTACAATATCAATAGCTCCGTCGTTCATAGACAGTTTTAACGATCCGTTTAAGGAAAAATTAAATGATCGGCCGGCTTGGCCATTGACACGACTCCTACTGCAAGAACGAATTGCGAATATTCGATGTTGTACTATCGATGAGCTACTATGGAGGGCGACTTGGCCAGCATTAATACGAAATTTGTGTTTTGGGGACCAAACCGAACTACGGTTATGGGAAGAAAAAAACGACACAAACAATAACAATAACAACAAATCCACCACACACCGTGAAACTAAGTAAATAGTGTTCTAAAGGACTAATCGAATATGAATCGTTTCCACGTGTTGTAGAATCGTGCGAAATTCAAAGAATATCGAACCAAATGAGAAATATTTATTTACGCAGTTTATGACTGCCATGCCCGGAAGTATAGAGAAAATATGAGTCAGTAAATAGAGGCTTATCAAAATATCAATCGCTGTATCGAAAATTATGAACTAGATTACTTTTGATGTACGATACTTTCAGAGACCAGTTCGAATGAGAATGGGTGGACCCACCAACTAAAATCCCTCTGTTTAGACGTACAGCCAAAAATGTTTCTTTCCCTCACTCTGCCCATTTGAAAGGATACGGGTGAGAAAAGAATAAAGAAAGAGAGAGACACAGAGAGAGAGAGAGAGAGAGAGAGAGAGAGAGAGAGAGAGAGAGAGAGAGAGAGAGAGAGAGAGAGAGAGAGAGAGAGAATGGCTGTCACGTGAATTCACCCCCATATATATCTGTCCTTTTCTAACACATCCAGTCAAATGTGTGAAGAGAGATGGCAAGACAAACTCCCGGCTACGGCTATGACCTTCGGCCGTTTAAATCACGCCGGAGATCCGATTGTTTGATCGCCCTACCTTTGTGATGTTTTAAATCGATCCATATCGATTAATTTCGATTTGAATACATCCTGTTCCTGACGAAGAAAGCTATTTAACTAGCCAACTAATGAGCTGCCGGTACAGAGTTACTTCCCCCATGGAAGCTCAACAAAATCTCACTCCTCATTTCATAAAAACATAAATGATAGACGAGGAAAGACAAGAAGATGAAACACCCTCTTCCTATCCTTTTCTAACTGATACATTCAAATGGAAAATGAGATAGATGAAAGAGATTTTGAAGATTGCCACTGGCTTCCACAACAAGCGACACACAATTCGATCTCTCATCGTAATCAGTCTCGTTGGTGTGGAATCAATTTATTTTCTGGTAATTGCATATGCCTGCCATCTCGCGGCACATTTTAATGTCTTTTGTGCGATCTTTGTTCTTTCTAGTTATTTCAGCTCATCTTTGTCGTATACATAATGTAACGCCATGAATACGCCATCGAAAAAGGCAGGGAGGCGGACGGACGTCATATGCATTGTTAACTCTGGGATTGAAATCAAAGAGGTTACAATAAAATCTAATAGGCATTGTCAATAATGTCCACATCTATAGTATCTATCTACGTAGTCTAATGCTACACTTGCGCGTGCGTAGTGCACCGCAGAGGGAGGCATTCCTGCGCGAGCGAGCGTGCGCGCGCGGTCGTTTGATCCGAACCGCCTCTGAGTATAATGCATTTAATTATTATGCTCGTTTAACTTGACAGTGCATGCTATATAATGGATCTTTTTGATAACATTGATTAACACCACTTCGTAGTTCCAACACCTAGATGATTACCATTGGAAAAGCGCGCCAGTGGCGGATCCAGAAAGGTTTCCTTCCCACTTTTCGCCCTTTGAAACACATACGCGTTAGGAACATACAGATAAATTGGCACAGGTCACGTCTGTGCTCCTCCCTCTATTATTTCCCGACACATGTAAGGCGTAAAAATCCTCGATGTCGTAAAAGCCATTAGTTATTGCAAAGATTGGGTAATTTTTCTTTCCATAAAATAATAATCGAAGGACCCTGTACAAGAGCGGAAATGTTGGGAACTATTTCCCTTCAATTGAACAATTTTTCAGGAAATAGATCTAACACAGTGAACTTCTGCAGGTTACTCGAAAATGTACGTCGTAAAATCCATAAGACATTCCATGGATTTGGCAGTTTTTTCTTTTCATGAAAAAATAATCGAAGAATCCTATTAGAGAGCAACAATGTTGGCAAATATTTCTTTTGAACTAGACGATTCTTCGAGGAAAAGGTCTTTCTCTTTCTCCAACGTTCAAAATCAAAATTGGGACATGTAAGACAAAATTGTTTATCAGAGATGCAAATGGACCATTTCATGGTGGAATTTAAGACCAAAAGGGAAACTACTCGGAAATAAAAGTCTTGTTAAAATGAACAAAAAAGAAAATTCTTTTAGAATTTCTAGAATTTTCAACAATAATTTTTAAAATTGAAAAGAAATATCTTTTGGAATCTTCAAAATTCTCACTGATCCAATTGGACGCTCTGATAATCCACAAGAAAGAATCTTCAAGTCAAAGAGAATTCTGGTAACTTTAAAAGAAACTTTTTATTCGTATACATTCCCATTTAATAAAATATTCTGTAATTCCGGAAAGAAAATCTCCTTGTAATTGCCTTTAACCACAAATTGCAGTGTCAACGAGAGAGCGAGAGTGTAGGATAACTATGGAGGGCACACCAGAGTGAGAGAAACAGCTGAGAACCAAACAATACTTGGATTTTCTCGAAATCAAGAAAAATGCCCTCAAACCCATTATATGTATGGGTATATTCTAGGCTCCTCATATATGGACAGATAATAGATTCTGATGTATACATGGTTCTTATGACGAGCGAGCTGTATAGGCAGCCTTGTTTCATAAACAGCTCTTGATTAGATTTATTGTGGCGCAAGCAGCAAATGAGTAAAATGACTACGCGTTGTCTTTTCAACCCTTCACTTTTTCCTGGTCCATTGTCATCGTTGCGTTGATGGCGTTGATGAGTGATGAGAGGATTGAATGTGAACCGAGATCGAGATCAACTAACGCATGCGCACAAACTTAAAAGCGCTCCTTCGAACCTCTGATGCGTGGTGGAGTCCGGACTCTAGATTCCGATTCCACTGGTCTTTCCTGATTGAGAAAACTTATTGTTAGACCTAACGCAGTGGCAGTTCAAATTGGATCTACAGGATTGCCAGTCTTTGTACCCGTCACATGCGGATACAGGGATTTGTCTTCATCTCTCTCCTCCCATTTGAACGTGTGTGTTAGAATATGACGGAAATAGACAGTGGCGAGGCGTGCGATTTGGCAACGTTCCTTTTTCCCATTTAAATACACTGGAAAGGTCGAACCGCCTGGTCGTCGCCGATGAATGAAGCGTTCGATTTTTTTGGTGAATTTAAGTGGGGAGAATACATTGTTGCCAAATTTCACTTTTCGCCACTTGAAATAGAGGCTAAAGTCAGGCGATGACCCCCTCTACTGCCCTAGTCAGACACATGCGTTCAAATGGCTGGAGAGAGAGAGAGAAAGACAGACTCAGATATCCACCAATAGGTGGATATCAATTTGATCAACTCAACGCAGCGCAGGCGCAGTGGCGAAGTGAGTAATTTGGCAACATTGCAGTGTGGTCTTTTGATCCAACTAAAAAAGTCTGTTTCAAGGGTGTTCGCTGCACACGCATATATACCTAATTGTTCGATCTTTTATAAGGGATTAAATAGAAAAGATAAACGGCATTATCCTAGTCTTCTCTGAAAATGACAGATATTATGATTGGCGTGGTGCCGTGGTGAATGAATAGTTCGGTCCGTTCGGTTCGCAAGCGCACTCTGGTCTTCCCCCTTTCGGAAAATCAAATCTGTATATTACGGTTGACAAAAAAATGACTAAAGGCATTTTTATACTCAATTAAAGATCGTGAATTGCACTCCTTTATATTCTTCAGCTTTCTCCAATGGCCTGCCAGTGCTCGTGCAGTCTGAAAACCATGCTTTTTTCCATCAAAGCCAATATGCAAATTCGATTCAAGGTGAGGCGCGTTGCCTCACCTAGAATCGATTATTTTACATAGGTTTATATGGAGAACATCCGATGTTTCCCACGAGCGCCACAGTGGCCTGCTCGAATTCAAAATGTATATCTACCTTTCCATTTTTTATGCTATCAGTCGATCTCGAATCTTTTTCTCGCATCATCGAGTCTTTCCGACTTCGATTTGCGCAATTTTGGTACTAGTTCTGAGCAAAGCATGATCTATTAGTAGTAAGCCTACTACTACTACTTCTGTCGTACACTTGTACACTGCAATGTTTTTTTACTTTCAAAAACTATTCACGTATTCACGCGAAAACGGATCGGAATTTTTTTTTTAAAGCTGTGAAAACTGTTGCTCTTAGAATTAAGATATATAAATTCAACAATGCGACTCTTTTCAAAAATAACAATGGCCCATTTTTCCTATAAAAACCGTGAGGGCTTTTTGCTCCTTTTACTTAAAGCCCATGTATGCCCAGAATTATTTGAAATTTTCAGGTGTTTTTCTCAAGAAAACACGAAAAATTTAAAGGCACAGAATTTTGTTGGGGCAGCTAAATTTTATGAGCTAAAAACTCCCAAAATTGGTTTTTTAGTGAAATTGATCCTAATTGACTGACATTTGGTCCAAAAATAACACAACAAGTGGGTCGCTAACGACTACGACGACATACATGGGTAATTTTCACTAGAAACGTACTTTGATTCCTTCCTCTTTTAACAAGAGTTGTAATTATTATTTAAGCTGTACTTCCGGCAACAAAGCTAGCGACTCGCTGTCGCGTCGGAGTCGTCACAAGAAGGATATCGATCCACGCAACAAAAAACTGAGGCGAATTTTCTCATTCGCATTTGGCACGCGCCACCCTCATCTGAGTCCAATTTGACGACGATCTTTTGTCGAGGCAGTTGTTATTATTTGTATTTGCATTGATATTTTGTTGTTATTAGAAATTAATTGGGATACTGCTTATTTCATAATAGAAGAGATGAGCATCTTTCTTAGCAGCACCTTGGCCCTACATGCGTGTCTCTATCGCAGTTATACCACCTCATCCTTTTCAAGCTATCTATTTCAAGTAATTTACGGCTAGTATCTACAGTTAAATAGTCCCCTCCCCCTATGTTTCAAGATTTGTTAAAGGTAAAAATCTCTGTATTCAGATAATTCCAGTGTTTTAAGCATGAACGGATTGGGTGGGGGGGCACTATAAACTCGTTGAACTCTGTTTGAAAACAACAACAATTCAAACAGAGTTCTGATTCCGAGAGGGTTATTCGCGGACAGCACATAAGAAACTATACCGTTGGCCCTTATGAACAAAGAGGTCTCCGGTGAAAGTGGCCCCCTAAACATTTTGTCCACTGGGGCTCTTGCAAACTTTTGCTATGAGTAAATGAATAGTCCAACATGATGTAAAGACCAGCAAAAATCACGAAAACCACTCTGAGAAAGTCTAAAATTCAGTAATAAACTCACATAACTGCTGTAACAGCAAGTTTGTGATGGCGGCTCAACGCAGGTATCATGGGAGATTCCTGTCTATTGTGTCACTTTCTCTACGGAAACACAGAGGTATGTCTCAATTTAGATAGGAATCTCCCATGATACCTGCGTCTCTCCGCCATTAAGCCCGATTCTGAGAATGAATTGCTTGATTTTTTAGTGTACTCATCGTCATTTTTACAGGTTTTTATGCAAGGATCAACAAAAGCAAAAGTTTGCAAGAGCCCCATTGGCACATTTTTTTTTTTTTTTTTTTTTTTTTTTAATTTTCAATGGAAACAAAGTAGATTTTGTGTGTATTTTCTCCAACTTGAGAAGCAGCAGCATGTTTTACACCGTTAAAAACCTATATCTAGCCCTTAAGAAATTCAGATTCTAGTGAAAATTGCGCGCCCACAAGAAAAATTGCGAAATAAGGACACTGGCATTAATTCATTTTAAATGCAGCAATAACGTAAGTATACCGTGCAATTTGGCGACGATGAATTTCATAACTTTAAACCCAAATAAAAAGTCAAATTGAGGTTAATCTTTTTCGTGGGATTACATTAATAAAATGCAACGTTGACCAATTTCACACGGAAGATTTCAGCTAAGTAAATCAATCGATCGATATTGTAGATTGCGGAAGAAACAATTTGTTGTAAACTCTCAGAAGAAAAGGAAGGTGCTTGTAAAGTTTTGCGATGACTCTTCTTGTTATATAAATCTGTATGGAGAGTAAATTGCGATACCAACAATTAATCATTGGGTAGCTAGTGAAGTGGTAACGAAAAACGCAAAAACCGGTGCCCGTTTCTCGTCTGTGTCCTCCGTTTGTATTCCATTACGCAACGCCCACAAACGCAAAGCAACAATTCTTCATTAAAACATGCTGTTTTTTAGGTCAATCGTTGCTTACCTCGATTTGAAGACAGTTTCAATTGGGTTACTGTTTCAAGTTTAAAAGTGAGCACGCTCATTGAAAATTATTCGCGAGTCTCTGCCGTTGCGTCCAACGCGGACGTCATGAGAATAGGAATGGTCTTAATTGTTTATATAGCAAGTATATTTTGGATTCAAGAAACAACAAGGCATACATATACAATATACATACTGGACCAAGGACGTCATGTGAAATTTGGCATTGCTGCATTTCGATAATTTAGACCCATGTAAAATATCGAATCAAGGGAATTCACTGTTCACCCTCTGATGTAGTTCGGCTTTATTCAAGAGTTTAGATGGACAAAATACAATATTGCCAAGTTGCACTCAACGCCGCCGCTGCACCTGACGTATATTTCATGCAATGATGGTGATATTGGCGGTGTAACAGTGCTGCAGAATGATCATCATATGTATAGAGATGCTTATCAATATTGCAATACTACGATCACAGTACTAATATATTTTTTTTTTATTATTATTATTATTTTTTCCCAACATTAATTAACAACTGATTAAAAGTTTCAGCGGAAAATCAAAGTTCCGATGGAAATGTCCGAAATAGTTTTGATTATTTTGTTCACATTAAAATGCCAGGGCACGAATTAATTAAATCTAGGGATAGGAACACTATTCTTCTATTAGAAATGAATCGAAAATTCTGAAAAACTCCACCTATTACCGAATGCAAATCAATATCTCTGCTGTTGCTATTGCTATTGCTGTACAAAATGACAATCAATGAATTTCAGAAGGGAAAAAATTGGGGCAGGTTTTTTTGTTTTTGTTTGTTTGTTTGTTTTTTTTTTTGTTTTTTTTTTTTTTGTTTAATCCTTTAGGGCCCAGGTTACTTCAAAAGAACGCCACTCATCCCTTTGCATAGGGAAGGTAGTTAACTACTCGTACTCTGGTGAGTTGGAATTGCCTATACGATAAATTGAAGGCGCCCGATGAAATCTTGTTTCGTCAGTGTTTTCATCGATGAGTCGCGTTTATCTGGAATGAAAACTGAAACAATGTGTGATGGACAAGAGGAGAAAAACGAGTGAACTCGGGCTTGGCCCATAAGGGGTTAATATCCGTGAGCACACCCTGTTGGTTACCCGAAAATATAATAACTAAAGAATGAAATCCAATACACAGAGAAAAATGCTTCAGTTGTAAGAACTGAAGATTCGACTTATTTTGATCAACGAAATTTTTGGTTGAATAAACCAAAATGTTCGGTCGTAAGTACCAAAGAAATCGGTAAGTATAACCCAAATTCCGCCCCTACCTAATACTCAGTATTACTGATGAAGCATTCGGTACTCAGGACGAACATTTCGGTTCCTCTGACCGAAAACTTGGGGTGATCAAATTTTACCGAAGTATTTTTCTCTGTGTTGAGACCGACGGTTGATACTTGATAGGTCATTAAGTTCGAATCATTGGTTCGAGAATTTTGCAAATACAGTCCAGTCTCAAAAACTCGTCTGATACCTCAAGTTAAGTGAAAAGTAGCGAAAGGATTGTTACCGATAGCTGATGAACATGATGCAATTATCAATCGATGTATCAACCATCGAGCGGGTCAAATTAGTGCCTGCCTCAACGAAAACGAGCGATCGCGATCACTCTGCGCGATCTTTGACACGAAGTTAATTGAGATGACGGTGGCGGCGGGGGCGGGGGCGGGGGCGGTCGGGCACGGGTCGCGGTGCAAATGGAATCATGGAATTGGAGGAGGCAAGGGGAAGAGAGGAGAGGAAATGTCAAGGCCATTTCGCTGCGACTTCATTCTGGACGCGCGATTGACAACTGCACGACGACGCGCGTCGCTTTAAAAAAAAACAAGCAGATAGTTCTGACACTACAGTGTCAGAGAAGGCGCACCTTGAGCAAATTTGGTCCTCATGAGTCAAATTCCATTTCCACCATCTCAAAAATAATGTGTCCAGCAAAAAACCGGGTCCGAACCTGGATGTGGCGAGTGGGTAGGGGTTAGGACCACTACATACGATCTTATATGGGACAAACCCTTCGAATATTCCACCACCTCAGAAAAAATTGTCCAGCAAAAGTGAGGGTCCGAACCTGTGTGCGGCGAGTGGGGGGGGGGGGGGGGGGGGGGTTGTAGAACCCCTACAGACAATCTTAGAACAATCCCTTCGAATTTTCCAACATCTAAAAAAAATTGTCCAGCAAAAGTTAGGGTCCGAACCTGTGTGCGGCGAGTGGAGGAGGGGGAGAACCATTACGGAAATCCCTTCGAATTTTCTAACAACTCAAAAAATTGTCCAGCAAAAGTTTGGGTCCGAACCTGTGTGCGGCGAGTGGGGGGGGGGGGGGTGTAGAACCACTACGGACAATCTTAGAACAATCCCTCCGAATTTTCCACCATCTCAAAAAAATTGTACAGCAAAAGTCCAAGTTCGAACCTGTAAGCGGCGAGTGGGGGGGGGGGGGGGGGGGGGGGGGGGGGGGGGGGGGGGGAACCACTACGGACAATCTCAAACCCTTCGAATTTTCCAACATCTCAAAAAAATTGTTCAGCAAAAGTTAAGGTCCGAACCCGTGCGCGGCGAGTGGGGGGGGGGGGGGGTAGAACCACTTCGGACAATCTTAGAACAATCCCTTGGATTCTCAAAAAATCATCTCAAAAAAAATTGTCCGGCAAAAGTTTGGGTCCGAACCGGTGTGTGGCGATTGGGGGGGGAGGTTAGGACCACTACGGACAATCTTAAACCAACCCCTCAGATGTTCCACCATATCTAGCAAAAGTTCGGGTCTGAACCTGTGTGCGTCGTGTGGGGGGGCGGTGGGACCACTACGGACAATCATAGAACAAATCCTTCGAATTTCCCACTGCACATCACTAAACGCACGAAATAAACAATCAAATACTCATAAAACAATTTTGAACCCCCTTTAGTAAAAAGGTAGTTAACGATATAGTATGTCCCGCAAAATAGGGACATGAAAAAGTGATCGGTAGTAAGGAGAAATCGGACCACCAAGAATCGATTATTTTTCATGATGTGTTAGAGTAGAGAAAAACAATTTTGCCATATTCCATTAGCTGGCACCGTTCTTTGGTTGCCCGGTAAAAAATTTGAACGTGAAGTGTGATGCCCAAGTAAAACAAAGGACGCCTTGGCAAAACGTAAGAAAAGATGAAGAAGTTACAGTGAGTCAAAAGACATCTCTCCTAAATGTCCCCATGACGTCCCACGACTGGTGACAAAGCATTTGATCCGCGCACAATGGCCGAAATACGTTAATCAAACCTCGAAATGATAAAAAATAAACTGTAGGGAATACCCTACGAACACTTTCTCACATCACTTTTATCTGAGGGAGACCCCCAGACCCCCCCCCCCCCACCACTAAAGAATTCTGGAGGAGACCCCCTAAACCCCTAAAGAATTCTGGGGGAGACCCCCAGACCCCCTTTAGAATACTAGGAGAGACCCCCAAACCCCCCTTTAAAATGCTGGGGGATACCTCCAGACCCCCCTTTAGAATTCTGGGGGAGATCCCCAAACCCCCCTCAAATTTCAAATATTTTCACCTCCGGACATAATATTTCTGCCTTCAATCCGAAGAGTTTGCAATTTTGTAGAGAAGCTGTAGGAATAGTTGCCTATTTTGTTATTTGAAGGCTAATTGAGAGCCTTAATCTGATGTTGCTTATAACAGGGTTTAGAGTAGGTAATTCAAGACTCCAATAAGTTTTTATTCTTTGAGCTGCATTCATTATATTTGCTCTTTGTTCTATTTTTGGGAGTTTCTTTTTTCCCTTAGTTTTTATAGGAGGTCGAAATGTACTGATTCTTGCATTTCCTCCATTGAGTACTATGTTTGGTTTCTTCTTTCAAACTGTGGATATTCGAAATAATTTTTTTTTGTTTAATAGATTAACCCCCCTCCAAAGATGTACTTAAGTCGTAGATTGTGCAAACAAAATTTCAACAAAATTCATTCAGCCATTTTTGATTGACTTTTCTTTATAAAATTAATTTTCCTTGAATATTCTATTTTTTGGTGTAATGAAACCTATATTGCTTTTAAACAGCTTTAGACTTAAAAGTTGAATATTGTAGTAATACATTGAAAAGAAATTTCTGCCTAGGCTGGTTGCAAACGTTTTGATGCAATTTTCATCGAACTTAATTGAGTCATACTTGAATTACTTATTGCAAATATTATGTTTGTCTTAATATTTGCTTACAATTAGTTTCAAAAGATTTTTGCTCGATCGTACCTATATTGCCCCTCGAAACGGTCGTAAGGTTTTTATGAGGACTGTACCAGAAAAATGTTTTAGTGCACACAGTGCAGTGTTTAGTGCATTTTTTTAACACATTATGTTTGTGAACATTTTTGTCAAAATCAATCCCATTAATGATTGACTCCAAGTTTAAAATTAATTCTTCACTTTCATTCTTTTTTTTTTTTTTTTGTCAAACACCCTATTTTGATTTTTTAAACTCTCTTAAGGGTTGTATATTGTAAATGTAAGGGCTAATTTCTTTTGTAAACCAATTGTAGATTTTATTTGCCAGATTTTGTCAGAATCCATTGGACCAAACCTGAACTATCCGAAATAATAAGATTATGTTTTTATTTGCTTATATACCCATATTTTTTTCTCAATCGCACCTATATTACCTCTTGAAAAGGTCTAATCGGTTGTGTATGGTGATCAAGAGAGGATAATATGTTAGTACTTTGATAGTAGATTGTGTGTAAAAAGTTTCATGAAAATTCATCCAGCCATTATTGATTGACTCCAAGTTTTAAGATTACTTAATTTCTCACGATAATTCCATTTTTTGGATCGAGCGCACATATTTTGATTTTTTAAACGGTTTTGAGGGTTGAATATTGTAACTATAAGTGGTTTATTTTATAGTAGGCTGAATGTAGATTTTTTTCGCTAACTTTCATCAAACTTGATTGAACCAAACCTGAACTATCCCAAATAATAGGATTATATTTTTATTTGCTCATATTCCCAAATTTTTTGCTCAATCGCACCTATATTACCTCTAGAAATGGTTTTATCGGTTGTTTTTGGTGACACAGAGAGGAAAATATTTAAGTTTCTTGATAGTAGATTGTGTGTACAAAGTTTTATCAAAATTCATGGAGCCATTATTGATTGACTCCAAGTTTTAAGATTGATTTCTCACGATAATTCTATTTTTCGGCTCGAGCGCGCTTATTTTGATTTTTTAAACAGTCTGAAGGAATGAATAAAGGAACTATAAGTGGTTCATTCTATAGTAGGCTGAAAATAGATATTTTTTTGCTAACTTTCATCAAAATTGATTGAGCCAAACTTGAATTATTCCATTTTTATTCATTTTTATCCATTTTACCATTGATTTTAATGAAAATAATTTTTTCCCCATAACTACCCTAAAAATCAAAATTTCAAAAAAACAAAAAAGTACCTCTGGGGAATCTAAAAAGCAACAACTGTGCAAAATCTGGATGCATAAGGATCAATGGTTCAAAACTTATGCCTAGGTACGGAGTGACGAACAGCCGGACTGACGGACAGACGCCACAGATTTTTTTTACATAAATCTCTCTAAGTCAGAAAGGGTTAAGAAATAGAAAATATGATGGAAGGATGTTCTTATGGATGGTATTAGACATGATAAGAGGCAATTACTTTGACTAAATCATGATTGACTTTGTCCTGAGAGGCCAACTATCGCAACAAAATACCTTGAAAATCTCCGCGCCAACGCAATACAATACTTTCTCAATTTTTCTAATTTCATTTGAGTGAGAAAGTAAAAATACAATCACACCAAAAATACAATCACACCATCTCCGTCGGATGTAGACTTTTAGGCATGACTGATCCAACCTCAACACACCTAATCAGTCTCTAATTCTGATTATTAGCGTTAAAAATATTTTTGGCTCAAATTAGCGCTCTCACCTCAGTATCAGTAAAAACCGATGCGCTGACATAATTTTTCGAAGAATTTGATGAGATCACACAATTTTCAGAAACACATGGCGCGTTGAGTCATTTTGCAGCAAAAAAAAAGTGCCATAACTTAATTTTAACCAAATTGTGGTGCACGACTTTAATTTTCAGCAAAAGTATAAGCACTAACTCAATTTCCCCATTTTCTCCAATGCCGTATTGTTTTCTTTTTTTCTTATAGCGTTTGAAAATGTTTTTGCTCAAAACTGTGCGCTCGCTCAAGTTTCAGTAAAAAACAGCACGTACGCTGACATAATTTTCAGAAGAAATTGACTCGGTAACACAAATTTCAGAAAGAAATGGAGCGCTGATTCATATTTCATCATATGACGCTAACTTAACCGTCACCAAATTGTGAGGCGCAATCCCAATTTTGTACAAAAGTCTAAGCGCTAAACTTTTAGGCATGACTGATGATGATCTCCGACAAAATAGGTGACTGTCAAAGGTTAGCGAACTACCAAACTATATGATTAAGGAACCAGTTTGAGTGTCTCAAGATACTTTGAGACATATAAGGAGAGTGACAGCTTGAATCAACATAGGTAGTACAACAGATGTAGCATAAGGTAGCATAAGAAATCAGGAAGTTCCTGGAGTACTAGAAATTTACTTGTAAATAGAGAAAGAGCGAAATAACTGCATTGAATAAATGATGCCTTGAAGCGCTAAGTCATTTGACGGGAGTTGCCAGACTAAATAAAATGTCAGAAAATTTGACCGCAAAGCACATTTCTTTAAAATTGAAAGAGGGCTGACTTCCTTTAGGACCTTCAAAACCAAAAATGTAGAAGTAGAGAAATAAGAAGCATTTCCTTGTTTCGTTCTGAATAGGACTAAGAAATTTCACATACAATAACAACATGATGGAAATATAAAGCAAGTCTGCACATCACACTATTCAGAGGTCCCGTTGTTGACCTTTGAACTCTTACCAATTCACGAGTCATAGCTACTATAAACGCAAGCAGAGTAATTTTATTACGTTGAGCGTAAACAAATAGCTGAAATTTGATAGGAAATATGGAGGAGGTTAGGGCAGGGACCACTATGGAAACAACGACATCAGGGCTGAATAATAACTAAATAAGAGATCCTCTTCGATGCGCAGTAATTTTTGGTAATTAAATGAGAATTCTGAGTATTGAGATAAGGAATGTTCAGAGTTCTTGCTGTAGGGCTTTCCGTTTTGCGTTTGACCACACGCTATAATTAATTATAATAATTGCATTTACATGCAAAAAAACAAACATTCAGAACGGCAAATGATTGGTTCTCTTGATCACCTAGAATATATACCGGGAAAATTTGAAATAATCAAAAAGTGAGGTTGGAAATTTTTGACATAGAATAACTTTAAAAAAACGTCAATCAATGAACATGAAATTACTCCCAACCAACTCAGAATTCAGTCGTGGCTGGGAGAACATTAACTTTTCAAATGAAATTAGCATAAAAAAAACACAGGACACAACCTAAATTTCACGACATCAAAAAAGCTCATTTCGCCATTTGATCACAAGGGGGCGTAGTATACTCTATTGAGTATCAGGGCGATTTCAATAGGCGCACGTTGTGCCAACGGTGCGCCTAAAAAAAAGACTATGCTAGTAGATGCGACACGATACGGACAAATAGAATAGAACGGCAACCGCTTCACAGCATCACGGCAGTCAGCAGCTGCAACTCCTCACGTCACACAGTGGAACGTAATGGACTGTTTTCAAGACTTCGAAATCGCAAGAAAATTGAGGAGTATTTCGATAAAAGGGCGGGTAAAACAGAGGGTCTGCTCGTGCTAAAAAGTCCTGATTTCAAAATGTTTTTTCGAAAGATTCTGATGAGGAAAACTTCTCTGGATGGGGCTCTTGCAAACTTTTGCTGTAGGGGATTGAAGAGTCGATTCTTGCATAAAAACCCGTAAAAATGACGATGAGTACACTTGAAAAAAAAAACACGAGATTCACTCTCAAAAGTCAAAATTAGGCTTAATGGCGGAGAGACGCAGGTGTCATGGGAGATTCCTATCTAAATTGAGAAGTATCTCTGTGTTTCTGTAGAGAAAGTGACATAATAGACAGGAATCTCCCATGATACCTGCGTTGAACCGCCATTACGAATCTTTGAAATCCGTCCAATATCCGAAACTTTTTTTTGCAGGCTGGAAATGCAATTCACTCAAACCCGAATAATCACAACTTAATTTTATTTGCGCGAAGCTGTTGCGATGCTTTGTGTTACGTTGCGCTGCGTTGAGGGAAGGAGGAGGGATATATACGTAACAGCACAGTCAGTTTATATTTTCACCGCTAACTCTCCTTGCATCAAGAGCCATGCGTGCGCACACTGAATCAAAACATGGATTTTTCCGGACATGAAAAATTGTCGTTATTTTTCTCGAAACACATTGTTTTTAGAGTTGACGTTTTCTTGGAAAAAGCGTAATAATTTACTCACTTTAAGTAAGCAACAAAATGAATAATTTCCA